>CANTUQ010000184.1:2110000-2621347 GCA_947683425.1 Excoecaria cochinchinensis
AGGGCAAACTAAAGAGTGAAGAAGAGGAAGAAGAGCAGTAGAGGGAGGACAGGAACGGGAAAAGAGATAGGAAAAATCTGATTTCCTTTTTTCTTTCCTCCTTTTACTTACTCTTATTCAACCCTAGACACATGACATCTCTCTAGTGGTGGAAATTAACCACTCACACACTACATATATACATCACACACACACAAAGCTCTCCCACTTAGACATACTCTACTATGATATACTTAAGCATATGCAATCACACCCAACTCACTCACACCCAACAACCATGCATCACATACACCCAAAACTCTCCCAACTAATAACACCCTACAAGTGTGTGAGCACACACACACACAAGCACAGCCCCAAAAACACACTCTAACACCATACATGCATCCACATGCTAACAAAACCCTTAAAACATACATTTCTACCCAAAATTCCCTTTATACAAGTCAAAACTCATACAATGCACATGCATAAACATGGCTCATACTACTAGGGGGCAAACGGGGTGTGACACTTATCCCCCATTTTATCTTCTCCATCATCATCCTTTTTTTGTCTAGAAATCTCCGTGCACTTCCTAACTCTTCAACATCGTAAAATCTGGTTCTTTGGTCCTCTCTCCCATTTACTCTGCTTTCTCTCCAAATTGGGAGGAAATATTTACTCCTATTTACTCTCCTATTTTGCAAACCAAATAGTAGAAGTAGGTTGAATTTCACTTACTTTCCCTTCAATAACTCTCAATTCCACCGATCCAAACAAAGCATTAATATTCACATATAAAAGCTAAAATTTCTAACTCTCTCCTCACAAACACTCATTTGCAGCCGACATAACCATTCTCTTTATTTCTTTCTTCTTTCTCTTATTTTCTTCATTTTCCCTTCACCCATCCCTTGAACATAATTTAAACCCTGAATTTCTGCTCAGTTTCTTTTTTTAAATCTCACATTTCTTATATTTTCTCCATTTTTTTGATTTTAATTTCATTTTTCCTCCAAATTTTTTGAAGAAAAGGTTAAAGTTTTTGAAGGGGTACTCCTTGCATGTTGGAATAGAGACAAGCTATTGTCTCTATTTCTATATTTTTTTGTCTTTAGGGTCTTTTGCAAAGAGAACTCTTCATTTTGGCCCTTGTTTATGTGGATTCTGATTTTGGATAGTTATGAGATTTGTAAAGGTAGATCGTGGCAAGAGAGATGAGGGAGACCGACGGTGAGGGAGACAGGCGGATGGCAATAGCAACATCGACAGATGGCAAGAGGGAGAGGGAGAGGCTGAGGAAAATTAGGGTTTTCAATTTTTAATATTATATATATTAAAAAAATAATTAAATCGGTTGGGTAACCAAAATTGAACCGAAAAATTAAATTTCAATAACTATAAACCAAAAAATTGGTTCGGTTTCAGACCAGTTTTTCGATTAACCAAGTCCACTGATTTGTTTGCTCATCTCTAATTAAAATCATCATTATACTAGCGAGCAGGAGTTGGCCTCGTAACCAGCACTCGATAAAATCCGTAGACGATTTCGAATTTAATTCCTCTTCTTTTTAGTTGAATTAGGCATTATATCTCCATTGTAACAAATATATATATATATATATATATATATATATATTACATTATTTCATTCCAGCAAAATACATTATATATATGGGTCAAAATTCGATCGGTTCAATTCACTAACTTAAAACCGAATTAGTTATAAAATTGAAAATCGAACCGAAAAGAAAAGATGACTAAACTAAATAACAAAAATATTTCGGTTCAGTATTTTTGAACCAAACGTGATTGCACATACTTGTCTCATAACTTATCGCATAGTTGAGTGTCTTTTGTAAACTCCAAACTGAGTATGCTTCATTTTTGGGCATGGTCGTGTCATATGCTTCTAGGCTAGAAGTTCTAGCACAGACGCCACAATTTTGTGGATGCTGATAAAAATAGGCGCATGCACAGGCGTGCATATATACATGACTTTTGCTCCACATGGCCATGCCAAAGTTGCCGAATAGCCATGTTGACAGTCTGCAACACACATTTCAACTCAAAACTCCTTATTTGATCTGTTCATCGCAAGGCATCTTCTATCAACCCATCTTTCCAGTATCCAAACATACCATCCATTGAAGATAGGTCATGATCGCTCCCTATACACTCATATTAGTTTGCTGTTTGTGGAGACTAGTTTTTAGAATATTGCCATGTTTATTAATTTCAGTTTAGATAGTTTGCGTACATGGCATCCTTCATTTTTGGTAAACTTATATTTATGTTTCTTTGATTAAATTGGCATTTTCATCACAATAGGTATGTTTGCATTATTTTCATCATCATAGGTATATTTGCATTTTAGTTATTTTAATTATTTATTGGCATGATTATCTTTTTTTTTTTAATCTTTATCTTATTTACATATTTTTCTTTTATCCTTTTTTTTAAATAAATATATATTTTAAAATAAAATCTTATCATATATCTTTTATTTTAAAAAATCCTTATCTCATCTTTTAGTTTGGTAAGTTTAAAATACTTTGAGTTTACTTTAATAATAATAATAATAATAATAATAATAATAATAATAATAATAATAATAATAATAATAATAATAATAATAATAATAATAATAATAATAATAATAATAATAATAGTAATAGTAATAATAGTAATAGTAATAGTAATAATAATAATAATAATAATAATAATAATAATAATAATAATAATAATAATAATAATAATAATAATAATAATAATAATAATAATAATAATAATAATAATAATAATAATAATAATAATAATAATAATAATAATAATAATAATAATAATAATAATAATTACTTTGAGTTCACTTACTTGTTTTAATCAATTTAATTTATCTTCATTTTACCCTCTTAAATATGCACTAACATATTTACCTTTTTATTTTTAGTAATTATTTTTTTTTATTCTATTTTCTTTTAAACTAATTATTTAATTATTTTGGGTAATTTGTAATTCACTACTCTCTTTGAATCAAATGTAGTGGGAAATTCATGTAATTATTTATTTCCTTTTTGTAAATATTTTTTTTAATCTTTACATATATGTTGTAATAGTTGGTTAAAATCATTTCCTACACGTTTATAAAAATAACCAAAAAACATTTCTATACATAATTAAAATGGTGCATCCTAATCAAAATGTGATTTCGAATTTCCTTAATAAAACTCACTTAAAAAATAAATTTTCAAAAGAGACTAATCTACTAATCCTTTCAAATGCATGTGAGACCAAAGTTCTCAAATCAAATGAATTAGCCTATTTTCATGTATGGAAAATGCAATGTAGTAAATATGTAAACTTTGAGATAATGAAGTAGTTATTCTTAGTTTTCTTATCTTTTGACAATCTTTTTTTCTCAAATCTTTTGAGTTCTAGATTTTTTTAACGTTTGTTCTTCCTAGCCTAACATGGCTAGTAGGAGTACGACATAGAAATCTCTTGAAGAATTGTTTGCAGAAATCACTATTGAAGAAGATGAGGAAATGGGTTTGGTAGTGAAGAGGATATAGTGAAAGAGTAGACTATATATTGACAATGGATTTTGGTAGGCTGCTTTTTTTTGGGAGAAAGGACTTAATGCTCAAGCCATGAAGCATACTTTTGCAGCCTTATGGAAACCAGTAATGGAGTTTTGCATTAAAGAAGTGAATTATGTTCTATTCATTTTCCAATTCTTTCATGAATATGGTATGCAATTTGTATTAAATGAAAGCCCTAGACTTTTGACAAACAACTTCTCCTTATTAAGAGACTAGAGGAAGGTGCACATCCCATTCAAGTGCAATTTTTTTATCTTTAATATTTGGGTCCAAATCCATGATATACCAAAGTCTGAGAAGGTTGGGAAGGAAGTTGGAAACTTCATTGCACTTTTTTTTGAGATTGATTAGAACAACTTTTGTCGCTTGTAGTGCACTTATATGCATATAAGGGTTTCTATGGATATAAGAAAAAAAATAGTTTAGACAAGGATAAAGATCAAGAAGTAAGGAGGGAGTTGGGTAAGGAAAAAATTTAAGTATGAATGGCTGCATATGTTTTGTCTCATTTGTGGCTTCATTAGTTGCAGTGACAGAACTTGTAAGAAACGTTATGCAACCTCCACTAAAGAAGTAGCTAAACCTTATGGTTCTTATTTGCACATTACTAGAAAAAGGTCATTTTTAGATGAGAGAAAAATGGCTTCTCGATCAGCTGCCATAAAACTCAGATTCTAGTGTAAACTCTAGTAAGGATAATACAACAATTGATAAGGAAAGTCCGATAGTTGTGGAGGTGAATTAGGGACATGATAGTGGGAATTAGTTAGGGATGTTATAGAGGAAATCATAGAAAGGAGGATATTATTAACAATAATATTTCTAATCCTTATAGAAGCATTGATTGTGGGAATGGGAAAGGAAAGCAATTTTAAATCTTGGATATTAATATTGCTAATTATCTAGAAGCAAATGGTGAACTAATTATTACTGATATCAAGCGACGTTGTGTGAAGGAAGTAATTACAAACTATTATTTATATGAGTGGTTAATTATGCCTTTTATATTGAAAAATGCACCTAGTACTTTCATGAGATTAATGAACCATATTTTGAGGGATTTCCTAGGTAAATTGTTGATGCATACTTTGATGATATTCTAATTTACAATAATAATTTAGATGAACATATTATGCATATTAGGACTGTATAAAAAGTACTTAGGAAAGAGCAACTGCATGCCAACTTTCAAAAATGTAGTTTTTGTATGGATAGACTAATATTTATAGGATTTGTTGTTATTACAAAAGATATTGAGGTTGAGGAGAAAAAGGTTAAGCCTATCAAAGAATGGCATACACCTAAAATTATGAGTGATGTGAGAATCTTTCATGGTTTAAATAGATTGTATATGATGTAATGCCCCCAAAATATACCCTAGTAGTACTATGACATGGTCGGAAGTGAATAATAAAATATGTGTAAGCTAATGGCTAGCTCAGGGCAATAGTTCAAAAGCTAAGGGGCAATTCGATCATCATTTTTTTAATTGAGATGTAAATGCATAAATGAATATAATAGATAAATTAATATGCAAATGAGATAAAGTTACGTGCTAATATGTGATTAAAGAAAGTTTTGTGGTGAAATCATAAATTCATAAAGTTGAAAAGTTTGAACCAATCGGAAACTTACATATGCATAAATTTAGAAAGTGCAAGAAAATGGGAAAGAAAAGGAGGATGTGTGCCCAGTTCATCCCAAAAATTCTACCCATAAGTCTTAAGAGAGGCCATAGAGAAGGAAAGGGGGACATGAGCTAGGAAAAGCCAAAGGAAGTTAAAATGTATGGAATAACTTAACTTATTTACTTGTGTATGGAATTTGGACATGAAATAAATTGATGTATGCGTTATTTATGATGTGAAATTATTGTTTATAGATGTTAGTAGAAAAGGCCATAGATGAATTGTTAAGGATTTTTGCCTTGATGGTTAATGATAGATTTTCTTGATAGTCTATAGTCTTTTGGCCATACCTCTCTCTATAGAAATCTCATTAAGATGAATCTAATTTCTGCAGAACTAAACTCATAATGGAACAACTTTCATTTAGAACTCATGACCTAATTCCACCTCTAATCAATCTAGAAAATAGTTCAAAACAAAGTAACAATTATGTATAGATGTGAGGTACCTAGGAACAGTTTAGATTATTTTGGCCATATCTCTGCCTAAAGACCTTAGAATTGAGTAATTATAATTACATACGATAGTTTAAAAAATAGTTATACAATTTTTATGAGAGACTAGAACCCAAATTTAGTTTAATGTACCCAAAATAGGGCTTGAAATCAGTGAACTGATTATGTCCCCTGCACTAGAACAGTTTGTGGTAATTTGGCTATAATTCTTACTAAATAATTCCAATTGGAATTTCTGTAGAAATTAGACTTATAGATCTACAACTTTTATGAAGATTGTATGATCCAATTCTATTCTAAACTTTCCCATAAAGTTTTCAAAGACAAAATAATAATTTTATCCTTAAAAGATACTTAGGAGCAGTCAGTAATATTTTGGCCATAAATCCAATTTTGTAAGTCCAAATTAATTGATTCTTGATTCTTTGAAAAGTTAAGACATATTTTTATGAAGACCACTTGGCCTAAATAGCTCGTTTTCATTATTAAAAATACAGTTGAATCTGGACTTGAGATGCTGCCCTGAATTCTACCATCCAGAACCATTTCACACGACTGTCAGGGTGTCCAGATAGTCATGTGGTATTCTAGACAGCCATGTAAAATAGGTCTGAAACTACAAAATGCACCTCACATAGCTATCGGGAATTTCTAACAGCCATGTGACATGTGTTTTTGATCCAAACGTGAATTTTTCTTACTGAAATGGCCCTGAACTTAACCTGAACCTTCCCTAATGTCTATGATAGGGGTGTGCAACGGTCGGTTCGGTTCAATAACCGAACCAAACCGAAATAACTGAAAATCGAAATTATAATATTTTACGAAACCGAACCGAATTTGTATAATAACCGAATTCAAACCGAACCGAATTTGTCGGTCGGTTTGGTTCGGTTAACCGAAAATCCAAAATTATAATTAAAAAAATTATCTAAAAAATTATACAAAATTATAAATCATAAAATTAAAATTAAAAAAATGTACATATATAATTTAATTTCAAACCCCTTAAATTGATAAAAAAATACAAAAATAATTTTTTAATGTAAAAATTGAATAAAATAATATATAAATTTAAAAGTTCGGTCGGTTTTTCTTCGATTTTTTCCTTTCAAAACCGAACCGAACCGAAATAACCGATGTACCTATAAATTTAAAACCGAAACCGAATTTAAAAAATCGGTCGGTTTGGTTCAATTTTTCGGTTTTAACCGAATTTTGCTCACCCCTAGTCTATAACACTTGATTAACACATGTTTAAAGGTAACATGCAATAATAAATAGAGATAGCAATGTGAACAAAGTAAATATGTGCATATATTTGATGTGTATGAAAATATATATAGATTATAAGCATATGTTAAGCATATATGAGTAATTCTTTGATTATATGATTATAATTGAGTAATTAATTGAGATATTAAGCATTCAGAAGATGGGAATACATATGAATCATGTTATGTGATTTTTGTACATTAGAATATATATATATATATATATATATATATATATATATATATATGTATATATATATATATATATATATTTGAAATAGTACATAAAGACGATGAACCATATATATGCTTAAATATGTTTGGGATATATGTGTTCCCATTTATGATAAGTATATGTTTATACCAATGTGCCTATATCGAGTATATGATTATGTTTATAAATATGTTTAAAATATTAAAGATTTAGAGGATGAAATAGGATGATATTAAAGGAATTGTGATATTATGTGTGCTATAATTGGTAGCTTGGAATCTTATGTTGTGACTTATGGCTACTCAAGGATATGTGAATACATGTAAATGTGAACTGAAGTTATGTACATGTATAATATGATTTTGTGTTGGTTTTGTGAATAATTGTTAATGCATGTGTTATGATGTTAATATAAGGCTTACTTTAGTCTGAATTATGGACAAATAGGCATGCTTATAGAAATTCTACAACTGCTTTTGTGACACTGATTAGTGTCTTCTGTTAGATACTTCGGTATCTCTTTTTATTTGATATATGATTTAGAGACATTATCTCTTCTGTGATGCCTTTTAAGGTATCTTATATAGATAAAATTTAATCTTTCATTTCTACTGTCTGTATTGTAGTCTGTTAAAGTCCTGGATATGGATAAATAGGCATGCCTAGAAGGGTTTTATAGCTGCTCCTGTGATACTATGATGTCTCATAATAAAGAGACCTATGTCTCTTCTAGATTTTTATTAGTCCTCTGGCACTTCTTAATTATGATGATTACTTAAGGCTTGTGCCTCTTTTGTTGATACCTATTTGGAATCTCCTATTGATTCCTACTATGGGTCCCATTATCTACATCTATAGGAAATAACAACAAATCTGTATAAGGTTTGTTTTTATTCTGTTCTGGTCTAATAACTCTATTTTTCGATTTGATGATTGATTATAATTTTGATACGGACTTTAGCTTGGTATATACCTATTTTCTGCTTCTGATAAGCATAATATACGATGTAAATATGAATGAGTGAATTTGACATATGATTTGTTATAAGGCATATTATATGATTTTAGTATCTGACATATGGGTATTTATATTTAAATTTTGTAATGATATATAAATATAAATATATATTTATATATGATATTTCTTATTTTGAATAATAAATAAATAAATATATGTGTGTGTGTGTGTATATATATATATATATAAATATCTCTTATTTTGAATAAGAGATAATATCCTAATTTATCTCTCTAGGGTTTACATATATAAATAGATATATGTTTAAGGAAAAGGATTCACGTTTTTCTCCTAATTACATTTTCCTAACTAAGGCTATTTTGAGAAACCCTAGCTGCCACTTAAAAAAAACCCTAGGCGCCATTTTCTTTTAGAAATAAAAACACAGAAAAATCCAGTCGCACGTGAAGGGAGCTAGCACCCCTGCGATAATCTGTTCTTCGGTTCGTGCGTGAGGATACCAATAGAGGGCGTTCGTGGTTGCAGCAGTGCCTACAATTCGATATAACTGAGAGCTAATTCGTTTTTAGCACACCAAAAGGTCGGTATTCTTAATCCCTCTTTCTGAATCAATTGAAAATACAAGGATTCTATTTGGGTTTCGATTTATATTCTGCTGCTTTTAATTTGAATTATTGCGATGAAACCCAACAATAATGATTATAGATTATGGCATAGAGTTTTGGTATGATGTTAAGCATCATGTTATTAGTATGATAACATACTAAGTTAATTGAATGAATAACAAAACTAGTGCATGCAACCTTACTTAGTGTAATAACCGATATGTATAGGATATTGTTAGGGTTAAGGAAAGTAACTAATAATAAAATATGATAAGTAATAAATCGAGTTATAGATAAGGCTAGAGATTTTCTTACTTATGATATTATACATTATATTAACTTGAATCAAATATAGTATAGTAAGCAAGATCATTAAGCCCTAATGAACCTAGCCAATAATGAGTGAAAATATAATGAACATGTAAGAATAAATGTTGAACAAAAAATGTAATAGAAGGGTTAAAACATAGATAAAGTAAGTAAGATTAGCAGTTGGGTAAGTAGTTAGAAAGCATAAGTAAGATAAACAAAAAGTAATATTCCGATCAGTTATAAATAAGTGTAAGTTATGTCACTAAAAGATTCCTTTAAAAGTTGACATGACAGAGAATTAGTAGGCAGAACTACATGGTTCTGATTCCCAATTTTTGGGAGATATACGAACCTTTGAATACATATTCCAAGTCCGAACCAAATCACACTAAACTAATAGATACCTAAATTTCAAAGGTAACATAATGAATTTAACTTGGCATAAGGTTTCTCCTGTCCATACTCTAGGTATATTTAGATATAATTAACTTATAAAGGTATTAAAGTATGAATACATAGTCAATATAAATGTATAGTTATGTATAACATTAATTAAGCACAAGATATAATACGTAAGTGCAAATTAGATAATGCTAAATACGATTTGGTATTAGTAATTGAACTATGATCTTGTATAATAATACGAGAGTAGTATATGAATTAACATAAATAAATTAATAAATATGAACTTTCGATAAATCATTTATTTGATTATTTATCTATGTTAGGTAGTACATCGTTAAGTATGACTTCGCATATGAGTTGCCTTTTTGCAACGCAGGTATGAGATTGAAAACTAGTCTAAAGTGAAGGTTTGGATAGCGGATGAAGATAAAGCATAAAGTTTAGGTATAAAATGTAACTTGTTAATTTGTAGCACAAAAGTTGTAAAATAAATATTAAGTTTTAAGTTAGTTTAAAGTAGTTTTTATGTTTTAGCTTGTAAAGAGGAAAGCATATCGACTAAAGAGATATGTGAACTTTAGAATATGAAGTCAATATATGATAACACATAATCTATAAATGAGTTTATACACGTATGGTTATATGCTTGTGGTAAAACTCTTATTTCGCTCTTAGGGTACATTAGGGTGTTACATATGAGGTTTATAAAGGACTTCTGTACCATAGCTGCTCCATTGAATGAAATTGTCATAAATGAGGTTAGGTTTAAATGGTAAAGAACAAAATATAGCTTTTTAAAAGAGGATAGGTTATGTGTTCCTATACTTGTTTTACCTTATTTTCATAAGATTTTTGAGATCAAATGTGATACTTTTAGGTTTAGGATGTAAAGCCTCAAGTTTTACTATTAGAATTATTTATTAAAGTTAAATGCTATATCATTTTTGTTGGTGAAAGAAGAGAATGGAATTGAACCTAACTGAATGTAATAACAAAAAAAAAAAAAACTAGAATTACTTATTCAAGTTAAATGCTAAATAGTATTTATTGGTGAAAGAAGGGAATGGAATTGAACCTAACTGAAAGTAATAACAAAAAGACTGGGACTTAATTGAAATAGGTTAAAAAGTTTAGTGATTAAAATTAGAATGTCATGATTAGTGGTAAATGACTGATTAACTAGACTAACTGAGATTTATTAAGATAAATAGTATTAAATTAAAGTTAATAGGCCTAAAGCAGATTTTGAAGTGGCAAATTGTGTGAGTGTTACCACACCATGGACATGCAATTATATAGTTGAAAATAAGAGAGAAACACACTCATATTTTCTCTCTCTATAGTTTAGTTGCCATGGCTATTTATTTACAAAATTTTCGATTGCAAACTCATCCAAAATTATGAATCGGAAATACAAAAGGTTGAAGAAGAAAATAAACTCATATGTCAAAATTGAAAGTTGATTAATTAAAAAAATAAGAATAATAAAATAAGAAGGAAATAGGCAAGGAGAAGGCTAAGAATAATAAAATTAGAAGGAAATAGACAAGGAGAAGGCTAAGGAGTGAGTTGCAAGGGTTCAGTTTTGGGGCTTCAAAAGGTTAGGGAAATTCTTTAATACTTGAGTGTGATTAATTGAATTTATGTTGAATGGCTCAAATTGGATGTTGAATTACTCTTTGTGTATATGGTTTGACCAAGATGAACTTTTATGATGATGACTTTGTTTGCGAGCTTGACAATTTGGCCGAGTCATGTTTTTGAACTAATTTTGATGTGTTGAACTTAGTGAAAATTGAGTTGATTGATGTATGTGTGCTTCAAAATAAGAGTTTTGAATTGATTGGTGTATTTATAATGTCGATTTAGTTGAGAAGTTGATTCTTGATCTTAATGCCATAGTTCAAACTTAATTCAAGTAGCCTTAATATGTAATCTTGCATGCTTTTATCATTCAACTTCATGATATTTGAATTGAGCATGGTGAAATGCCTTAATATATTGGTTGAGTTTTTTTTTTTTTGCCTAGAATAGTGAAGTTGAATTGATTAGCATGTTGGTATTGTTTAGAAGCTTAATTTATGTAAATTGTATGTAATTAAGGAATTATAATTTTGCAAGTTGTGCATTTTGTATTGAATTCTTGCTAAAATGGATATATATATATATATATATATATATATATATATATATATATATATTCCTTAATGAAACTCTAATGATTTTGAAACTTTTAAGGATTTTAATTCAAGTAATGCATGAATACATGCATAATTTCAATTTCTTGTTCTTGAATTCCTTAAGATATGACTGTTTTCTCTTAGTTGGTTAGATTATTAGACTTCGTTAGAAGCTAATTGACCCCTAATTTTTGGATTCTTTAATATGTGATCATAATTTTTTAAGTTAGTTTGGTGATTGGGTTTAGCTAGAAACCAATTATGTTCTTGTCATATGAATTAGTGGTATTTGGTCATTGTGACGCGCGCCGAACCCCGGGGCACCCCGAAACGCCCGTTTTTTGGGCAATCGGGATGAGGTTCATTAAAACTTGTAACGAATTACAAGTGCGTCTATATTCGGCAACAAGGAGGTTTCTTGGAGTCGCCATCCAATAGAACATTGGGAAGGGTCGTCTAGCCTCAGTGAGCCTAAGACGGCGCATACATATCCATTTTGGGTAAGCCAAGAGGATCTTGGAGGTGCCAGCCCAATAGAACATTAGGATGATCCTCTAACCTCGTGGAACCTAGGATTACACACCACGTAAATATCCATTTTGGGGAAACCAGAGGGGTCTTGGAGGTCTCAACGCAATAGAACATTAGGATGATCCTCTAACCCCCTGGAGCCTAAGATTATGTTGATTAGGCCTTTTGGTGGGAAACAAGAGATATTTTGGAGGTTCCATCCCAATGAAACATTGAGATGGACCTCTAACCTCATTGAGCCCAAGACCAGAGCGAGTTCGGGACTTCTCATTTATTTGTACCTTGATTAATATTATAATTAAGTTTTGAATTCATTGTTTCATCAAATTTCCATACAACGCAATTAATTAAAGCGCAATCCATTCACATAGATAAAACAGTAAATTGACACAAAATAAAATACATGAAAATAAATTACAATAAAACTAGGGGCGGAATACAACCCCCATTATAAAAAGATATGTAAATCATACAGAAATTGGGATATTTATTGAAATGAGGACATTGGTCCTGCCATGCATATTTATTACAAATCAATTTTTGAGAAGTGTCGATTTTATTGGCTAAAAAATAGGATTTTGGCCCCCAGTTTTCGGAAAATCTCGAATTAATTACTATAAAATATTTGGCCATTTTTACTTTAACGACATTAAAACAATTTTCATAATAAAATGAATAAAAATAAAAAAAACAAGGGTAGAGAAAGAACCCGGATGGAAATCCTCACGTTGGCGCAACCACCATCATTAACAACTCCAACTCATCCAAAATGGTCAGATAATAACTCACAAAAATAAACATGTCAGCATCAAAATCAAGAATACAATAAAATAAAAAAGGTAAAATAACAATAAACTTTAGAGGAAATGAGTTAAAAGATAAAAGAAATAAAAGGGTAAAAGAAATAAGTTAAAAACATGAGAATTTGCCCAGGGACGGCCTTCTACATCTTATCGACGGGCGTCTCTGGTGTGACCGATGGACGGAGTGGTGCGTCATCTACGTCCCGTCTCTCAAACTAGGGATGGGCGTCGGTGACCACTCTGCCCGTCTGTCACCCCTGATTCCAGAAAAACGGTAAAGACTTCAAAAACTTTAATTGAAAATCTTTGTTAAATACATAAAAAATCTTATTAAAATATTAAAACAATTAATATAAGTCAATTAAATTACACAAATATTGATCCAGAATGTTTACCCTCGGATTTTACCTTTTGGGTGAATATGGAATGGTTTCAGTCCCGCACGCTTCACAAGGATCGAATAAAAAAAGGATCAAGAAAAGAAAATTTATTTTTTTCTTTCTTGAGAATTTGACAGTGATTCAAATATTGGAATTAGCCAGATTGATGGAAACGAATGAATTTTGTTACCTCAAATTAGCTCAATTTGTGGATAAAAATTCAAAGAAGTAGAGAGGTTGAAAGAATTTTTATGAAATAAAATAAAAAAATAATTGAAAGTAGATATTTTTAGAAAAATTATTAAATTTGGATTTTAGTAAATTTGCTCACAAAAAGATTTTTCCCTTAAAAATTTGCCAACCTCCAAATAATGAAATTTAATCCACTATTTATAGAGTTTATAAGATAATTGGGATAAATATCAGTTTAAAGAATTTGAATTTGAAAAGGAAATTAAATTCAGTTTTAATCCCCTTAACTATCCCAATCTAATTCAAATTTAAAGAGTTTTTAAACTTATGAGATAAAATTCACCAAATCCGGCGTTATCTGATCTGATCCACTATCAACGGCCATCCCAAGAACTACATACGGGCGTCTGTAAGAAGGGTACGCGTGGTAATCTGGACGACAGACGGACCGAGGCACGGGACTAGGGACGGCCGTCTCTATACGGACATGTGTCCGTCACTCATACTATAAACGGCCGTCTCTATAACACAAGAGACGGCCCGTCTATCTAAGCGATGGCCCGTCTCTCAATGCTAGAGACGGGGAACACCATATAGAGACGGGCATCCTAACTTCGACGGGCTTCCCATCTGCGGAGCAAAATCTCAATTTTCAAGCTAAATTTCCCAAACTCTTTCAAAACCTCATGCTATAGAGAGAAAGACTTTAATTCTTGTGAAACCGAAAGACGAACACCTCCGAATTCCATCCATTTATCCAAAAATAGACGTTGATCTCTTCATCAGGTAACTCTGACCTGGACTGCCTCAGGGCACGGTGTTTACAATTGCCCCCAATTTTGGGGAAACTAGTGCACTAGTGCCTAGATGAGCCAAAATTCAGAGGAGAAAGAAGGGAAGAAATGCGTACCTGAGGCGGTCCGTACCTCCTTGAAGTTGCACAGGAGCAAATGGTTGTTCTTCTTTATCCAGCAGGTCTCGTCTCGGTCTGCTCGGTAATGAGTATTCCAGAAGGCAGTGTTTTCTAACCGCAATCCTTTTGCGACGTGTTCTTTTGTATGTGCCCTTAATGGCCTCGTCTCAGTCTGTAAGGTATCTGTGAGATGTAGTGTCCTCTAACTACGATCCTACTGTGAAGCGCAGTGTTCTCTAACTGCAACCTCATTGCGACGTGTTCTATCGCTGGTGTTCTGCTGGCCTCGTCCCGGCTCGCGTAGCTTTTGTGAGATGTAGTACTACCTGACTACGATCCCGGTTTGCAATCTCTTCTATCGCTGGTGATCCACTAGCCTCGTCTCGGCCTGCACGGTGTCTATGAGATGCAGTACTCTCTGATTGCAATCTCAGTTTGCGATCTATTTTATCGCTGGTATCCCGCTAGCCTCATCTCAGTCTACACGTTGACTGGTCTGTCCTGCTAGCCTCATCTCGGCCTACCTACTGTGAGGTAAAGTGTTATCTAACTACAACCTCTGTTTGCGATCTGTTCTACCGTTGGTGTCCCTCGCTAAACTCATCTCGGTCTGCAGGTGTCTGTGAGATGTAGTACTCTCTGACTACAACCTCTGTTTGCGATCTGTTCTATCGCATGTGATTGAACGTTCTGTCTTGGTAGCCGCTTCTGGGCTTGCACAGTATAACCTCGGTAACCTCCAACCGATCCGTGTAACATCCTATCTGCTAACCATTATTCGGTCAGTGTAATATCCGATCTGCTAACCATTATTCGGTCAGTGTAATATCCGATCTGCTAACCACCATCCGGTCAGTACAATATCGGATCTGCTAACCACCATCCGACCAGTACAGTATTCTGATCTGCTAACCCCCATCCGGCTAGTACAATGTCTGATCTGCTAACCCCCATCTGGCTAATTCAATATTTTGATCTGTTAACCCCCCTTAGGTCGGTATGGTGACTTGTTCGTCGTTTTCTTTGTTGGCTCTTATTCTGAGCCTCTTCTTCTTTTTTTCTACAAAAAAAGGGAAAGCAAATGTGCAAGGTATATAAAAGAGATGCTTACCTGTGGTAGTGCATATATGTTGGGGCCGATGTCAGATGAGTGGCCCCCTGAAGGACGGTTGGTTTTTTTCCAAATATCGATTCCTTTATCATCTTAAATGTAGCCTCATCGAACAGACCTGCAAACTTCTCAAGAGGGTGAGAGAATTTGATATTGAGCCTCCAGAGAGGAAAAATAGATTTGAGTCTCCTCAGAGGAAAATTAGATTGGAGGTTTTGTTGCTTGCCTGCAGGCGGATAGGTTTCAATGTCTTTGGTGACTCTTAAAATGATCTTTGTTTTTGTTTTTTTTTTTATTTCGTTTTTTGTTATTCCTATTGTTTTTGGGATTTTTACATTTTATATGTATTTGAATTTTTACAGTATGTTGGATTTCAAGGCCTTGAAAATATCTTCTTATTTTTGTTTTGTTTTGTGTTGTTTTTGTGTTTTGTACACTTATTGTGTGATGTGTGTGAGCGTGCCTCTTATGATAGAGAGACTTACCTGATTGCCCCCGGCATGGTGTGCATGAATAGGCTTGCTTTTCTAGATAATGCCTGACAATACGCATCTCTTGGATCACCTTGGACTGAAGGGATTTGGGACAGTTTTTGAAAATAACTTAATGCTCCGAAGAGACTGAGAATGTCTTGGAAAGGATTTGAAATGCCTTAAGAAAAGGACTTAAAGATAATGCTCTGAAGAGGTTGACAATGCCTTAAGAAAAGGACCTAAAGATAATGCTCCAAAGAGACTGAGAATGCCTTAAAAAAGGTGTTAATGATAATGCTCCGAAAAGACTGAGAATGCCTTAAAAAAAAGGGTCTTAAAGATAATGCTCCGAAGAGACTGAGAACGCCTTAAAAAAGGTCTTAAAGATAATGCTCCGAAGAGACTGATAATGCCTTAAAAAAAGGTCTTAAAGATAATGCTTCGAAGAGACTGATAATGCCTTAAAAGAGGTCTTAAAGATAATGCTCCAAAGAGACTGAGAACGCCTTAGAAAAGGTCTTAAAGATAATGCTCCGAAGAGACTGAGAATGCCTTAAAAAAGGTCTTAAAGATAATGATCCGAAGAGACTGATAATGCCTTAAAAAAGGTCTTAAAGATAATGCTCCGAAGAGACTGAGAACGCCTTAGAAAAGGTCTTAAAGATAATGCTCCGAAGAGACTGAGAACGCCTTAAAAAAGGTCTTAAAGATAATGCTCCGAAGAGACTGATAATGCCTTAAAAAAGGTCTTAAAGATAATGCCTTCATGGGCTTACATGATTTCAACTTGCGTGGGCTTTATCTTGAATTCGTCTTTCCGAAGTTGTCCTTTGGTTCGGCCTTTTCCCTGTAAAGTTATTGGCACAAAAGAATGTACAAAAGATTGTGTGTGAAATGTACACATAAAGCTATATACACGAGACACGAGCAAAGGATTAATGTACAAGAGTTGTGTGTGCATATCTATACTGTAATACCCCAAAATGTACCGTAGTCGGATTGTAGTGTCAATCTCATGTAAGGGTACAAATGTGATTGGAATAAGTATGGGATTAAGTGAGTAATTGTATGTGTAAGGGTGTAATTGAAAGAAAGAAAGCATATTTAAAAGACAGCATTTACAAGAGGGATTAAATGGTACTTTACCAAGGGTTGAGGTGCAACTTTGGCATAGCTGGAAAGTGGAAATCCATGTGTGGCTTATCCCATGAGACAGCCAACCTTTTTACATGCAAAATATGTTTAATTAATTGGCAGAAAATGGGATTTGAGCATAATGAAATCCGGCCATCTCTCTCTCCATTTCTGAACTTCTTATTCTTCTTTCCATTGAGTATTAAATTGGTTTTCATTGTTGAATTTGGAAATTTGCATTGGATTAGTTTGAAGAAGAGAATTAAGTAAAGAAGGTAAGTGTGGTTAACAAGTTGTGTTCATCTCTTTCTTCTACTCATTTCTGATTTGGTTTAAGTGATTTGAGTTATAGATTGAGAGAGAGTTTATGTTTGTATTTTGTATAAGATTTGGACAAGAGGAAAGCAAAAGGAAAGGAGAAGCTTTAGTTGAGTAAAGAGTGGCTAGCAACCTGCCTTTTGAGGTTTGGGATACTTATGTGTATATGTTGAATTTACTTGTGTATGCATGTCGATTAGCTTGAACTTGATGTGAAACTAATGTTTGAGTATCCGACTTGAGATAATAAGCATGACTATGTGCCATGAGATGGAAAATACGTGAATTATTATAGTTGCTACGTGATGGGATTGGAAATTTGGCATGAGCATGATGATAATCAAGCATGAACTCTAGTTTAGTGAAAATCCTGTTTATGTCTTATCTGACCTCTGAGTATTGTTTTGATCATAATTGGAGTTTAAGAACTCTAAATTGAATTATTGTTGCACTATTTTAACCATAACTTATGTACCTTTAAAATTCTAAGAGAGACCATAAATTAATTCTATTTCTAAAAGGCCTAAAAATGGAAATAAACGGACGTGTTCCTGTCTAGCCGGGTTGATTTGAACAGTCTGTAGTGTTTAATGCATATCTCTTAATTTAAGAGTTCAAATGACCTGAAACTTGTCCCATTTGAAAGCTATGACGTAGGGAAACAATTGTTAAGAAGACCACTTTGCCTAAAAATGAGGTATAGAGGTCGGTTTTTGCGATGCAAGTCTGGAGTGAAAACCAGTCTCGAAGGGTTCCTGAGGTGAGCTACTGTCTCGAGCGCGACAGAGTCGCGACCTCACGACAGAACAACGTATATTAAGCCTTTTCTTCTTAATTTTGAGCCCATGGTTATCACGGATCAATTCCCTATCTTTCCCCTCAACTTATTATGCATGATTAGGGCTATTAAATGAATATAAAAGTGGTTATCTTTGGGAAAAACTTATGAGTATGATTAAGATTGGAAATTAAACTAGTAAAGTAACAATATATATAATTATGTGAAGGATAGAAAATGGAATGACAAATATGTGTTTGAGCTATGGGTATCTCAAGTATGATGAACCATGTATGCGGATGCGTATAAACACGTATGTGTTAATATGTAATAACATGTATAAGTGAGTATGCAATGATATATATATAAAGTGTTGTATGTGAATGAGTTTAGGATGACATGTATGCATAAGTAGTAAGAAATGAAGAGAGTGCACAAATATTCTATTTGATATATGCTATAAGTTACATGTGTGTACAATAAATGTTAAAGTAAATGTATATGAGAATGTGTATATGCTTTGTTATGAATAATAGTTATAAGCCTTAAATGTTCATATAAGTGGATAGATAGGCATGCCTATAAAGGGTTAGATGTTTTGCAGCTGCTAGATGTTGGCACCAATGGTGTCTAGATGTTTGGCACCGACGGGTGTCTATATGTTTGGCATCGATGGATGTCTAGAGGTTGATACTTTTAAAGTATCTAGATTTTATGAGACTCCGGTCTCTAGATGATTTGAGACTACGGTGTCTATTTGATTGGGTACCATTACTTGGTATCTATATGTACCCACATCCACTTATGCTATGACATTAGGCTACCTATTATATGTAAATGCACAAGAGATGTTGTTAGTTGTACATGAGATGTTATTTATAAGAACATGAGATGTCATATATGCTAGAGAGCTATAGTAAATGGTTAAAGAAGTATATGATTATTGTATACCGAAAATGTTAAATGAGTTAGTACATGTAAATGAGAAGTTGCTATTTGTACAAGATATGCTATAAGTATGCTTTTACGCTTATATTTATATAAATGGACATGATATGCAATGACATGATGTTATATGTTATATGAGCTGATAGTTAGAGTTAGAAGAATAGAAGCATGATATAGGTTACATGAGATTAGTAGATATGTTATAAAGCATGTTGATAAAATGTTTAGTATGTTACAAGTATGGTAAATGCTTATTACTTTATACACTCTTAATTGATTGGCATATTGACTATTGATATGCTTCGATGATTATGCTTGTGACTTCGTTAGAAGTCTTTTATATGTGATATCCCCACTAAGCGATTTCACTTAGCACGGGTGTTTTCCCGTGTAGGTTTACAGGTCCGGAAGGTTGCACATCTGCAAGGTCATGGCCACTAGGAGTTTGAGTTGGTGTCTTTTTGTATATGGCATAGCTTTTTGTATACATAATATAGAAGTTTTGTATAGCTTGGCATATGTAAATGTAAAGCAATTTTGTATAAGATATGTAAACGAAATCTAAGTGTAAAAGAATGCTTATATGTAAAAGAACAGTTTCATTTTGCAATATAAATGGATATATGACATGTTATTAGTTTATGTGTTAAAAAGGTTGATTTCCGCTGTGTGTGATTGAATGCTTATTATTTTCGCTTCCGCATGAGTGTTTTGTATGTGTATGCGTGTGTGGCAACCTAATATCCTTCCAAGGGGTATTGGGGCACTACATATACGCATAAAGGATTGAATGCACGTGAGATGCATGTGATATGCAAAAATGGATAGACCACATCCCAGGTGGTTAAGGGATTCGTTAAGGGTACTGCTCGGCTGCTCACATTATCTGATGCTCCCAAGGATCTAAAAAAACATTGTCTTGGTTTTACTGACTCTGACCCATAATCTTTTCAAAGAGAACTGACCCGTGCGTATCTTTGCCCCTTGGTTAATGAGGATTTTGCCCCCAGGACTCTGAATCAAGTTCTGCCTAAAGGAAAGTCATTTGGAGTAATGCCACCTTATCGCTCCAGGCGTCAATAGTTATTGTTTTAAAGGCAGTGTGTCCCTTGTGGATTTTCACACTAGCTTTTCTTAGTGAGAAATGCATCCCTTTGGGGATTTTCACATAACCCTGTGCCTAATTTTTGCCTGAAATGAACCCAACTCACTCCAGCGGCTTTTATTCATTTTTTTTAAGGACAGACTGCCTGCTTCCAGGTTTTCACCCTGCCTTTTGGCCTAACTTTTGCTTAGAGCGCCAATTACGGTTTTCATCTCTAACGGCCTTCTTTTTTTTTTCTTTTTCTTTCTTTTTTTTAGAGTAGGAGGAAGATTTGTCACAAAAAAAAATTATTATTACTGCATTGAGAATTGTTCCAGCATATGTCCTTATGCCTGCACCAGGTTTCTCTTAACCGTTTAATTGCATGTTTACGCCTAGCTTATGCATGCATTTTTTATCTCTATGCACCATATAGCAATAAGAATGACCATGACTAGACATGTGATACAAAAACACTAGTTTTATTCAATCTCAATGAGTAACACCTTAGGTGTATCCTACTCCTGTTATCAATCAGCCCTATCGAGTTTTCTTGATTGAACATTTTCTCTCAAGCCTCTAATTTTTGCCTAGGGTGCCTTTATTTGATTTTTACCCTAACAAGACGCCCATTTTTAGCAAGGCCGCCTTTTTTTTGGTTTTCGACCCGTGGGGCTTTTATTCTCTTCTTTTTATTTCTAAGTCTTTAGCCATGGACCCTCTTGAGTCTGTCAATGTTGACCGGTTCTTTGAAGTTATCTTCATTGTTGTCTGTTGCTGCTCTCTTGGATAACAATCTCTGAAGAGCAAAAGGACCTTCTCACATCGGCTTAAATTTACCTCATTCTTCTGGAACATTTGGCCTTATTTGCTTGAAGACTGAATCTTCCTCTTTCATTGGATGCTTTCTGGCTATCTTTCCAAATGAACAAGTAGAATATTTTCTGATGGATCTGACCGTGGCGATAATCCCATGACCTGTCCTTGTTTGACTTGTTCAATTGCCGCTGCCGTTGCTGTGCCTTGTCGGCTTCCAAAATTTGAGCTTTCATGACTGTTCTTAAAGATTTAAGCTCTATTTTGATTAGCTATACTGTTTCTGCCCTCTGTATTGAGAAATAATAGATGACTCTTGTAGAGGTTCCGATGGTGGTTATGTAGCTTCGAAACGCAAAAGGCAACTTCTGTACCCAACCTTTGTAGTTTTGGATCATCTTGACCAAGATCTTCTTATTAGCAGTCTCTCCTGCCCTATTGGTTTGGGGGCAATACAGAGTGGACTTGTGGTTTTTAACGTCATACCTCTGGAGCAACTTCCTAGCCTTAACCATAAGGTGTCATTCTGTCCTTGAACCCTGCGTGGCGCGGGAGACCATCTTGACATGACCCTGTCCGTTGGGTCTGTAGGGCGCACCTCCCCTATGATGTCTATTTCCAAGCTCGAGCAACCTATATCCATTGCAAGTCGATATAATTCTTGTGGTTCTTTTCGGAAGTTAAAAAAAATGGCAAAGTACGGGCACGTGTAGATCAGCGGGATTTGAACAAAGCTTGCCCCCCCATGATGGTTTTCTAATCTACATATTGATTCTTTTCCTTCTCTCTTTTTTGTATTTTATTTTTCTCTTTTTTCCTTAATTTTTCTTCTTTTTTTTTTCTGTTCTTCTTTTTTTTTTTTTTTAAATAAGCTTTGTTCAAATCCTGATAGCTTGTACTTTTTCGCTCTTCTCGACTATTAGGATGATGCTAACCAAGCCGGGTGTTGATAAAGAATTCGGCTTCATCTCAGCTTGTGGATTCCTCCTTTTGACCTTTTCTGTCCCTTTCGGTCTGGGTCTTCTGAGCTTCTGCTGGACTGATCCATGATCGGGGTATGTTGGAATAGTGCGCTTGGCGATTCTACGATCAACTCCTAGCATGTCTTCATAGGTCCAGGCAAAGACTTTATCGCAATTTTTTTTTCATTCTCTCAAATTTTATCTCTCTTCAGGAGTTAAATTGGATGCAACCAAGATTACTATTTATTGAGACTGAATGAAACAATGTTTATTAAACCAATGCCTTAATCATGATTATCGTTTGTGATTGATGCAATAAGATATGACAATGCATATATAAGAAAAGCCCATATTGTTAAAATAGAAAAGAGAAACAAGTGCATAGTTCAGGAATACACTTTTTTTTTTTTAAAAAAAAGAAAGGCATTGTAACAACTCTAATTCTTTCTTTCTTCCTTCAGGCCAGGCACCAATTCTTGAATGCGATCCCTTAGAGGACGACAATAGTCTGTTCTATGCCCTGTGTACTGGTGATACGCACAATACCAGTTTGTTTTATGCTTAGGCTTTCCTTGACTTGGGGCAGGCCCAGCTGGCAACGGTTGTAACTTCCCTTCCTTGATGAGACAGGTGAAGTGCCAAGATAATGGCTTGCCCAAGATAGTGAGGTGTTTGGGAGTCGTTCCGGTGGTTGAGACTTCTGCTGCCCCAATATTGCCCCCATTACCACTGTTGCTTCCCTTGTTCTTACCCAAGGACGGGTTTGCAGATTTAGCCATTTTATCCAGATGCTCAGCCTCAGCTTTGATAGCTATGTCTTTCAGGGACTCCCAGTCCTTCAGCCCCTTCATCTTTAACCCATCCTTCAAATATGGGCTGGCATTCCTAATAAACAGCCTGATCTGGTCTGGAGTATCCGGGTTCTTCTTCATCTCCATTACCCGGTTCCTCCATCGGGTTAGGTACTCATGAAATGACTCATCTGGCTTTTGTTGCAGTAGCTCTAGATCTTTCAAAGTGACCTCATCCTTGTACTACAGTCGTATTGCTGGAGGAACTCCTCTGTCAGTAGGTTCCAGTCTTCCTTTATTCTTCGTTCTAGCCCATGATACCAGTCCATCGCAGGACCTAACAAACTCAAACAAAAGTATTCAATCTTTTGCCCCCTTGTCAGCGTCGTCCCCTTCATCACCAAGGAGTATTGCTTAATATGAGTGGTGGGGTCCAATGTGCCATCAAATTTTGGGACATCAGGCATTTTGAAATTCAGAGGGATTAGATCCTCCGCATCCACCTCCTTGTCCTCCCCTCGACCCCCCTTGTCAACATCTTCGCCATTGCCTCGAACTTTTCTTCCATCTTCTTCCAGATGGCCTCTTTTGTCTGGGGTGCTTTCCCTCTCTCTAACACTGGCTCTTCATATTCATCCTCTTCTAGGTCATCTTCGAACCTCTGGGCTGGCCTTATCCTCTGGACCCCTGACGTTGTTGCTCTCAAGTCTATAGGTGGTGGGCGAATTTCCTCTTGCCTGTCTTCTCTGACCTCCTCCCTTTCATTATGTCTCATAGGAGGAGGTGGTGGGTTTTGTGGGGCCGCTTGTTGGCCCATTGTGGCCATCATGGCCATCATCCAGTTCTCGAATTCTTCAAGCCTTCGGCCCACTTCCTCTGCTATCATTGCCCTGGTGGCATTTACCCCTCTTGGTGAGTTTGCCATTTCTTCGTGTAAAGAGAACTGAGCTGAAGTAGCGTAGCTAGTTTCTGAAGGAGTGTCCGGATACTCCACCCTTTTTGGTAACTCAAAGAATGGATTTCTGCATAGTCGTCCCTGAGAACCTCTTGACCACCTAGGCAGATCTATGATGGCTGAAAAATATAAAGGGTCAGGATGATGCATGAATGTGCTAAGATGCATGATCGTGCTATGCAACATTTACAAACCACATGTAAGCACATAGGTCCTTCCAACCTTGTTACTCCAGCACACGAGGTCATAGTCTCTTTTCTAGGTGGGATTGGCCCATGGATCATCTGGGGATTTGATGGACGCGCATGGTGCACGGTGAAAAATCGACAACATAACCTCTCCTAACTAAATGCACAGGCGCATGAGTTATGATCGTTATGTATTTAGGCAGTCCGAATAAGTCATCTTCGGCTTATCGGGGCATAAAAGCCTTTGATTAGGTGACCAGTCAAATTATCTGGGTTTGTCCAATACATAATGATCCATACAGCAAGCATAGTATTAAGGTTCATACCACTTAGGGGAAGTAACTATTTCCCTTACATGAGCTTTAGTCAAAGGCGATGATACTTTAAGGCTACCCAAGCATGGTCCCTGCCAATGGGTCTAGCTCATCATGAGCATAACGATCGATCGGGTCTCCATTTAATATACCATGATGGTACGAGGCTTGGGCTGGTGATTATCCTTAACACTTCCCTACATTGAGTGAACGTAGGGTTGTGCTTTGGGAACGCACCGGGGTTGATAGAGGGGCCAAACTAGCATATATCTAAGGCTCTAATGAGATGTAATGCAGTATTGAAAGAAGATGAAATCTTTAAACTAAAACTCAATTGTAATTTTTAATCAAGGCACTTTCGAAGCGAAATCTCGAGTATTGTCCCCAACGGAGTCGCCACTGTGACGCGTGCCAAACCCCGAGGCGCCCCGAACTGCCCGCTTTTTTGGCGATCGGGATGAGGTTCATTAAAACTTGCAACGAAATACAAGTGCGTCTATATTGGGCAACAAGGAGGTTTCTTGGAGTCGCCACCCAATAGAACATTGGGAAGGGTTGTCTAGCCTCAGTGAGCCTAAGACGACGCATACATATCCATTTTGGGTAAGCCAAGAGGATCTTGGAGGTGCCAGCCCAATAGAACATTAAGATGACCCTCTAAGCTCATGGAACCTAGGATTACATAGCGCGTAAATATCCATTTTGGGGAAACTAGAGGGATCTTAGAGGTCTCAGCCCAATAGAACATTAGGATGATCCTCTAACCCCCTAGAGCCTAGGATTATGTTGATTAGGCCTTTTGGTGGGAAACAAGAGATATTTGGAGGTTCCATCCCAATGAAACATTGAGATGGACCTCTAACCTCATTGAGCCCAAGACGAGAGCGAGTTCGGGACTTCTCATTTATTTGTACCTTGATTAATATTATAATTAAGTTTTGAATTCATTGTTTCATCAAATTTCCATACAACGCAATTAATTAAAGCGCAATCCATTCACATAGATAAAGCAGTAAATTGACACAAAATAAAATACACGAAAATAAATTATTATAAAACTAGGGGCGGAATACAACCCCCATTATAAAACGATATGTAAATCATACAGAAATCGAGATATTCATTGAAATGAGGACATTGGTCCTGCCATGCATATTTATTACAAATTGATTTTTGAGAAGTGTCGATTTAATTGGCTAAAAAAAAGGACTTTGGCCCTCGATTTTTGAAAAATCTCGAATTAATTACTATAAAACATTTGGCCATTTTTACTTTAACGACATTAAAACAATTTTCAAAATAAAATGAATAAAAAAAAAGGGTAGAGAAAGAACCTGGATGGAAATTCTCATGTTGGCGCAACCACTATCATTAACAACTCCAACTCATCCAAAATGGTCAGATAATAACTCACAAAAAAAAAAAACATGTCAGCATAAAAATCAAGAATAAAATAAAATAAAAAAGGTGAAATAACAAGAAACTTTAAAGGAAATGAGTTAAAAGATAAAAGAAATAAAAAGGGTAAAAGAAATAAGTTAAAAACATGAGAATTTGCCTAGGGACGGCCTTCTGCATACTACCGATGGGCGTCTCTGGTGTGACCGACAGACGGAGTGGTGCATCATCTACGTCCCATCTCTCAAACTAGGGACGGGCGTCGGTGACCGCTCTGCCCATCGGTCACCCCTGATTCAAGAAAAACGGTAAAGACTTCAAAAACTTTAATTGAAATTCTTTGTTAAATACATGAAAGAACTTATTAAAAAATTAAAACAATTAATATAAGTCAATTAAATTACACAAATATTAATCCAGAATATTTACCCTTGGATTTTACCTTTTGGGTGAATATCGAATGGTTTCGGTCCCGCACGCTTCACAAGGATCGAATAAAAAAAGGATCAAGAAAAGAAAATTTATATTTTTCTTTCTTGAGAATTTGACAGCGATTCAAATATTGGAATTAGCCAGATTGATGGAAATGAATGAATTTCATTACCTCAAATTAGCTCAATTCGCGGATAAAAATTCAAAGAAGTAGAAAGGTTGAAAGAATTTTTATGAAATAAAATAAAAAAAAAATGAAAGTAGAGATTTTTAGAAAAATTATTAAATTTGGATTTTAGTAACTTTGCTCACAAAAAGATTTTTCCCTTAAAAATTTGCCAACCTCCAAATAATGAAATTTAATCTACTATTTATAGAGTTTATAAGATAATTGGGATAAATATCAGTTTAAAGAATTTGAATTTGAAAAGGAAATTGAAATTCAGTTTTAATCCCCTTAACTATCCCAATCCAATTCAAATTTGAAGAGTTTTTAAACTTATGAGATAAAATTCACCAAATCCGGCGTTATCTGATCTGATCCACTAGCGACGGCCGTCCCAAGAACTACAAACGGGCGTCTGTAAGAAGGGTACGCGTGGTAATCTGGACGACAGACGGACCGAGGCACGGGACTAGGGGCGACCGTCTCTATGCGGACACGTGTCCGTCACTCATACTACAGACAGCCGTCTCTACAACACAAAAGACGGCCTGTCTCTCAATGCTAGAGACGGGGAACACCAAATAGAGACAGGTGTCTTAACTCTGATGGGCTTCCCGTCTGCAGAGCAAAATCTCAATTTTCAAGCTAATTTTCCCAAACTCTTTCAAAACCTCACGCTATAGAGAGAAAGACTTTAATAATTGTGAAACCGAAAGATGAAAACCTCCGAATTCCATCCATTTATCCGAAAATAGACGTTGATCTCTTCATCGAGTAACTCTGACCTGGACTGCCTCAGGACACGGTGTTTACACTCATGTTTCTTGTATAAGATAAATATGAGTTTTGAAATGTAGAGTTTGAATTTGATTACAATAAATAGTCAAATTGCATATTGAAAAAGGGAGAAAGCAATGGCTCAGTTTTTACTTCAGAAATTAATGAATTTATGGCTATATTATATCAAGGTGCAAGATTGCTTGAGTAGCAGTAATATAATATTCGCTAGTAGATTAACAAGTTGGCTTGACATGTGAACAATGAGTTATAATTATATTGATTATTGAGAAAATGGTTGATTTGATTTATGGCCCAATTAATGTGTAATCCTTGTTATAGTGGTGGATAGGCATGCCTATAAGGGATAGTGTTGTAGCCACTAGTGTTGACACTAAAACAATGTCTAGAGTTTCTTGTTGATACCTTTAGTATCTAGTGCTATTATTGAGACTATAATGTCTCTAAAGTTGTTGTTGGTTATTCAGTATCCCAATATTTGTTTAATGCTAGAAATGGTATTGCATGCTTCCTGTTATCCACTCTTAGTGATTTGTTATAGGCAACTTTGGGCTCCCTAAAGTGTCATTATGTGAACTAACTTTGATTATTGAATCTTGTATTTTAAAATGTAGTAGTGAAAAATGAATATGGATATAGTAGATTGCAACCCGCTAATTATATGCAAATTATGCCATGAACATCTTTAATAATTTATATATATCTTAAAATGCTCTATGAGTTATTACTTAAATGATCCTAATTAATTTGATCTATTATAATATTTCCATAAATGACTTCTATAAGAAGTCGTTTGTATTCAGAATTTCTCCACTAAGCTTTTGTCCTCGTGTAGGTATACCGAACAAGGAAGAGCATAGAGAAACATTTTCTTAGGGCCACGCTCGAAGCTACTTTTTATGTATGCCTTTGTACTTCTCTTTTTGTGACTTTGTATTTGTAAAGTATAATGTGGAAGAAAATATGTACATTTTGTTCTTTTGGCTTATAAAGTATATATATCAAGTTTGTGATTTGTAAATAAGTTATACAATAGCTGTTAATGACACATATGTTACTTATAAAGAATTATAAAGTTAATCTTGATTTTAAGTTATACAATAGTGGTTAGTGACATATATGTTACTTAGAATGAATTATAAAGTTAATCTTGATCTTGGTTTAGTTTTAAATGAATCACAACTTGTATAGCTAGTTTATTGCTTATTATTAGTATAGCATGATTTGTTTAAGTAAATTCTTAGTTATGTGAGCTAATGGCATAAGACTAATACTAGTATAAGTTTTTAAGGTTATTACACATGAGTTGGAATTGTGTTCTATGATTACTCTCGGTAATGGTGTGCAAGTGTAGGCATATTGGTGTGATAAGGAGGTATTGCATAGGATAGGTGTTGTTCTTATGTAGGAAAAATGCCATTTAACTTATTTTAGTGAGAAGTTACATGGAGCATGACTCAATTATTAAACCTATGGCAAAAGAGTTATATCCACTAGTTCTAGCTTTGGAAGTGTGATAGCATTATTTACTCCCTATGGAGTTTGTGATTCACACAAATCATGAGTCATTGAAGCATTTGAAGGGCCAAGGCAAGCTAAAGAAGAAGCATGGAAGGTGTATTGAGTTCATTAAGACATTTTCATATGTGATATGCAATAAGCAATGTTAGGATGATGTAGTTGCCGGTGCATTATCTAGAAGGTATATTCTTATTTCCACTCTTACTTCTGAGTTATTAGGATTTAAGTAAGTGAAAAAGATGTATGGAACTAATTTTGATTTTGGTGTTATATATGATGCATGTTAAAAAGGTTCTTTTGACAAGTTCTATATGCATTATAGATTCTTATATTATTATAATAGGATTAGTGTACCTAATTGTTCACTTAGATAATTGCTTATTAGATAATCACATAGTGTTGATTATTGGGACATTTTGGTATGTACAAGGCTTTAGATTTATTATTTAAACATTTTTATTGGCCACACATGAGAAAAGATGCTGAGAGGATTTATGCTAAGTGTATTGCATGTAAACAAGCCAAGTCTAAGTCTTTGCCACATGGTTTATATACGCATTTACCTGTACCTAATAAAACTCGGAATGATATTTCTATGGGTTTTGTGCTCGGATTGCCTACGACTAGGAAAGGTAGAGATAGCATTTTTGTTGTTGTTGTTAGATTTAGTAAGATAGCACATTTCATTGCACGTCATAAAAATGATGATGCCACCAATATTGTTTATTGTTTTTCAGAGAGGTGGTTAGCTTGCATGGCATTCCTAACACTATTATTTCTGATAAAGATATAAAGTTCTTAAGTCACTTTTGGAAAGTTTTGTCGGTTAAGTTCGAGACTAAGTTACTTTATTCTACTACTTGTCATCCGCAAATAAATGGTCAAGTCAAAGTGGTTAATAGGAATTTAGGTTCTTTATTACATGTTGTATTTGGTAAAAATTTAAAAACTTGGAAAAATTGTTTGCCCTTTGTGATGCATGCCGAACTATTGCTTGGTCCTGGAGGCCCACTTTTAGGGTCCGTGGAGGGTTCATTAACAACTCATGAAGAAAGGTCACTTTGCAATAGATATGTAATCCCCCATATTCGATTGCTGATGATCAAACTACAAGTGCATCTATTTTGGCCAACAAGAGATATTTTGGAGTAGCCACCTAATAGAACATTGGAAAAGTTTGTCTAATCTCAAGTAGCCGAAGATCAAAGAGCTCAGGACATCACTCTTACTTATACCTTGGTTAAGGTTTATAAATGAGTTTTTAAGTTAAATTCTTATCTCTCTTCTCACACGATTATGCAATTAAAATAAAGCACATCTCAAGCATCCAAGAAAAGTAGTAAATAAAGTAAATAAATAAAATGATAAATTAATTTACAAAAGAATTGGACAAAATACAATTCTCCAAAAATAAAATGAAAGAAATCATACATCAAATGGGGAGTTCATTTAAGGTGGGAATATTGGTTCCCGCATGCGTATTTACAAATTATGAAGAGTTCTTTTGAAACCATTAAGAAAACCGGAATGAATAATCCCATTTTGATGAAGGCAACTCTTCAATTAAATGACATTTTATTGGATAGAAAATTAGGACATCGGTCCTATTTTATTAAAAAAATTCTATTTTATTTGTACAAATCTCTTTTATGAATTTTTATATTAACGTGCAAAACATTTATTACATAAAATATCCAAACTAGGGCAATGTAATTAAACTAAAAAAATGCAAAGAGAATTTTACTATTCTCTATATGCAAAGCATTCCAATCACCAAACCTAACATCTGCGTGCAAGAACACATATCCATGAATACTCAGGCCAAGCATGAAACAAAGAAAATAAATAAATTAGCTTGTTAAATGAATCAAATACTTAAATAATAAAAATGACATTACAATAGAAAACGTAAATATATACAAATGCAAAATTTTATATTCGAATCAAATAATGCATGCAAGGTGTAAAAGAGTAACATAAACTATATGAGAAAAGTCAAAAGAACACAACAAAAGGACCATAGACGGGGTCGATGAACAAGACAGACGGGTCGTCTTCCCATCTGTCATGCCTAGAATGCGAGAAACCCCATTAAAATCCAAATTCCAAATCTTTTTTACATCAAACCTCATCAATCATACCTAAATTAAACCAATGGCTATATTGAAATCATTTTCATAGCTCCAAAAATATATTCAAAGCTAATGAACATAGATAATCATAAAGAAACACATATTTCAAGTCAAATTATATAAGAAAAACTTTAAGTTTCAAATGAAAATGAAATGACGAATTGAGCCCATAAATATTACCCTCAAATTAAGTTTGATTTTTGAGAACAGAAATGTTTTAGGTCCTCCTTGATTCTATAATCAGTTCCAGAGCAAATTCCTAGAAGGAGAAAACTTTCTCTCTCTCAAAAGAATTCTGATTTTTTATGAAATTTCTAGTGAAAATCAGTGAAAAATAAGAGTTTTCCAAGAATAGAGAATGAATTTCTCATCCTTAGTCAACTGCACCCTCTTTGAATTAAAACCATTATTTTATATCAAAGAAAATGATTTTTCCTCCAGAAAAAAAAGACTCTCTGTTTTCTTTTTCTTTCAAAAAATCCAACGCCCTCCTTTTTTCCTCCTTAACTGACCTATTTCTTTCCCCCTTTTTCAAGGGAGGAGTGAAGGAAGTGGGAAAGTGGGAAGTTTTTTGATTTACTTCCCACTATCACACGATCAGGAGTTGCTTCCGTAACTGTCAACGATGCCACAGATGGGCATCGGTCATTGACCGACGGGCGTTTATCAAAATGGCGATCAAATTACAAAAATGCCATTTTGATCGGGACTCATCTGGCTGTGCCCGTGACTCAGAGTGTTACGGGCGCCAATCAGTGAGCCACGAGCACCTAGAGATGGGCATCAGTCCAGTCAGTAACAGGCAGGCCAAGAGAAAAAGCGACGGACAGGCATCGCTCAGCGAGCGACGGCCGTCTGTTGACCCAGATTTTGAAAATTTGTATTTTTAAGACCTCTTCTCTATTCTGACCTAGGTGAAAAGGTTAAAACCATAGAGGAATCTTTATAATTGTGAGAATCAAGGATGGAAATTAACATTTTTCATTTTTTACTTGTGATACAAGTATTAATTTCTTCACCGGGTAACTCTAATCTGGGCTGCCTCAGGAATTGGTGTTTACAGTTGCCCCCAAATTTAGGGAGGCAAGAACACTTAGTGTCTTAGTGAGACAAAATTTAGAGTAAAGAGAAGAGACACGTAGTGATTTGTAGTGATTTGTATGCGACTTTAGTGGTAAAGTGTAAAATATGATTTGGTTGCCTTAGTGATTCAAATGTAAATTCTTGTGTAAATTAGTGTGATTTGAGTGTATATTGATGTTTAGCATGTCTTGGTATGCTTTGGATTGGTGAGGTAAGTGATAGTGCATGATTGAGTGGTTCTGGTGTTGGATGAGTTGGAAGAAAGTGCAGTGAAGATCAATTTCTGGGCAATTTTGGGCTCTGTCGCGAGCGCGACAGAGTGCGGAATGACCTTTGGTAGCTGAGGAGCCCTCTATCGCGAACATGACAGAGAGTTCGGTAGGCCGAGATGCATTTTTTCGAGCGGTATTATGAGCGCCCGATCTCCATCGCGAGTGCGACAGAGTTCGGACTAGTGCGCATCTGCCGAGCGTACTCCGTCACGAGCGTGCCTTCATATGCGAGCGCGCAATGGGGTACCCTGCTCTATGTCGCGAGCGCAACGCACGTCGCAATCGCGACAGAAGCCCTTCCTGCTTGCCCTGTTTTTCCGAAGTGATTCTTTTGCCCCACTTTATACGGTTCCTCACTATTGCATGGTACATGTTTGTGTTTAGGTCTTGTTGACATTATTGTACTAGTGTCGTAGTAGTGAATAAATATGATGCTTGAGTTTTGATTTAAGACTTGCTTTGATTCTAAAGTGTTGTGATTGAGAGTGAGTTGTTGAGCCCGAAGTGTCAGGGTAGTGGATAATTAAGCATGCTTAAGAAGGGTTAGTGAGTGCAGCTATCAGTATTGGCCCCGTTTGGGTCTTTCGGCCGACCTCCGAGATGGTCATTCTCCGTGAAGTGATAAAATGTTTTGAGACTACGGTCTCCCGCACTACCTTCGGGAATAAAAAGTATTTTGAGGCTTCGGTCTCCCGTGTCGTGTTCTCGTATCGTCCTCCAGTGAAACTCAGGCTATTGTTTGAAGTGTTATGATATCGTGTGACTCTAGTTAGTGTAATTGTTTAGTGCTTTCTCTTATCAATTCTGATTTCATATAGTGATTCTGGACTTATATATCTCTGTCCTCTAATACTTAGTAAATTCTGTATTTTGATGCATGTGTACATTTATGTATTAATGTATGATATTATTGTACAGTGTTATGTTGTTTTGTTCCTCCCCACTAAGCGTTATCGCTTAGCACAGGTTTCTTTTCCCATGTAGGTGGCAGGATTTTGGGTTCCCGTTCGAGTCGCACATCTGCAGGCTGGCCATATAGGAGTAGAGTTATTTATTTTTGTCTCCTCCTATAATTCTTTTTGTATATGTATTATTTTCGTATAGTGGCATATGTAATTTTGTAAAGGATTTAAGATGTAATCTTTTGGATATTGTATATAACTATATTTTGATTATATATGATATATGATTTTCTATTAGTATTGTTAGTGAATGCTTCCGCTTAGTGCACGTTTGTTTTGTTATGCATGTATGTTTGCCGTGTTGTGAGTTAGTGTCGGTAGCACACCCGACATCCTTCCAACTGGGGCATCGGGGGTGTCATAGGTTTTGGTATCAGAATGCCAGTTTAGGCGGTTCTGGTTGTCTTTGATTACTATGTGTCGAGTCTTTACATGCGAGTCGGTTTGGTGTTGTGGCCTAATACTGATGTGTCTTGTCTTGTGTAGTGTCTATATGGAGTCTGATCTAAGTGAGAACGTGGGTGAGACAACGGGCAGTGTGAATGCAGTAAGAGTCGAGGCATCTGCTTCACAACATCAGCGGGAGGAGCGTCATAGTGTGCCGGGTGTGGGATTTGAGAATCCGGCTTTAGTGCAAGGGTTGCTTCAGTTAGTTGAAAGGTTGGCTGCTCCTAAGGCTCCTACTGAATTATTGAGAAAGAGAGGAGCCAAAGATTTTTATGGAACTGCATTGGACCAATCAGATGTGGCCGAGTTTTGGATTCAGAGGGTAAGCCGGGTTTTGCAAGAGATTACTTGTCCCGCAAATCAGAGGGTACTTTGTGCAGTGTCGTTGCTTCAAGGGTCAACGTACGATTGGTGGGAGCTTGTGCTTCGTAACCCTCAACGACCAGCCGAGTTGACTTGGGAATTCTTCAAACAAGAGTTTGAACAGAAGTATGTGACGAAGGCATACCAGGAAGCCAAGTGGAGAGAGTTTATCAGTCTGAAGCAGAGGGGGTATGACAGTGAGTGAGTATGAAAAGGAGTTTAGTCTATTGAGCAAGTATGTGCCCGAGCTAATGCTAACGAAAGAGTTTAGGTGTAGGCACTTTCAGGAGGGATTGGGAGAGGTGATTAGGGGACCGTTGTCAGCTATAGCGGTTATGCAACAGGTCAACTATTATCATTTAGTGGCTGGAGTGATCAAGTTAGAGGAATCTGAGATGATCAAGCAGAGAATTGAGCACAAGAGGAAAGCACCGGATACTGGTCATGGAAGTGGTAAGAAGTCAAGAGGAGCTCCGAGTGGCCAAGGTGTGAAGAGTTCAGTTCTGGTACGTTCGGAAGTTAGGAGTGTAGCACCACCCTCCAGTAAGGGAAGTATGATTCCAGAGTGTGAGCATTGTCAGAAACGCCATTGGGGCGAGTGTAGAAGGATCTCTGGAGCGTGCATCAGATGTGGAAGCCAAGAGCATATGGTAGCTAACTGTCCGGATCGAAGAGAGCTTCAGGGGCAACCCGAGAGTAAAGCGAGTGGTCAGAGATCGAAAGGGAATCAAAGTGGAAGAGGCAGTGGACGACCTTCACAGGCGCCATCAGAGTCAGTACAAAAGCCGCGAACTAAAGAAGTGTATGTCCGTCCGCGAGTGTATGCAATGCTAGGAGAGGATGCAGCGGATCGAGCAGGACCTTTCGATAAGTTGTGTTGTTAGCTTTTGTTAAGTTCGATTTGTATTTGGGTTGTTGGACTTGCGGATAGCGGGGAAATTTCAAGGATGAAATTTCTTTAAGGGGGAGTGATTGTAACAACCCAAAAAGGGCCTAGTCGGAATTTGCGTGTTAAGTCGGAAAATTAAGGGTAATTCGGTAATCTTGCATGAGGAAATTGGTTATAAGGATTTAATTGCGTAAATTATTTAATTTAATATGTTAAGTGGAGGAATTATCTAGTGAGGCAGGTGTTTGGTAACAAGGATGTAAATAATTATTGGAAAGATTATATTGTGTAAGTGGAGCATGGTGCCATGTATGTAAAATGTTTTATGAGAAGTGATCTAGTGGTTTGTGTGTATGGTGTTTAGTTGGGAAGTTAATTGAGTTTTGGACACTTGGGATCATTAGATGTGTGACACATGGCATGGTAGGTGAGCAATTAATGAAGAAAAGGAGTGAAGTGATAGGAAGAGAGAGGGAAGGCTGAAATGGATAGCTTCCCATGGAAGCTGCCTATTCCCTCTTTTCTTCACTCTTCCTTGTCCTCTCTTCTCTTTCCTTTCTTCATTTGGTTGCTCTCCACTTTTCCTTGTGTGCTTCTTTGAGTTTGAGATTGGATTTCCTGAGTTTAGAGCTGATTGTTAAAGGTAAGTGCTTGGGTTGGAGTTGGGTTTCTTCATCTCCTTCTTGTTCCTTAATTTCTGGTTTTGATGAGTGAATGAATGGCTTAACTTAAAGTGTTTTGCCTAGGTTTGTACAAGAATCGGAGGAGAGAAGAAAGAGCAAGGGCAAGGATAAAGTGGTGCCTTGAAGAGTAGAGGTCGGATTGAAGCTTCATTTCAGGTTTGGGAGCCTTGTTTGTTGTTTTTTTAAGTTGGGAGTGTTTTGCCCTTGTTTTCTGCTTGGATTGTTGTGTATTATGCCTTGGTTTTCTGATGATCTTGAGTGTTATAGTATGTGTAAATGCATGTTTTTGTTGAGTAAGAGTGTTAGTTTGGCGTGATTAAGTTGTAGTGATTTGTATGCGACTTTGGTGGTAAAGTGTAAAACATGATTTGGTTGCCTTAGTGATTCAAATGTAAATTCTTGTGTAAATTAGTGTGATTTGAGTGTATATTGATGTTTAACATGTCTTGGTATGCTTTGGATTGATGAGGTAAGTGATAGTGCATGATTGAGTGGTTCTGGTGTTGGATGAGTTGGAAGGAAGTGTAGTGAAGATCAATTTCTGGGCAATTTTGGACTTTGTCGCGAGCACGACAGAGTGCGGAATGACCTTTGGTAGTTGAGGAGCCCTCTGTCGCGAGCGCGACAGAGAGTAAGGTAGGCCGAGCAGCATTGTGAGCGCCCCGTCTCTGTCGCGAGCGCGACAGAGTTCGGACTAGTGCGCGTTTGCCGAGTGTGCTCCGTCGCGAGAGCTCCTTCACGTGCGAGCACGCGACGGGGTACCCTACTCTCTGTCGCAAGCGTAACAGAAGCCCTTCCTGCCTGCCCTATTTTTTCGAAGTGATTCTTTTGCCCCACTTTGCACGGTTTCTCACTATTGCATGGTACATGTTTCTGTTTAGGTCTTGTTGACATTATTGTACTAGTGTCGTAGTAGTGAATAAATATGATGCTTGAGTTTTGATTTAAGACTTGCTTTGATTCTAAAGTGTTGTGATTGAGAGTGAGTTGTCGAGCCTGAAGTGTCAGGGTAGTGGATAATTAAGCATGCTTAAGAAGGGTTAGTGAGTGTAGCTGTCAGTATTGGCCCTGTTTGGGTCTTTCGGCCGACCTCTGAGGTGGTCATTATCCGTGTAGTGATAAAATGTTTTGAGACTGCGGTCTCCCGCGCTACCTTCGGGTATAAAAAGTTTTTTGAGGCTTCGGTCTCCCGTATCGTGTTCTCGTATCGTCCTCCAGTGAAACTCAGGCTATTGTTTGAAGTGTTATGATATCGTGTGAGTCTAGTTAGTGTAATTGTTTAGTGCTTTCTTTTATCAATTCTGATTTCATATAGTGATTCTGGATTTATATATCTCTGTGCTCTGATACTTAGTGAATTCTGTATTTTGATGCATGTGTACATTTATATGTTAATGCATGATATTATTGTACATTGTTCTGTTATTTTATTCCACCCCACTAAACGTTATCGCTTAGCACGGGTTTCTTTTCCCGTGTAGGTGGCAGGATTTTGGGTTCCCGTTCGAGTCGTACATCTGCAGGCTGGCCATATAGGAGTAGAGTTATTTATTTTTGTCTCCTCCTGTAATTCTTTTTGTATATGTATTATTTTTGTATAGTGGCATATGTAATTTTGTAAAGGATTTAAGATGTAATCTTTTGGATATTGTATATAACTATATTTTGATTATATATGATACATGATTTTCTATTAGTATTGTTAGTGAATGCTTCCGCTTAGTGCACGTTTGTTTTGTTATGCATGTATGTGTAAGCACCGTGTCCCGGAGCGGTCCGGATCAGAGGTTACCCTGTGATGAAATCAGTATCATAGCCTGTATAAATGGTTTGGATTTGGGGGTTTTAGTCCCGCGTTCCACGAGAAATGAGTCTTTTTACCTTTCGTAGGTAGAGGGGGAGAAAACAGGGGTTTTTTCGAGTCAAAAAGCTTTTTTTCCTCCACAGACGGCCAGCCCGTCTGTGAAGTCGGCCCGTCGCTTGGGGTCACCGACGGCTTGTGGTATTTTTCGACGCCCGTCGGAAAGTCACTGCCCCTGTCATAATGCCGCTTGGTTTCCCGGAGCACGCAACCTTTTCGACGCCCATCGGTGGATATGGCAGGGCCGTCGGACGAATCCTTGTGTCAGAAGGATTCTTCCGACGCCCGCCTCTATACACCGACGCCCGTCGGTCGTGTCTGGCTTATAAAAGCTCCGGATTTTCAATAGAAAAGGGTTCCAAAATTTTGAAGAGGGGAAACTCTGCCCAAATTCAAGCATATTTTCTCTCTCTTCCAGCAAACACATTTCATAAAGAGATCTTGTTCAAAAGAGGATTAAATCCATCAAAAGGGACCAAAAACTAATTAGTTTTCCTTTAGATTTTGATTCCAAAGACAATACTTTGAAGGTTTGAGAAGGAAGTAACCTGATTTCCTCTTTTCAATCCTTCATCTTGCTTTTCGTGGAACACGCGGGGCTCTAATCAACACAAGAATTTCACCCAAAACGATTATCTGAGGGTAAATATTCCGGATTCCTTCTCCATATCATTTCATATTTATTCTTTATTTGTTAATTCTTCCAATTTTGTCATTATTTTTCTTTATTTTGACTCTCATTACTTGATTTTATTGTAAAACCTCCTTTTGGCCTTAAAAGGATTTTTTCTCTTTCCGTTTTTTCGGAGACAGTGGTGATCGACGGGTCATCTCTATCACCGACGCCCGTCGGTCACCTCATCTACAGACGCCCACTTTTTGAGTGACAGACGGACGTGTCGGTTATCTTGACTGACGCCCGTCGGTCACCTAAAAGAGGCCGTCGGTGGGCTCTGTCTCTTCCCTTTTAAATGATTTTCTATCTTTTTCAAGTCCCTTTGGATTCCCATATATTGATTGTATGTATATTGACATCTTTTAACTTTCTATGAGTGTATATTGATTCTCTTGGACTATCCCGAGTTGGAGCGGCTACCTACCATATTTGGAGGATTTCGTCCGGTTTAGTTTCCTAATCCTCTTGAATATTTTCTTCATTTGTTATTCATTGATTATTTTATGTATATGGATGTACTTCTTTCATGTCCCGTTAATATATAAAAATGACTCAATGTTTTATATTCAATAAAATGAGGTTTACACAAAAGCAAGGGTCCAATACCCTATTTTTATCCAATAAAGATCATCACAAATAAAAATATCCACTTTTGATAATGGTGCATGCGAGAACCAAAGTCCTCAAAAATAAACAATGCCCCGATTCATGTATGTATCGCACATTTATAAAGGGAGTTGTATTCTGCTCCTTGTATTATTGTAATTTATCGTCTTTTGATATTTACTTGCTCATTTATGGCTTTCCAAAAATGAATAAATGTGCCTTTAATAAATTGCATCGTGTGGAGGGAGAGCGAATCAATGATAATTTAAAATTTGATCATAAAGTAATCGAGGTAGAAATAGATGAGAAATCCCGAACCCAACTCTGGTCTTTGGGCTCAAAGAGGCTAGAGGTCTACCCTCCAAGACACTTTTTTGTGCCACGAGACTTTGGCGCTAATCCTAGGCTCTTTAGGGCGAGAAGTTTACCTTCAAGGACCCCTCTGGTTGGCCCAAAATGGATACCAAGCACAGTCTTAGCTCTCCGAGGCGAGAGTAACTTTCCCAATGTTCTATTGGGTGGCGACTCCATGAAACCTCCTTGTTGCCCAACATAGACGCACTTACGATTTATTGCAAGCTGTCAACGGACCCACAAATGCCTCGGTCGCCCACGTGCGGGCGGCCGAACGAGCGGCCGCTGGGATCCGGAGCGCGTCACAGTATGTTTGCCGTGTCGTGAGTGAGTGTCGGCAGCGCACCCAGTATCCTTCCAACAGGGGCGTTGGGGTTGTCAAATTTTGGCTAGAAGTGTGGCCATCCTTTTATATAAAAAACACATTTGTGCAAGCAACACAATTCCTCAACACAAATTTACTTAGTATTTATTCCAGGAATTATGAAATTTTTGGCAGGATTTCGGTTAGAAATGTGCCTATCCTCCTGCATAAAAAAGCATATTTTTTTGCAACATAATTTCTCAACACAATTCAAATTTTATTTAATGTTCACAATTCACAATTCAAAGTCCCAATTTTACTCAGTATTTATTTTTGTACAAAGAAGGACTAAAAAATGCAATTGATCAAGTTATCTAATTTAGCAAGGCTGGGCAAATAAAATATACTATATACAGTAAAATACTCACAATGCAGTAAAATATAGTGAAATATACACAATCCAAAATATATGATTTTATAAGCTTTCAACTTACCAATGTATGCAACGCAATTATCATGGGTAATTAGACAAGAAAATAATAAAAAATAGCGAAAATCACAGAAAACTAACCTTGGAAGTGTAAAAGACAAACTCGCAAAACTCGATGAAACTCAAAAAAATTGGTACCCAAACATGCGTGGCTCATGTAGGATCGTGTTGGCGCAAATGGTGCATAAAACAGTGAAAAAATGAGGGATAAAATGAAGAAAAACAGGACTACTATGGCGTTAGTGGTGAGACGGGGCGTCTGTCGTTTCGCGAGCGACGGGCATAAGCCTCGTCCCATCTGTCATTCGGAGTTTGCTTTATATATATATATATATATAATTATTAAATACTTCCTGAATATTCGAATCAAACTGCATTGGACTTCATGTCTTGTGAAAATAGGTTTTCCTTTCTGTAAAGCTCAAGTGAAACAAATATATAAAGGATGCACGTGCATGTGAAATGCATGAACCATGCAAAAAAAATGCAATGAAAAATTCATCTAAGCCATTCAAGGATGATAGCCAGGCTGCCCGTGGCTCACTTCATGAGTGATGCCCGTCAGTCTTTGCACCCCTATAATTACCCCCTCCTCTTTGTCCTTTTGTGCATAAAACTTTCTCGATATCTGTTCCAGGTCTTTTTCTGAGGTACTTTTTTTTATCTTTATATTTTTGCACAGGCAAAGCCATTATGTCGATATCAGCTATTAGCAAATTGCATCAACTCTTAAATGACCCTCAGATATGGAATAATTCCATTTTAGCCCCTTATGGTAGCTTGAAATTCCTACGACAAGTTAAGGGAGACAAAACCCTTCTATTAGTTGCTGTTCGTTATTGGGACCCTAGATTTCATGTCTTTAGGTTCACCAACCAAAAATTATGCCCCCTGGCTAAAGAATTTGCTGCGATTCTCGGCATGGGTTTTCCTCCCGATACATTACCCTGCATTCCAAGTTACGCACCCAATTAGCCGGGAGAGATGGCACATACTCTAGGGATCCTACCATCTATAGCTATCAAACTAGTTCCCAGAGGCCGTCCCTTTTCCCTAGAACTGCTGACCGATGCATTGGTTGACTTCACCGACATCCCTACTTACCGTATCAGTGTCATTTTGCTAATATGCCTAGCTCAATATTTGACAGTGACCTCGAATGAGTTGATCGGTGACTATCGACTATTCCATATTATTGAGGGCATTTGCGATGGTTTGACCCCATTTCCATTAATCTTGGTGAAAATAATCCTCGGTTTAGATGCGTTCTACATTGATTCTTCTGCTCTCCTTACTGGTACCCCCTTATTAGTCCAGCTAATCACGGTCAACATTTAAAGGTAGCATGCCCCTTGTGGGTTTTCACACTAGCTTTTTTTAGTAGAAATGTGCCCTTTTCGGGTTTTCGCATTTCCTTATGCCTTACTTTTGCCTGAAATATGTCCAACTCACCCCAACGCCTTTTTTTTAGGTGTGGTTGCAAGAGAAATTAAAGTTAGTACCAAAACCTCCTCCCAGAGCAGTCGACATATATTCACTGAAGCACCTTATTCAAGGGCAGCAGTAGTATGATTTTGGCTCTCCACATGTAAGAACTGTATGGCTAGCCACAGTGGCAAATGGGGACATTAACTTTATATGTCCATGGCTGACCCTTTCTTCTATTACTCGAGAGGGGTCTTTCGGATGCATCCCATTATGTGGGCTATATAGGGCTACCATTTGCATTGCGGCTCATTGTGTGAGACAATTTGGGGACCAACAAGATGTTGTGAGGCATCCTTTATCTTTTCAGTGTGGTGTGCTATCTGCTGCCTTCCTTTCTAGTTTCCATCGTCTTTGGAGATAGTTACTCGTGAAAACTATCATGCCGAGAATTGAGGATTGCCATTTTACTACTTCAATTGAATACAAGAGATGGGTAATCAGCCCCATAGTGAACAATAGGACAAATTGGCTGAAGCGCTAGAAAGGCAAAAGTAGTAGAGAATAGTTGATAGACTGCATATGTAATAAATGGATCAACATGCTACTTTTTACACTTGAACTAAATAACTTTGAATATGCAAAATAAAATGCTATGGTTATATTAATATATTGTCATATGTGTACATTTCAATATGATTTCATCACACATGATCATTATTTGGCAATAAGCTCATCAATACAACAACATATTTAATCGCAGAATAGATCTAGACAACATCAAACTCTTGTTATCAATTAGCCCTTTCGGATTTTCATGATTGAACATTTTCTTTCAGCCCCTAATTTTTGCTCAGAATGCCTTTTTTCAGTTTTTACCCTGACGGGGTGCCCAATTTTAGCAAGGCCGCTGTTTTTTGGTTTTTGACCCGCCGGGCTTTTATTCTCTTCTTTTGTTTTTAGTCTTTAGCCATGGAACCTTTTCAATCTGTCCATATTGACCGGTTCTTTGAACTCATTCCCATCGTTATTAGTTAGAATTGGAGCTCCTTTCGACAACAACTTCTTCACTACAAAAGTCCTTCCTCGAATATCCGATACTCCTGGCCTAATCTACTTGAAGACTAAATCTCCTTCTTTCAAAAGATGTTTTCTAACTTTCTTCCCAAAAGAACGAGCCAATCTTTTCTAATTGATTGTGATAATAGGCCCTCATTCAATTTTCATCTAGAAAATTCAACTGTATCAGCCTCTGCTGTGCCTATTCCATTTCTAGCAATCTAGCTTCTAAAGTGACCATCAAAGACTGAAGCTCAACGTCTACTGGTATCATTGCTTCTGTCCCATATAACAAAGAAAATTAGGTAGCTCCCGTGGAAGTTCTGACAGTAGATCAGTATCCCCATATTGCAAAAGGTAACTTCTCTGCCCAGTCCTTATATGTCTGAACCATCTTTGACAACATCCTCTTCACATTCTTGTTTGTTGCTTCAACTACCCCATTGGCTTGGTGTCGACAAGGAGAAGACTTGTGATGTTAGATACCATACTTTTTAAGCATTTGTTTAGTTTTGGCCTGAAATTGCTATGTGGTGTGGAAGACCATATCTACATACTAAATGTCATTCGATGAACCTAGCCATTTCCTGAGCACCCAGTTTCTTAAAAGATTCGACTACTACACACTTAGTGAAGTAATCAATAGCTACCATAATATACTGATGTCATTCAAAGCTGTCGGATGTATTTCTCCCATACTATTGAAATAGGTGGCATTGCTTTACATATCTAGAATAATCTGTATCCATTGTGAGCCAAAAGAACCCTTGACGCATGATTTTCTTTGAGAGTGTTAACCCATTCATGTGAGCACCATAGACCCCTGCATGTGTTTCTTCCATTACCTTCTGAGCCTTATTCTCATTCAATCACCTCAGTTGAATCCCATCAAGTTGCATTTTATACAATGTTCCATTTATACTGATGAACTAAGCGGACAACTTATGAATCATTCTTTGATCCTTCTCAATGGATTCTTTAGGAAGTTATAACCTTTCCAAATAATTTTGAACATCATAAAACCACAACTTTCCATCTATGACCTTGATATCCATCACCTGTTAAGCTTCAAAGCATGGATTGCTTGAACTAGTGATTAGTGTTGGCTTCAAGGGTACGCTTTTTGGATTATCCCACATGGATACCAAAGTGGCGAAGGCATCGACAAGTTAGTTCTCATCCCTAAGCACATGTCCAGAAGGCCAATTGCGAAGAAAGAGCGAAGGACACGAGTCGTACAGGTAGATATAACTCGTGTCAATGCCTCCCTTGGCCGAGAGGTCGATCGTGAGTAGAAGAAGCGAAGGACACGAGTCGTGCAGGTCGACACGACTCGTGTCGATGCTTCCCATTGCCGAGAGGCCAAAAGGCCAAATGCCGAGCGCCAAGCGCCGATCAGGAAGGAAGAGTAGGGGACTCAAGTCGTGTGAGACAACACGACTTGTAACGCTGCCTATCACCCTATCACGAGTCGTGCTCTAATGCACGTCTCGTGACCTGGCTTCCCACAACTCGTGCTGTCCTTCTCTCTCCATCGGGGAACTTCCCATCCTTCGATCGGCAGCTGAGCAACAATGCACCTAGGGCATTTTTGATCGAAAGATGGTAGCTCGGTCAAGACAGAGAGTCGTGTTCCAAATCTGCAAAAAAATCTGCAGAACTCCTTTGCCTCCAAAACTCACCCAAAACTTCAAAAATCCAATCAAACCTCAACTTACCTTGGGTCGAGCATTCCCTGCATCACAAACAATAGCATAACGCAACTTTTACAACACTTAATACAATCAATTCATGCATTTACAAAATTGAATCCCGACAGAAGCAAACCCAGAAAATCACAGTAAAATCCATCTAACTCAGACTTGTTCCCATAATCATTATTCATGCATTACAACTTAAATCGACCCCACCCAAAACTCATAACAATCATACTAACATGCATCTCAAAATCATCAGATTTTCAGAAAATCATTCAACCACACTAAATCACAAGAAAAATGCATCAGGAATAAATAATTTCCCAAACTTGTAAATTCCTATGCTCCTAGTTGCAAGCTCTGCTCCCACTCGCTTTCTCTTTCCCCTTGGGATCACGAGTAGGCGCTTTTAAACCAGGAAACCTAAGAAAACACACAAATGCAAAACCCGAGATTAAAAACTCTTCTAACAAAGATCAAGAGAAGAGATGAAGAAGACACTAAAACTTACCAAATAAAGCTTAAGAGATGATCAATTTCCACCAAAAACCACTTGGATCAAAGCTAGGGCACACTTGAAGAGAAAAGAGGAAGAGGAGGTAAAGAGAGGAGGAAGAAGAACGGGAAAGGGCAGCAAAATGACTGCTCTCTTCTCTCTCCTTCACTTTATACCCACTTTCTAAAACTCTAGCCACATGTCACTCTATCCTTGGTGGATCTTGACCACTCACACCCTACAAACATGCATGACACTACACACAAGACTAACCCTCACTAATGCACACACTATTACCCTACGAGCATGCACACTCTAACCAAGCTCACCATTTATGCATATAACTCAAAATACAATTAATACATGCCAACACACACACATGCACACATGCACATGGCTCAAAGTACTAGGTGGAAATCGGGGTGTGATAACTCTCCCCTACTAATAAGAATTTCGTCCTCGAAATTCTCACCTGAACTGAACAACTGTGGGTACTGAATCCTCATCGTCGCCTCTGGTTCCCAAGTCGCTTCCTCAACTCCATGATGCTGCCAACGAATCTTAACCAGAGGAACTTTCTTGCTTCTCAATTGCCTCACTTCTCGAGCTAAAATGGCCTTTGGCTCCTCATCATAAGAATAATCCGACTGAATCCGAACATCTTGAACCGACAACACATGCGACGGATCCGATCGGTACCGTCAAAATATGGAGACATGAAAGACGTCATGCATTTTAGCCAATTCCATCAGTAAAGCCAACCTATAGGGTACCAGACCAACTTTCTCCAAAACCTCAAAAGGTCCAATGAACCGAGGACTAAGTTTACCTTTCTTGCCAAATCTCAACACCTTCCTCTAAGGCGACACCTTAAGGAATACTTTATCCCCGACCTCAAACCGAATATCCTTTCTCTTCAGATTGGCGTAAGACTTCTGTCTATCCTTAGCGACCTTTAGATTTCGCTGTACAACTCTGATCTTCTTCTCGGTATCCCTAATCATCTCTGGTCCAATAAAAGACTGCTCGGTCAACTCTGTCCAACAAATCGGAGTCCTACACGGTCGATCATACAAAGCCTCAAACGGTGACATCCCAATGCTTGACTGATAGCTGTTGTTATAAGCAAACTCCATAAGTCGCACATACTTGTCCCAACCACCAGAAAAATCCAAAGCACAAGCCCATAGCATATCCTCTAAAATTTGGATAACCCGCTTGGACTGTCCATCTGTCTGAGGATGAAATGCCGTGCTGAAATTCAACTTAGTACCTAAAGCTCTCTGCAATTTCTTCCAAAACTTCGATGTGAACCTTGGATCCTGGTCGGACACTATAGACAATGGTACACCATGCAGTCGGACCACCTCATCCACAAAAATACTGGCCAACTTATCCATCGAGTAGTCCACTCTAACCGGCAGAAAATGTGCTTACTTGGTGAGCCGATCCACAATCACCCAAATCGAATCATGCTTCTTCTGAGTCACTGGACAACCTAACACGAAATCCATGGCGATATCATCCCATTTCCACATAGGAACGGATAAAGGAGTGACCAATCTCGAAGGAACTTGATGCTCAGCCTTTACCTGCTAATAAGTCAAGCACTTTGCCACGAATTCCACAATGTCTCTCTTCATTCCAGACCACCAGAAAAACTGCTTCATGTCCCGATATATTTTCTCACTACTGGGATGCATAGTAAAAACCATAGTATGTGCCTCACTCAAAAGATTTTTGCTTAACTCATCACTCTCGGGCACAAACAAACGGTTTCTATACATAAGCACCCCTTCGAAAATAGAAAACTTGGACTGCTTACCTGATCGGACCTCTTGCAAAACCCGCTGCAATCTCAAATCATACTTCTGAGCATCAATAATCTACTGTCTCAAGGTTGACTTTACTCTCAATTGGGCAACCAAAGCCCCATCTGAATAAAATCTCCACCTGAACCACCTCAAGAACAAAGCCGAAACTGACTTGATACTCAAAGCATCTGCAACCACATTGGCTTTGCCCGGATGATAATCCTCAATGCAGTCATAGTCCTTGAACAACTCTAACCATTGGTGCTAACTCGTATTCAACTCTTTCTACGTGAGGAGATACTTCAAACTTTTATGATCCGTGAAAATCCTACACCTCTCCCCATATAGATAATGCCGCCAAATCTTCAAAGCAAAGATCACAGCCACTAATTCCAAATCATGCATCGGATAGTTCTTCTCATGAGGCTTCAACTGACGAGACGCATAAGCAACAACTTTACCCTCTTGCATCAACACACATCCGAGCCCAACTCCTAAAGCATCGCTGTACATTACAAACTCCTTATCCGAGATGGGTTGAGTAAGTACAGGAGCTTTAACTAACAATCTCTTCAACTGCTCAAAACATGCTTGACACTTATCCGACCACTCAAATCTGACTCCTTTCCTCAACAATCTGGTCATAGGAGCAGCAATGACTGAGAAATCCTTCACAAACCGACGACAATACCCTGCCAAACCGAGGAAACTTCTCACTTTCGAAACATTCCTAAGCGCTTTCCAATTCACAATCGCCTCAATCTTGGCCGGATCCACTTGAATACCCTTAACTGACACAATGTGACCTAAGAAAGACACTTCTCGAAGCCAAAAATCACACTTACTGAGCTTTGCAAACTAATGGTGTTCCCTCAAAACTTACAACACTAATCAAAGATGCTCCTTATGCTCACTCTCATCCTTCGAGTAAACCAAAATATTATCAATAAACACTACTACAAATCGGTCGAGATATGGCCTAAACACTCGGTTCATCAAATCCATAAAAGCTGTAGGCACATTGGTCAATCCGAACGGCATCACAAGGAACTCATAGTGGCCATATCGCGTCCGAAATGCAGTCTTAACCACATCCGCATCCCTAACTCGAAGCTGATAATAACCCGATCGGAGATAAATCTTAGAGAAAACACTGCACTTGCACCTCTGAGCTGATCAAACAAATCCTCAACTCTAGGCAAAGGATACTTGTTCTTCACTGTGACCTTATTAATCTGCCTATAGTTAATGCACATCCTCAAGGAACCATCCTTCTTCTTAACAAACAACACCGAAGCTCCCCATGGAGATATGCTTGGTCTAATAAACCCCTTATCCAACAACTCTTGTAGCTGAGTTTTATGTTCCCTCAACTCTACAGGAGCCATTCAATAAGGTGCTTTCGAAATGGGCGAAGTACCCGGCACTATCTCTATGGATAACTCCACTTCTCTCTCTAGAGGCAACCCAGGCAACTCACTTGGAAACACATCTCTAAACTCTCTAACCACTGGGATATCCTCAATCTTAACCTGATCACCCTTAGAATCCAACACCACTGCTAGAAACGCTTCACAACCTTTCCTCAAGAACCTCTTAGCTTGCACAGCAGAAATCACATTAGACAAGGAACTCGAACCCAAACCTATAACCACAACAGAAGACTGATCTCTATCTCGCAACACAACCACTTTCCTATGACAATCAACCACAGCCCGATGCTTACTCAACCAATTCATACCCAAGATCAGATCAAACTCTCGAAACGGAAACTCAATAAAATTCGCAGAAAATTCAACACCTTGAACCAAAAGAGGACAATTCCTATACACTCTACTCATATTGACACTATGACCTAAGGGACTGGTCACACGAACCTCATAATCTAACTGATCAACATCATGCAACTTATCAAATAATTTATCCGTGCACAAATATGAGTGTGTGGAACCATGGTCAACTAGAGCATAAATCTCAGTGTCAAAGAGTAGGAACTTACCAGCAATCACATTCGGGGCGTCCTGCTCATCCCGAGCTCTCATAGCATATGCTCTAGATGGAACCGTCAAGGGACGATCAACAGACTCTGACGGAGCTCCCTCTCTCGGCCGACCGCCTCGACCTCTACCTCTGCTTCTAGTCCGACTAGATTGCGGTGCATTAGATCTAACTTTACTAGCCTCGCTGATCCCCAGAAGCCTCACTCAACCTAGGATAACTAGCCAAATAGTGATTAGTGCTCCCATATCGAAAACAACCACCCATGAGCCACCTACACTCACCCCTGTGGCGCTTACTACAATGAGAACACTCGAGCAATGCCTCATCCCTATTACCAGAACCACCTCTGCCAGAACTCAAACTCATAGCAGAACCCTGCCTCCTGCCCCTCGAAGCCAAACCTGAAGTAGTCTCATCCTGCAGGTTCCTAGACCTCTTACTCGAAGATGATCCTCCACTAGGGGGAATCCTCCTCTGATCTCTCTCCCTCAGAACTGACTCTGATCTCTCAGCCCGCACTGCAGCCTGAACAATATGATAATAACCAATACCCGGAGTACTCATCAAGGAAACAAGCATAGCTCGCAATGACTCATTCAAACCGACCTCAAAATGGCTACACCTAAACTCCTCCATTAGAACACCCTCTGGAGCATACTTCGCAAGACAGTTAAACTCTTTCTCAAACTCAGAAACTGACATGGCTCTCTGCTTCAAACTCACGAACTGTGCCCACTTAGTATCCTTATAGGCATGAGTCACGTACTTACTGGTAAACTCCCTCTCAAAGAACTCCCAAGTAGCCGAGTCAGGAAACTGGGGATGCCTACGGACCAACTTCCACCAATCGTACGCAGATCCCTACAACAAAGCTCTACTTGCCTCTCAGGAGGGCACCGAATCTCATCAAGAACACGCTCCACCTTCTCTATCCATTTCTCAGGATACTCAGACTCATCCAAACTAGTCCCATAAAAATTCTATGCACCAGCTTTCCTCATACTCTCAATAGGGGCTCTCGGAGATGTCACTCTCTCTAAGACACGAGCCATGTCCTGAGAAATCTTCAACATTGCCTCAAAGGGCATGGCTGCGGCCTCAGGCTGAACCCTAGATGTTTGAGTCGAAACAGACACTGAAGGATCTGCTACTTGAGGATTCACACTCTCAGCGGACCCATCAAGTGACCCATGCACCGAATTAGAATCCATCTAAAATAAACACAAAAATAGTTGCATTAGCCAACACAGTCCTAAACATACATCTATGAACAATAACACCTAGAAAATGCCTAAACCTAGGCTCTGATACCAAAAACTGTAACATCCCCTACTCATACATAGGCGAACCCATCCGCAAGGGAGTGAGAAGCCGTATAAGTCGGGGTGTCACCAAAAAAATCGATACAATAGACATACATCCACATACATTATACATATAGAAATACATTGGAATTAAAACTTTTAAACACGATGATCAATAATAATAATAATAATAATAATAATAATAATAATAATAATAATAATAATAATAATAATAATAATAATATTCATTACAATAATGTTCTGAATAATAACTGATATTTAAAATAATTACATCTTTCAAAATTACAAGGCGGAAGCTGAACAAAAGAGTAAATACAATGAGAGTTCACTAATACAAAAAGAATCATATAATAAAAAGCTAAGCCCTAACATCAAATCCCTTTGTGTTGGCTTGACTTGCGGTGACTCTTTGAAAAGCTAACCATCATCCGCACCTACACAGATGAAACTCCAGTGCTAAGCGATAACGCTTAGTGGGGAAAACAAACAATAAAGTGGACGGCCATTCACAATGGTCATCAAGGCATAACACATATATAATGGCATATGCTGATAACCATATAAGATATAATCATAACTGAGTCACATTCATAAACATTTAAAAGCTCATAATCACATTCATATACTAACTGATTCACATAGTTATAATCATAGTCATTCGGATTCACATTCTCATAAGCATAACAAAACAAAACACAACACCTGCAGACTCACAATAGTGGATAACGAGTGAACGCATGGTGGTACCCGTAGGCACGATTCGAAAAGCAACATCATATTTTTCTCATTCCAAAACATTTTCAGAGGGGATCTTAAACAAGATCCAAACACATTGAGGTTCACGAGGAACCAAACGGGGGCCTGATCAGGGTCCAAAACACAAAACAAAACTGAGGGTTGTAGCTACTGAACTCTATAAGACATGCCTAACTATCCACTAGACTGACTCTTGCAGGTCATCCATAATACAAATTACATTCAGAGCATAACATATATCTTATGATAAGAAAACTATAATATTATACATGCATAAATAGAGTCATGCGTCATACATTATTGAAAACCCATAAAAAGAAAATATGAAATTTGCTTTTAGAAAATAGGGTAGGCAAGGGTGGGGGTCACTGTCGCGCTCGCGACAGTGGCAAGAAGGACAATCACGAAGAAAGAGCGAAGGACACGAGTCATACAGGTCGTTGGCCGAGAGGCCGATCGCGAGTAGAAGAAGCGAAGGACACGAGTCATGCAGGTCAACAAGACTAGTGTCGATGCTTCACATCCCCGAGAGGCCGAAAGCTGAGTGCCAAGTACCGATCGAGAAGGGAGAGCAGGGGACGCGAGTCATACGAGATGACACGACTCGTGTCGCTGCCCATCACCCTATCACGAGTTGTGCTCTAATGCATGTCTTGTGACTTGGCTTCCCACAACTCGTGCTGTCCTTCTCTCCCGATCGGGGAACTTCCCATCCTTTGATCGATAGCTGATTAACAATGCACCCAGGGCATTTCTGATCGAAAGATGGTAGCTCGGTCGGGACAGAGAGTCGCATTCCAAATCTACAGAAAAATCTACAGAACTCCCTTGGCTCCAAAACTCACCCAAAACTTCAAAAATCCAATCAAATCTCAACTTACCTTGGCTCAAGCATTCTCAGCATCACAAACAACAGCATAACACAACTTTTACAACACTTAATACAATCAATTCATGCATTTACAAAATTGAATCCCGACAGAAGCAAACCCAAAAAATCACAGTAAAATCCATCCAACTTATACTTGTTCCCATAATCATTATTCATGCAGCACAACTTAAATCAACCCAAAACTCATAATATTCATACTAACATGCATCTCAAAATAATCAGATTTCTAAAAAATCATTCAACCACACCAAATCACAAGAAAAATGTATCAGGAACAAATAATTTCACAAACCTATAAATTCCTATGCTCCTAGTTGCAAGCTCCACTCCCACTCGCCTTCTCTTTTTCCTTGGGATCACGAGTAGGCGCTTCTAAACCAGGAAACCCAACAAAACACACAGATGTAAACCCCGAGATTAAAAACTCTTCTAACAAAGATCAAGAGAAGAGATGAAGAAGAAGAGAAATCCCACTAAAACTTACCAAATAAAGCTTAAGAGCTGATCAATTTCCACCAAAAACCACTTGGATCAATGCTAGGGCACACTTGAAGAGAAAAGAGGAAGAGGAGGTAAAGAGAGGAGGAAGAAGAACGGGAAAGGGCAGCAAAATGACTGCTCTCTCCTCTTTCCTTCACTTTATACCCACTCCCTAAAACCCTAGCCACATATCACTCTATCCTTGGTGGATCTTGACCACTCACACCCTACAAACATGTATGACACTACACACAAGACTAACCCTCACTAATGCTCACACTACTACCCTATGAGCATGCACACTCTAACCAAGCTCACCATTCATGCATATAACCCAAAATACCATTAATACATGCCAATATACACACATGCACACATGCACATGGCTTAAACTATTAGGGGGAAATCAGGGTGTGATAGGTGGCATCAATACAGCTGTAAAATTCCCCATCATAGCCATTATCTTTCTTTTAAACTCCTCAAATTTCCTAACCATTTCCTGAGTGATTAGAGCGTGAGTCTCGTTGGTCTCTTGTGGTAGGTTAGCCATGTCTGAATCAAATGAGTGTGCTGAAGAAAATTGAAATTCACTGTCAATCGAAGCTATTTCTAAATCTGACCCAATTACCAAATTTGATAGTTCAAACAATGGATTCCGGACAAGACAACCGTCTGATCCTCTAAACCACTTAGATGAATCTATAATGACTACAAAATTAAAATTGTCAAGATGATACATGAATGTTATGTAATGCATGCTCGTGTTTATACAACATTCACAACCACATATAAGTAAATAGGTCCTTCCAACCTTATTACTCCCACATAGGAGGTGGTGCGGTCTCTTTCTTAGATAGGCTTAGCCCAAGGTTAATAGAGAACCCAATGGACACATATAGTGCACGGTCAAAAATCGGCAGCATAACCTCTCCTATCTAATGCACATACATATGAGTTTTGGCCATTGTGTATTTGGACATTTTAAACAAATCAAATTGGGCCCACTAGGGCATGAAAACCTTTGATGAGTAACCACTTAATATAGCTAAATCTTGCTTAATACATAATAACCCATAGAGCAAGCACATTATTACGGTACATATCACCTGGGGGAAGTATCTACTTATCATTACATGGGCTTTAGATGGGTAATAGATCTTTAAAGCTACCAAAGCATGATCCCTGCCAATTGGTCTAGCTCATCACGAGCATAATAAGCAATCGGGTCATCATTTAATATACCAAATAGTACAAGGCTTGGCCAGATGATTATCCTTAACACTTCCCTACATTGAATGAATGTAAGTTCATGATTCAAGAACGCATCGAGGTCAATAAAGGGACACCTAACATAGTTCTAAGGCTCTAGCATGAATGCAATGTAATTTTTAAAACAAGACAAAATTTAATCTCAAAAACTCAATTATATTTTATTAAAACCAAAGTACTTTAGGAGCAAAGTCTCGAATTTCCTAGTGGAGTCGCCATTGTGACGTGCTTCAAATGCATGCTTGGTCCCGGAGGCCCACTTTTAGGATCTGATGAGGGTTTATTAATAACTCACAAAGAATGGTCACTTCGCAATAGATATGGAATCCCCTATATTCGATTGTTGATTATTAAACTACAAATGCATCTATTGTAGGCAACAAGAGATATTTTGGTGTCACCACCCAATAGAATGTTGGAAAAGTTTGTCTAATCTCAAGAAGCCTAAGACCAAAGAGAGCTCAGGACATCACTCTTACTTGTACCTTGGTTAAGGTTTATAAATGAGTTTTTAAGTTAAATGCTTATCTCTCTTCTCACATGATTATGCAATTAAAATAAAGCACATCTTAAGCATCCAAGGAAAGCGGTGAATAAAGTAAATAAATAAAACAATAAATTAATTTACAAATGAATTGGACACATTTCCAAACTAGGGCAATGTAATTAAACTAAAAAAATGTAAAGAGAATTTTACTATTCTCCATATGCAAAGCATTCCAATCACCAAACCTAACTTCCGCATGCAAGAACACATATCCGTGAATACTCAGGCTAAGCATGAAATAAAGAAAATAAATAAATTAGCATGTTAAATGAATCAAATACTTAAATAATAAAAATGACATTACAATAGAAAATGTAAATATATACAAATGCAAAATTTCACATTCAGATCAAATAATGCACGCAAGGTGTAAAAGAGTGAAATAAACTATATGAGAAATGTCAAAAGATCACAACAAAAGGACCACAGACGGGTCGATGAACAGGATAGGCGGGCGAAAGGGGCGCGGGTGATGGGACGACACGTTTTCATTCGTCTTGAGCGTTGGGCATCACTCAAGCACTCTTCCCCTCTGTCATGCCCATAAAGCGGGAAACCCTATTAAAATCCAAATTCCAAATCATTTTAAAATCAAATCTCATCAATCATACCTAAATTAAACCAATGGCTATATCGGAATCATTTTCATAGCTCAAAAAACATATTCAAAGCTAATAAACATTGAAAATCATAAAGAAACACATATTTCAAGTCAAATAATATAAGAAAAACATTAAGTTTCAAATGAAGACGAAATGATAAATTGAGCCCAGAAATATTACCCTCGGATTAAGTCTAATTTTTTAGAATAGAAATGCTTCAAATCCTCCTTGATTCTACAACCAATTCCAGAGCAAATTCTTCAATGGAGAAAACTTTCTTTCTCTGAAAAGAATTCTGATTTCTTATGAAATTTCTAGTAAAAATCAGTGAAAAATTAGAGTTTTCTAAGAATAGAGAATGAATTTCTCTTCCTCAGTCAACTCTACCCTCTTTTGATTAAAACTGGTGTTTCTATATCAAAGAAAATGATTTCTCCTCCAAAAAAAATATCTCTCTGTTTTATTTTTCTTTCTGAAAAACCAACCCCCCTCATTTTTTCCTCCTTAATTGACCTATTTATTTCCCCTTTTTCAAAGGAGGAGTGGGTCAATTAATGGAGGGAGTGGGAAAGTGGGAAGTTTTTTCATTAACTTCCCACTATTCGACGATCAGAAGCAACTTTTATAACTGTCAACAATGCCATAGACGGCCTTCGGTCATTGACCGATAGGCATTTGTCAAAATGGTGATCAAATTACTAAAGCGCCATTTTAACCGTGACTAATCTGGTTGTGCCCGTGACTCAGTGACTTACGGGTGCCAATTAGCAAGCTACAGGTGCCTAGAGACGGGTGTCAGTCCTGCCAGCGATAGGTGGGGTAAGAGAAAAAGTGATGGACGGGCTCAACGACCGATAGCCGTCTATAGACCAAAATTTTGAAAATTTATATTTTTAAGACCTCTTCACCATTCCGACTTACGCGAAATGGTTAAAACCATAGAGGAAACTTTATATTTGTGAGAGTCAAGGATGGAAATTGACATTTTCTATTTTTACTTACGATACAAGTATCAATTTTTTCATCGAGTAACTCTAATCTAGACTGCCTCAAGACCCGGTGTCTACACCTTTTATTGAGTTTGCTTATAATATGACTATTCATTCTTTTGTAGGTTATTCTTGAGATCATGTATGGTTTTAATCCTTTAATTGTTTTTCATTTGATGTTTTTTGCCTTTGAGTGATATTGCTAGATTAGATGGAAAGAAAAAGGCAGATTTAGTTAAAGCTTTACATGAGAAGGAACATATGCACATTGAGAAAATGAATAAGATAAATGCATAAGAGGCTAACCAAGGAAGGAAACAAGTGATATTTGAGCTCGGTGATTGGGTTTGGATTCAATGTGGAAAGAGAGGTTTCCTAACTAAAGAAAGTCTAAGTTAAATGCAAGAGGAGATGGTCCTTTTCAAGTAGTAGAGAGGATTAATGATGCAGACAAGGTGAATATCAAATGTCTACTACTTTTAATGTTTCTATTTAGTCTCCTTTTAATATAGATGCAGATTTGATGATGAGTATTTTTGAGAAGGGATGAAATAATGCATGCATAGATTACCAGGTCAAAGGTATCATGTAATGGCCCTAAATTTCAACTCTCATGAATAGTAATTTTCTGGACCGTGAATAGTGACACTGGGGTGAGTAGTACCACCCGGGGTAGAAAAATATTTTATTGGACCATTGGAAAGAGCAAGTTAGCAGGAGTCTAAGGATGAAATTTGAGATGAAACGAAGGTCAAATAGGCCCTTAAAAGCAAAAAGAAATAGAAATATGAATAGTGAATCGAACCGGTCCAACTTGTTTGACTAAGGTTTAACCGAGCTTTAAATGGTGCTACGGACTTCCAAAAATTTATTTGAAAACATGAAATCACCCTAAATAATGTGGGGAATCATATGGTAAAGAAAAATTGATTTTACGATGACAATAAAAATTAGGTTATCGAACTAGTAAATATTTTTGGAGTGGGAAATGGTGCCTGATTGACTCAAAAATATTTGTGGAGCCTAATAAATATTTTTTAAGAATTATGGATGTATTTTTATGAGAAATTGAGCATGAAAAGTGATAGAATTAAATTGGGCTAAAATAATAGTTAATTAATGAATTTGGGCCTAATTGGGTTGGTCCAATTGGTTGGACCAAGCCCATGACCCATCAAAAAGACTTATTTAAGGCTGAAAAATCAGCCATTTGTAGAATGCTCTCTATTGCTCCACCACTCTCTAGACCGCAGCACTCACACATGGAAATTCCATGAATTCACTTCATTTCACTTAAGCTAATCCACTCCAATTTCTTATCACAAGCAAATTTTATGCCCTAAATTTATAGATAACCATCTTAAGAGCTCAAGGGAAGCAAAGGAGGTAAAAGAAATCAAGGAAGAAAAGGTTTAATGTCAAAACCAAGTGAATTTAATTAGTTTTTAATGGTTTAATTATTTTTTAAGGTAGAATTAAGAGTGGTTATGATTATTATGTATTTATTTTGAATTATGAAAAAAGAATTTTGACGGAATTCTCTTGATGTGTGGTTCCGCCATGGTGGAACATGAGTAGGAGGAAGAGAAATCAAAAGGAAATGGAAGAAAAAAGGAAAAGTGAAAAAAAAGAATTTAAATTTAGTTGATACACAATCTATTATTTTCCATTTAATATGAAAATAATTATATGTATGTGTTTGTGAGTGATGGTGAATTATGCATGTCTAATGTGATATGAACATAGAAATGAGTTAATTAGTGAGAGAAAATGATGGAATATATGATAAATATGAAAAGAATAAAATTTAGAGAGATAATCCTAAGTTGACCGAATTGTATCTTAGTGTAAAATACAAATTATTTTGATGATTTAATGATTATAATGCATGCGAATGTAGAATTAAAAATAAATCTATAATAATTTATTGAGGATTTTTAGAATTTAATTGGATATATTTTAGTTTAGGCAAGTATTATGTCTAAAGTGATTAATATGGAATATGTTCATTTTAAGTGAAATAATAGTATAGTTAAATGAGAAATAAATAATTAAGGGCATAGTGTTATAATAAGTGAAAGATAAATGAAATAGAAGGTGAAAGTATGTGATGGTCGAATTAGATAATGGATAAAAAAAATGGTTTAAAGTAAGAAAAGAGGTTTAAAATAAGAAAATAAGCTTAAAAATGAGAAAAGAAGGCTAAATAAGAGAAAATGAAGTGAAAAGGACAAAATAGTATAGATTTAAAAGTTAAAAGAGTAAAATGATAATTATACAAGATATTGGGTAAAAAGGTAAATATAAAGAAATAAGAAAATTATATGGTAAATAAGCTAAAAGTATTAAAATAAGGGTTAAAAGTGTAATAAGCATAAGAATAGAATTAAAGGACTAAAATGAATATTTTACATATGAAATAATGAATTAGGAATGGAAAATAGAAAAGTAGTGGCAAAATTGTAATTTTGGAAAACTGAAGCGCAAATTTAGAAATTGAAGAGAAATTAGGGGTCGTATAGCAAATTTTGATAATATTAGCTTAAAGTAAGGATAGGAGAGTAAAGTTTATAAATTTAAGGCTAATAATGAAATTATAGAATTTAAATAGGGACATGATTATGATTTTGATAATATTAGCTTAAAGTAAGGATAGGAGGGTAAAGTTTATAAATTTAAGGCTAATAATGAAATTATAGAATTTAAACAGGGAAATGATTATGATTTTGATAATATTAGCTTAAAGTAAGGATAGGAGTGTAAAGTTTATAAATTTCAGGCTAATAATCAAATTATAGAATTTAAATAGGGAAATGATTATGATATGGATAATAGAAATAATACTACTAATAACAGAAATATTAACAATGTCACACCCCAACCTATACTATGGAGACTTCTATTCGGATTAAAGGAAGAAGAATCCAAGATAGATAGGAGTGTCACATCCCACTAGAGTAAACAAGTAAACATCACATAAATAGAGTGACATATCCAGGATAATTAAAAACTTTGAAAGAAAGAAGAGTGATACATAAGTGTGTAAATATTTACATAGCTTAGAAATATTACATCAGAATCTTTATCTATTATTACATATACATATTACACAGATATACGAAAATTCCAAATTACAAAACCTGAACAAGATACAAAACTTCTAGCTCCTATATGGCCGACTCAGCAGATGCGCGACTCGAACAGAAGCAAACCTGCCACCTGCACGGGAAAAAGAACCCGTGCTAAGCGATAACGCTTAGTGGGGAAAACAAACATAATAATATGGACGGCCATTCACAATGGTCGTCGAGGCATAACACACACAAATCTCATACACACATAGTTCTTACCGAGAAATATATATGCTTACATATAATAGCTGTGCATTCAAATGTTTCTTATCATATTCATATACTTATATGTGCGACACAAACCGAAACAACATCACCATACAAGATGTAAGTATATTCATGCATAATTACATATAATTTCACACGTGTGCACCTACCTATACATTACATGTCAGTATCAATACACTTATATGCCAATACTTGTATCGTTATACCAGTACAGGTCCTCATATGCATACATTTACCGAACACGTTCGAAAATCAAGCTTTTGAAAGTACATCATGCATAGATACATAATCACAATACCATCACACTTCCGTTGCGCAACATTAATCTTTAACATAAGCAACAATACGTTATTGCATTCCAATCACGGTGTTCCAGAGAGCCAATAAATCTGCACTTATTAGTTCACATAACTATAATCATAACTGATCAGAACCGCATACTTATAAACACGATATAACAAATCATACACCTGCTGACTCACAATAGTGGATAACGAGTACTGAATGGTACCTTACGGGTACGAATCGAACACATAATCTAATGTACCATACAGGTACAAGTCGGAAGGCAACATTTCATTGAACAGGACCTTAAACAAGATCCATACACATACACATAATAGGGGTTCGCGAGGAACCATTCGGGGACCTGATCAGGGTCCAAATCGTTCAAAGGGGCGATGCAGCTACACATACATAGACTCTATTAGGCATGCCTAACTATCCACTAGACTGACTCTCGCAGGTCATGCATCATATAAATCATATTTCAAATCACATAATTTATGTCATTGTACATAATCAACAATAGGTGAGACATATGAATAAGTTCATAAAGTCAGTCATGCATCATACAATTTACACTTAGGCATAACATAATAATCTTAGAAAGAGATCATAAGTATAGATATGCATAATACATTCAATTATATTAACATACTTCATAAAATAGTCAAAGAATAAACCTAAAGGCATCACAAGTTCGGAATTTAAACATTGGAATCACCAAAGAAAACTCATTCAACACAACACATCTGTCGCGCTCGCGATCCCTGTCGCGCTCGCGACAGAGACCATAGTCTCTTCGCTGCGCGCGCGCGACGGACTTCGCAATCACGGGAAGGAGAGAAGGGCCCGGCTCTATCGCGCTCACGATGTTATAGCGATCGCGATAGAGGGCAAGCATTGCTATCGCGAGGCCGCGACAAGTCGCGTGCTCGCGATAGCACAGGCCAACAATATGCTCTGTCGCGATCGCGACGGTTGTCGCGCTCGCGATAGAGAGCAGACAAGCTATTGCTGTCGCGGGGTCGCGACAGCGTCGCGTGCTCGCGACGGCACAGCATCAAAATCATCGGTCTTTGTCGCGCTCGCGACAGAGTCATGATTCCGAAAATCTGCAGAATTTTGCAAGATCTTTCCTTCCTCAAACTCACCTACAAACACACGAAACACATCCAAAGGTCTCTTACCTCATCTCCAGCCAGTCACACATCATTGACAACATAAATCCAACATTCGTATCAAGTATTTCAATAAAACATGCCATTGACAATATCCATATACACAATCTATAATAACAACATTATTCGTCAATCATCTCAATCGCACCCACATTAAATGCATTAATACATATGGTACATCATGCTAAGGTTATTCATGTGACCATCACATAATAGCACTCATCAATAAACAAACCTTCATGGGGTTATATCTATTATTAATTACTAGTTAAATCACTAATCTTAATCATACTCATAAGTTTTTCCCAAAGACAACTACTTATATACCCACTTAAATACCCTAAACATGCATAAGAACTGATGGGAAAGGTACGGGATTGATCCGGGTCAACCCTAGACTCAAAAATAGAGAAGAAAAGGCTCAAAACATGCTTTTATGTCGCGAGGTCGCGACCCTTGTCGCGCGTGCGACAGAAGCTCGCCTTAGCTACCATAACAGACTGCTTTTTACTACAAACTAGCATCGTGAAAACCGACCTCTAAAACTCATTTTTAGGAAAAGTGTTCTTCTTAACAAATGTTCTCCTACGTCTTAATGGAACAAGTTTCAGGTCAATTGGACATCTAAAAATCGAGATATGAACTCGACAATCTATACTGGTCAAACAACCCGACACAAAAAGAAACACTACGGTGTTATCCAAAATTCAGGGTCTTAGAGCAAGAAGTTTCCCAAGGCTATTTCTATAACTTTTAAAGTAACAGAATTCATGGTTCTAAAGGTTCAAGAATCGCATGATTTGGAGTTCTAAAACTCACAATACAGCCTAATTACTGAAGAGAGGTCAAGTGCATTCCAACCCAGTTTCACCCAAAAACCTACTCACATGCACAATTGAGCAATTTAAACCAACACTCACTACCATCATCTTCTATCATCAACCACACAATCAAGAAACTTATATCATACATGAATATATAAACAAAAATTCATATATATATAATAAAATTTCCCAAACCTGGAAATAAAAGATCCAAAGTCACTTTCTAGCTTCTATCTACAATCTTTTCCTTGCCCTTGAGCCTCCTCTTGTTACCACCAACTTGCACAAACCAAAAACCCAGAAATTACTTTTAATCCAAAACCCTAACTCACACAAAATAAAAAGAAATAAAAAGAGAGAAAGGAGAACCCAACCGTAGGAACCCTAAAACCCTAACTTACCTTAACAATCTTACTTCCCAAGCTCCACTAAATCACTTCCAATTTATTCAAAACCAAGAGATTGAGCAAAGAAAGGGAAGGGAAGGAAAAGAAATGGAGAATAGGGAGAATGAGAGAGCAAAAACGGGAACTCTTTTTCCCTAACACTTAGTCTTTCTTTCACATTAAATGCACACCTACCCAATGCCACTTGTCCACTTCCTATAGGTCCACATGATTCACTTTGACTTCTCAATTCAAGTCACCATACACATACACACACTAAATCACTTCTCATAAAATATCCTACATCCTTAGTTCCATACCTATAATCCACTTGATAAATATTTCTTTTATGCAAATATCTCCAAGGCACCATGCTCATAAATCACTCAATGAAATCCCTTAGCCCATTAACATCCTACTACCATACACTACTAACACACCATAATAATTCCTTTAATTATTTTATTTAATTAATTTCTTAGCAACTAAAGCCTTATTATCCATATTACTCATGCATAAATTACTGAAATACCCTTCACTTAACCGACTTAGCTTTCCGATTCCGACTAGGCCCGATTTGGGGTGTTACAAATCTACCCTCCTTAAAAGAATTTCGTCCTCGAAATTCACTTATATCTGATTTTCTAAATTCCAAAAAAAATCTTTATTACTAACATTCACACACTAGCATTGTACTATCCAAGTCACTTTTACTAGTATCAAGACATATAGTAGAAGTCCTTCTCACTAAAATAAACATCTCCATAATTTTGAGTTACAGATCGTTTGCATTCTTTCACTATTATGTCAATCTTTTCACTTAACTCCTTCCTCATAACACTTCTCGTCTTTTAAATACAGAATCGTTCACGCATTCCCTATACTCTTTCCTTGATCAAAATGACTATAACATTTCCTCCTAAATTACTAGTATTACTAGTCACAATTTGGTTTTCACTTTTAAACCATCACATAACTCTTACAGTACTTATTATTTAATCATCTTATACAGAAGTTGACAATTCTATCTACTTACTTGCTTATACTTATCACTACTACTCTTGTTCCTAATAGCAAATAGTACACGTGCACCCTGTCAGCTTTCTCTCAATCAAAACACACATACAAATACTTTTCATGAATGGTCAAAGGGATGATGATGCAATGAAAATGAGATGGCTCATGTATGCAGAATGATGCTGAGGAAATGCAAGTAATGCTGTAATGATGCATTTAGTCCCATCCCCATGATTTAATATGCTTTTATTCAAATACTTTTCTGGAGATAGCTGACAGGTAGATAGAGTACTACCAAAACCTTATAGAATTAAAATACCCTTCCACCTCAGATTGCTAAAACAACTTTACTCAAACATCTTAAAATAAAACTTACCAGAAGGTTCTACAGGCTCTGTTACTACACTACGGTGCTCAACAAGCCTTGTTGGCCCACGAGTGGCTCTAAGCAAATCCTCCATATCCTTCCTAGCTAGCCGAGCCAAATTCTCCCTTGACTTCGGACAATTGGCAAGCTGATGGGCTGTGCTGCCACATCGGAAACAAGCTCCAGTGAGCTTCCGACAAAGACCCCAATGTTGCTTCTGACAGAATTGGCATATAGGAGTTTCTCGAATTCTTTTCCCTGCCAACACTTCACTGCCCGAAACTTTTCTTTTCTGAGGTCTCTCCCGAACAAAATCCTGAGGAACGCGAGGGGTAGTTAATCTATCCAAAATCCGAATCAACCCTCGCACTAGGGCCCTATCATCAGAAACAGAACCAGAATCTCTAGCCAGCGGATGCTCGAAAACACTCTGATTAACACCAACTGGATTTACACTTTCTGTCGTTTCGTCCACCTTCTCACTAGGGTCGGACTCCATCTAACACAACACACACATAGGACAAAACACATCTGCATTAGGCCACGACACAAAACCGACTTATCTATAAAGACACGACACATACCAACTAACATACAAAGACCTGACACTCAAACAAACAAAGGCAACCAGAACCGTCAAACCGCGCTCTGATACCACCTAATGTCACACCCCAACCTATACTATGGAGACTTCTATACGGATTAGAGGAAGAAGAATCCAAGATAGATAGGAGTGTCACATCCCACTAGAGTAAACAAGTAAACATCACATAAATAGAGTGACATATCCAGGATAATTAAAAACTTTGAAAGAAAGAAGAGTGATACATAAGTGTGTAAATATTTACATAGCTTAGAAATATTACATCAGAATCTTTATCTATTATTACATATACATATTACACAGATATACGAAAATTCCAAATTACAAAACCTGAACAAGATACAAAACTTCTAGCTCCTATATGGCCGACTCAGCAGATGCGCGACTCGAACAGAAGCAAACCTGCCACCTGCACGGGAAAAAGAACCCGTGCTAAGCGATAACGCTTAGTGGGGAAAACAAACATAATAATATGGACGGCCATTCACAATGGTCGTCGAGGCATAACACACACAAATCTCATACACACATAGTTCTTACCGAGAAATATATATGCTTACATATAATAGCTGTGCATTCAAATGTTTCTTATCATATTCATATACTTATATGTGCGACACAAACCGAAACAACATCACCATACAAGATGTAAGTATATTCATGCATAATTACATATAATTTCACACGTGTGCACCTACCTATACATTACATGTCAGTATCAATACACTTATATGCCAATACTTGTATCGTTATACCAGTACAGGTCCTCATATGCATACATTTACCGAACACGTTCGAAAATCAAGCTTTTGAAAGTACATCATGCATAGATACATAATCACAATACCATCACACTTCCGTTGCGCAACATTAATCTTTAACATAAGCAACAATACGTTATTGCATTCCAATCACGGTGTTCCAGAGAGCCAATAAATCTGCACTTATTAGTTCACATAACTATAATCATAACTGATCAGAACCGCATACTTATAAACACGATATAACAAATCATACACCTGCTGACTCACAATAGTGGATAACGAGTACTGAATGGTACCTTACGGGTACGAATCGAACACATAATATAATGTACCATACAGGTACAAGTCGGAAGGCAACATTTCATTGAACAGGACCTTAAACAAGATCCATACACATACACATAATAGGGGTTCGCGAGGAACCATTCGGGGACCTGATCAGGGTCCAAATCGTTCAAAGGGGCGCTGCAGCTACACATACATAGACTCTATTAGGCATGCCTAACTATCTACTAGACTGACTCTCGCAGGTCATGCATCATATAAATCATATTTCAAATCACATAATTTATATCATTGTACATAATCAACAATAGGTGAGACATATGAATAAGTTCATAAAGTCAGTCATGCATCATACAATTTACACTTAGGCATAACATAATAATCTTAGAAAGAGATCATAAGTATAGATATGCATAATACATTCAATTATATTAACATACTTCATAAAATAGTCAAAGAATAAACCTAAAGGCATCACAAGTTCGGAATTTAAACATTGGAATCACCAAAGAAAACTCATTCAACACAACACATCTGTCGCGCTCGCGACAGAGACCATAGTCTCTTCGCTGCGCGCGCGCGACGGACTTCGCGATCGCGGGAAGGAGAGAAGGGCCCGGCTCTATCGCGCTCGCGATGTTATCGCGATCGCGACAGAGGGCAAGCATTGCTATCGCGAGGCCGTGACAGGTCGCGTGCTCGCGATAGCACAGGCCAACAATATGCTCTGTCGCGATCGCGACGGTTGTCGCGCTCGCGACAGAGAGCAGACAAGCTATTGCTGTCGCGGGTCGCGATAGCGTCGCGTGCTCGCGACGGCACAGCATCAAAATCACCGGTCTCTGTCGCGCTCGCGACAGTGTCGTGATCGCGACAGTGTCGTGATCGCGATAGAGTCATGATTCCGAAAATCTGTAGAATTTTGCAAGATCTTTCCTTCCTCAAACTCACCCACAAACACACGAAACACATCCAAAGGTCTCTTACCTCATCTCCAGCCAGTCACACATCATTGACAACATAAATCCAACATTCGTATCAAGTATTTCAATAAAACATGCCATTGACAATATCCATATACACAATCTATAATAACAACATTATTCGTCAATCATCTCAATCGCACCCACATTAAATGCATTCATACATATGGTACATCATGCTAAGGTTATTCATGTGACCATCACATAATAGCACTCATCAATAAACAAACCTTCATGGGGTTATATCTATTATTAATTACTAGTTAAATCACTAATCTTAATCATACTCATAAGTTTTTCCCAAAGACAACTACTTATATACCAACTTAAATACCCTAAACATGCATAAGAACTGATGGAAAAGGTACGGGATTGATCCGGGTCAACCCTAGACTCAAAAATAGAGAAGAAAAGGCTCAATACATGCTTTTTTGTCGCGCTCGCGACAGAAGCTCGCCTCAGCTACCATAACAGACTGCTTTTTACGACAAACTAGCATCGTGAAAACCGACCTCTAAACCTCATTTTTAGGAAAAGTGTTCTTCTTAACAAATGTTCTCCTACGTCTTAAATTTCAAATGGAATAAGTTTCAGGTCAATTGGACATCTAGAACCCGAGATATGAACTCCATAACCTATACTAGTCAAACAACCCGACACAAAAAGAAACACTACGATGTTATCCAAAATTCAGTGTCTTAGAGCAAGAATTTGCCCAAGGCTATTTCTATGACTTTTAAAGTAACCGAATTCATGGTTCTAAAGGTTCAAGAATCGCATGATTTGGAGTTCTAAAACTCACAATACAGCCTAATTACTGAAGAGAGGTCAAGTGCATTCCAACCCAGTTTCACCCAAAAACCTACTCACATGCACAATTGAGCAATTTAAACCAACACTCACTACCATCATCTTCTATCATCAACCACACAATCAAGAAACTTATATCATACATGAATATATAAACAAAAATTCATATATATATAATAAAATTTCCCAAACCTGGAAATAAAAGATCCAAAGTCACTTTCTAGCTTCTATCTACAATCTTTTCCTTGCCCTTGAGCCTCCTCTTGTTACCACCAACTTGCACAAACCAAAAACCCAGAAATTACTTTTAATCCAAAACCCTAACTCACACAAAATAAAAAGAAATAAAAAGAGAGAAAGGAGAACCCAACCGTAGGAACCCTAAAACCCTAACTTACCTTAACAATCTTACTTCCCAAGCTCCACTAAATCACTTCCAATTTATTCAAAACCAAGAGATTGAGCAAAGAAAGGGAAGGGAAGGAAAAGAAATGGAGAATAGGGAGAATGAGAGAGCAAAAACGGGAACTCTTTTTCCCTAACACTTAGTCTTTCTTTCACATTAAATGCACACCTACCCAATGCCACTTGTCCACTTCCTATAGGTCCACATGATTCACTTTGACTTCTCAATTCAAGTCACCATACACATACACACACTAAATCACTTCTCATAAAATATCCTACATCCTTAGTTCCATACCCATAATCCACTTGATAAATATTTCTTTTATGCAAATATCTCCAAGGCACCATGCTCATAAATCACTCAATGAAATCCCTTAGCCCATTAACATCCTACTACCATACACTACTAACACACCATAATAATTCCTTTAATTATTTTATTTAATTAATTTCTTAGCAACTAAAGCCTTATTATCCATATTACTCATGCATAAATTACCGAAATACCCTTCACTTAACCGACTTAGCTTTCCGATTCCGACTAGGCCCGATTTGGGGTGTTACAAACAATAACCATATAATAAGTAAGAAGAACAAGTGAATAATAATGATATTGGAATGATAAGAATATTGCTTGGAAATAAATGATATCATGTACATGCAAAGGTCTCTTACGTGGACCTGTAAAGGAACAAGCATGGAAGTGGAAAATTTATGATTAATAATTAAAAATCAAAGAATTTAAAGCAGAAAAAAAATAAGTATAATAATAATAATAATAATAATAATAATAATAATAATAATAATAATAATGGTAAAAAGAATAAAAAAATATATTAATAATAGTGATAAGGTGTAACACCCCTTACCCATACATAATAACCTGTATCGTGGTCCGGCGGGTTCACCACGACGGTTCAAGGTGTTACCGAAACAGTCGCTTAAAGGATTACAAAAGTTATGTCGAAAATCATGGTTATAAAATTTCTTTTGTTTTCAAATACCATAAAATCGCATTATAAAGAAAATGGTTGCACATACACTTTGTAAACTACAAATTCCATAGCTTATTACATATAAATCGACCATACATTGATTTAACACTTTACAAAACTTATATTTCAAAATTACAAATCGTACATACATTCTTAAGACTATACAAATCCTACCCTAAGATCTCTTCATAAACGTGCATTAGCCTGGACTGCTGCGGATGACTCTCAAAAGATCCGATCACTTGCACCCACATGGATTAAAAGAAAATCCGTGCTAAGCATAAAGCTTAGCGGGAAACACATATAATATGGACAACCACTATGAATGGCCGTCAAAAAGACTCAAAGAAAAGCATAATATAGAAAATATAATCATGCCGATTATAACCATTTAGGTACTTTGAAAGAGTTCATCGAAATATAAACACATGTTTCGCATATACATTTATTTAATTAATACATGCTTTTATTCAACATCGATGTTAACAAATCACTTACACATTAATTGCACCTTTTCGCATCTTATACATGTCACTTTATTCACTTGCTCACATTCATTCTGGTTTCCAACATTCACTTCACACATCTTCCTTAACAGATGTCTTATCGCATTATTTTATCCAATCAAAGAAGCATTTAGATCACAATAACAAAATACATCTTATACATTTCATGTAGTATCATTTTCACAAATTGCTTTACTTCATGTCACATTCATACACATTGTTATGCCTGCAAACTCAATGAAGTGGATAACGAGTAAACACATTGGTACCCGTAGGTACAAAAATAATTTCTTTTCTTTTCATATCAAAAACGTTCTCACATTGGGGATCTTAAACAAGATCCAACTTATAAGGATCGCGAGGACCCAAACGGTGACCTGATCAGGGTCCAGAACACATTGGGGCTGTAGCTAATAGAACTCTATAGGCATGCCTATCTATCTATGACTCGACTATTGTAGGCTAAATTATTTGTCCAATTATTGTTCAATTATTTGCATAATATAGCATGGTAATTTCAATAAGCTATATCATAGTATAATTCACATATTGAATCATATATAATCTATAAATTAAAAACTATGCGAACTAAATTAAACAAATAAACATTCATAGCACAAAGGAGGGTTGTGCTAGCGACTACAGTCGCGCTCACAACAGAGACGAATCACACCTTATGTCGCGCTCGTGATAGAGAGCGGGACGGCCTCCATCGTGCTCGCGCATAAGGTCGCACTCGCGATAGAGAGCGTCCGACGGAAGATCATAACACAAGTTCTCTATCGCGCTCGTGATAAAGACGAGCATCACATTCCGTCACTGTCCTGCATAGCTCTCATCAAATAATACCTTCCCAAAACACCGACTAACTCTTTGCCCACATGACACATGTCCAAACATCTTAGATTGTTCATTATTTAGATAATCATTCAAAAACTATTGCATATATGAAAGATTTGTTTCATTTTCAGTTTATGACACACGTAACAAAATCATTAAATTCAGTCATAACACCCTTTAACAATTTTAACCCATAAGTAAGGCTACTCGAGGCTCAAATCATTAATGGCCCAAATAACTTTCTATACTTTGGTTCAAACTTGGAATAGTATTCCAAGCTTCCTATGTATCCCAAGGAATTGGGAATCAAAACCCCGTAGTTCTAAAGGTTCAATGTACAAAATTGTATTATTTTCACTTATAATCCATTAACATATCATGTCATGCCACTTCTGGATTTATTCGAGGTGTTCGACTCATTAAAATTTTAGGTATCTTAGCCATTATTCTTATGTAAAACCTTATTCACTTGTATCTCTAAGTGATAACCATTAATTTACTCTTTTACAAACTCTAAACATGTGATGAATAAGTCTTAGGAAGTTTCAGTAAAGTTCGGGTGCATTTTGGAAGGATAAACATACCAAAAAAACAAACTAGAGGAGGGTAAAGGTGGAAAATGATTCATGCTAACCATGAGGTTCAAAATAAGAAGAAAATCCCTCATCAAGCAGGTTATGTCGTGCTCGCGACAAAAGCCTCAAACAAGTGTCTCGCGAAAATAAGATAACAGGACTGCTTTTCACTTCAAACTTGAACCGCCTAAAAAAATGTCTAAAACTAATTTTTAGGCAAAACATCCTCTTAACAAATTATCCCTAGGATGGTAGCTTTCATATGGAACAACTTTTAGATCATTTGGACATCTAAATCACCAGATATGATCAAAATAACTTGAACTGCTCCAATGAGTCGGCCGAAGAAGAGACACCCTAGTTGTGGCCAAATTTGGAGCACTTAGAGATAGAATTAGCTTATGTCTATTTCAAAGACATTTTTAGGTCTGTGTTAAGCTTTCCAATGGCACTAGTTTCATTCAATTTAGAGTTGTGAAACTCCAAATACATCCTAAAAAGTGAAGAGGGTCCAACACAGTTTTCATCAAATCCTATTCACATGCACATTTTTAACAATCTAAAGCGAACACTCACTATCATCATCATAGATTCAACACATATCATTCAAATATATCTCAAATCACATTATTCAACATCAAAACTCATTAAATCAAAATAGTTTCCAAACCTCACTTCCTTTACTCCTTTTAGTTCAATTGGTTGAACTCTCCTACTCCCATACTCTTCGATGATCACAATCATCAAATTTCCTCATCAAAACCCACAAAATTACATTTTAGCATCCCTACTAACCATAATTTCCATATAAATTTTAAATTTCACAATTAGAGAAGAAGAAGAGATGTAACTACAAAAGTTACCTTTTTAACTTGGTTTAGGCACTTTAATTTCAAAACACCCATTTGGGGAGTATAAGCAAAAGAGGGAGAGAGCATAAAATTTTAAGAAATTTGAAGAGGAAAGGCTGCTCCCTTCTTTCTCCCTTAATGTCGGCCAAATGTGGCCTAAGAAAACAGCCAAAATGGCTTAAAGAGGGCTACCTACCAACACTTATCCCTATTGCCACATGTTACCACACTATTGGTCCAAAGTTGATTTTTTTTATCACAAAATTCCAATTGATACTTCAACTCTTAATTCTTCTTACCTTTAACAAATAACTTTTCTATTTAGTACATTGGCCCAAAAATCCAATTAATTCCATCAATTCAATCCATAAATGTGAAATGCCCAACTTGCCCTCAACATTTCCATTAATACCAAACATGTCCTCAACTACATTTAACCATTTTATTCTGTCAATTACACATTTTTAGTCGCCAAAATAATTCTTTTGGTGCCATTTAAGGCATAATGACATAATTGTCCAATTTATCAAAACTTGTCGAAACTTTCGAATTAATGACGGTTGTGTCCTTTTTGACACTTCTGTCACTAAATCAAACATATTCCATTTTTGCTACACCCCAAATTTGCTTTAATCCTACTAGGGTATAGTGTGGAGTGTTACAGAAGGCACATAACATAAAGGGTTATATTTATGTAAAATTGTAAAAATAAGATTGATATAAGAAATGTTAAATAAATAGAGACATTTATTAAGTGAACAATATGAATAATAGATGGAATGATTATATTTAAGAATTATATATATAAGCATAACATAGTTAAAGTGAATATTAATTGATTATAGTTTATATTAGAAAAATTAAAGAAAAAAGTAACAATTTGATAATTAAAGAGAAGAAAAATATAGAAAATTAAGAAAATAATATAAAAGATATATTACTATGATGTGTGACGCGCGCCGGACCCAGCAAGGGCCCTCGCTGAACCCGCTTTGAGGATTCCAGGGATTAATTCGCGTCTTTTTGATCATGGGCACCATGAGACATCTTGGATGCTTCCTTCCCAATAGAACATTGGAAAGGAACATCTAGCCCCACGACGTCTTTAGGCACCTTTAAGGTATTATAGAGTCGCCACCCAATTTACAAGAAATTGGGAAAAGTCTCTAACCTCTTATTGGTCTAGACCAGAGATTGGTGTTCGGAACTTCACTCTTATTTATGCTTTGGTTAATTATAAAGGAGTTTTTAACTTCCTAAAATTCTATCTCTTATCTCACACGATTTATGCATTTAATTAAAGTGCACTACAAGCATTCAAAGAGCGATAAAGGAAAGCTATAGATAAAGCAATAAATGAAAGCGATAAAGGAAAGCAAATGAGCATGCAAGTACATAATTACAAGAGGAGTTGGGGTGGAATACAACCCCATTGAAAGAAGATTAAAAATATAAATAGGGACGGAATACAATCCCAAAATGAAAATTAAATAATGTTGCCCCAAAATTAATTACAAGGGCCCAAAAGAAAATGGACATAAATTTAAACAATCAAACAAAATCAAACATAAGAAAAACATACATAAATTGGGACATTCGTTTAGTTTAGGAACGTTGGTTCCTTCGTACTTGCTTAAAGGTTTAGGAACATTGGTTCCTTCGCGTTTATGTAAAGAGGTTCGAAGAGTCATTTGATTATTGAATTGAAAAACCGGGATGAGTGATCCCATTTTTGGAGAAAACTAACTCTTCGTTTTATTGTGTCATTTTACATTCTTTAACTAAAAGGAGGGACATTGGTCCCAATTTTATTAGCAAAAATTTCAATTTAATTATAAAAATATTTTTGTGAGTTTTTTATCTCACGCGTGCATAAGTAAAATAATTATTTTACAAGTAAACACAACAAAAAGGAGGGAAATAAGGAAGGTCTCACCAAGCCGACGTGGTCCTCTACGCGTCGTGACCCATCCGGGGAGCCACGGGGACATCCACATAATGCAACTCAAAGTAAATTTCAGACAGAAAATAATATAAAAAATATTAGTAATAGTTCCAAAAATTAATCAAGTAAATAAATATTGGGCAAATTAATTTAATGAACAAACAATCTACATGCAAGTTGGGATTAAAAATAAATCGTGCCAAAAACGAGGATAATAACACGAAGGATGCCAAAATGAAATGATAATGATAATAATAATAATAATAATAATAATAATAATAATAATAATAATAATAATGCAACACAACAAAATAATAATAATAATAAATATGATAGTAACAATAACAATAATAGTAAATACAATAATAATGATGTCAATAGTGAAGAATCATGGAATAAAAATATTAATAACATAATGTAATGATAACAATATAGAATGATAACAATAATAATGGTATGGAGCACATAAATACAACATAATAATACACAAATAATAATAATAATAATAATAATAATAATAATAATAATGATAATAATAATAATAATAATGATAATAGTAACATCAACAGAAAATACACATGGAATAATAATATTATTAATAATAATAATATTGCAATATGATGATAATGCTAAATAATAAAGATAATAATAATAGAAAGGAAGATAGGGGCCAACGGCAAAAACAAATAAAGAATAAAACCAAAAGTAAAATAAGACAACCACAAAGATATCAAACCCAAAATATTAAGCTTAAGGTGCCAACAGTAGAAAAACACTAGAAATGCTAAGAAATAAACATGGCAAAGATAATAAAATCAACAAGATTAATAACCACAAAAGATAGATTCATAAGAAATTAGGCCGGTTCCAAAGCGTTTACCCTCAGAATTTTATAGATCAGATAAACAGTGTCACGATTTATTTTCCTTGTCAATTTTGTGGTGATAAATGCTTGAAAAAAAATATGAAAATCTGTGTTTTAAAATAGGTTAACTCAAGAAAATATTTCTGATAAAAATATTTTTGGTGGATGATTGAACAAAGAAAATTAATTTTTCTTGCTCAAAATCAATCCAAGAATGAAATATATTTTTTGAAGAAAGAAAAAGAAAGAATTTGAGAACTTTGAATTTTTTTGATATTTGGAAGAAGCTGTGGCTGCCTTTTTGCTTGAGAGGAAACTCTCCTTTTTTGCTTTGTGAGAAAATTGCAGCTCTCTTTGAAATGAAGACTAATCTCCCTTTTAATTTTCTGTTTTGGCCAAAAATAGGAAGAGAATAAAAGTGTTTTCCTTTTTAGTTTATCAAAAATTCCACAAAAAGGTGAAAGGAACGGGAAAATGGGACTGGAAAAGTTAGATAACACAGAGAAGAAAGCGACCACGCGGCCATAAATGGCCGCATGCGGAAGGAGGCAACGCGCGCCCAAGAGGGCATGCGTTTGTCCTAGCAAGACGCGACCTAGAGGCGCGCGCCTCGCACAGGCGAGACGCGCCCCCAGGGGCGCGCGCCTCGCGCAGGCGAGATGTGCCCCAGGGGCTCGTGCCTTGCGTAGGCAGCGCGCCCGCAGGCACGCGCAACCCGCAGGCGCACGCCGTTCCCACGCGGGCGTGGTCCACACGTGGCTCGCGAAAAAAATAAAAAATAAATAAAAAATTAAATTAAAAAAAAGAAAATAAAAATAAAATGAAATAAGAAATAAAAAATGAAGAGTGAAAAGAGATAAAAGAAAAAGAGAGCAATAAAGGAGATTTTCGATAAGGCTAACATCATTATTGACACTTCTACTTGCGGCAAACATCATTTTCATCATCGGGTAATTCTGATCTTGGACCGCCTCGGGACCCGGTGTCTACAGTTGCCTCCAATTTTGGGGAACCTAGAACTCAGGTGCTAGGGTGAGACAAAATTTAGAAAAGAAGGGAAGAGACACATACCTGAGGCGGTCGCTTTTTCGGACTGGAAGAGATTGTTGTGTGTTATCCTTTCTGAGGTGGTGCCCCCTGAGAGTTCTTCAGTTGATCGATTTCCCCCTGAGAGGTCTTCAGATGGTTGGCTGGTGCCCCTTGAGAGGTCCTTGACTGGCTGGTGCCCCCTGAGAGGTCTTTTGATGGCTGGCTGCCCCCTGAGAGGTCTTCGGTTGATCGCCCCCTGAGAGGTCTTCGGTTTGCCGCCCCCTGAGAGGTCTTCGGTTCGCCGCCCCTTAAGAGGTCTTCTGATGGTTGGCTGCCCCCTGAGAGGTCTTCGGTTAGTTAGCTGCTCCCTGAGAAGTCTTCGGTTGATCGCCTCCTGAGAGGTCTTCGGTTAGTTGGCTGCTCCCTGAGAAGTCTTCGGTTGATCGCCCCCTAAGAGGTCTTCTGTTTGCCGCCCCCTGAGAGGTCTTCTGATGGTTGGCTGACCCCTGAGAGGTCTTCAGTTAGCTGCTCCCAGAGAAGTCTTCGGATAACTGCCCCCTGAGAGGTCTTCGGATAGCTGCTCCCTGAGAAGTCTTCGGATAACTGCCCCCTGAGAGGTCTTCGGATAGCTGCTCCTTGAGAAGTCTTCGGATAACTGTCCCTTGACAGGTCTTCGGATAGCTGCCTCCTGAGAGGTCTTCGATTAGCTGCTCCCTGAGAAGTCTTCGGATAACTGCCCCCTGATAGGTCTTCAGATAGTTGTTCCCTAAGAAGTCTTCGGATAACTGCCCCCTGAGAGGTCTTCGGATAGCTGCCCCCTGAGCGGTCTTCGATTAGCTACCCCTTGAGAGGTCTTCGGATAGCTGGCTGGATTGGTGTTTTGACCGATGTCGTCGCTTGCCCTTTTGTTGGCGTTGGCATTGATTCTCTCTTTCTGTGAGACTTAGAAAGCAAAATATGAAGGAAAAGTGGTGAGCATGCACGTGAGATGCATATGTATGCAGTAATGCAAGACAAGGATTCGTCTAAGTGGATTCAGAGGTGACAGCCGGTTTGGTCGTAAGTTGCAGTAGGATCGGTGCCCCCTAGGGTTACTTTTGAATTTTATGCCTCTGGGGGATTATGAGGTTCTCATCTGAAACCTGTAGTCATTTTTTGAAGGTAGTGCGTCCCTTGTGGATTTTCACACTAACTTTTCTTAGCGGGAAATGCGTCCTTTTCGGATTTTCACATAACCCTGTGCCTTATTTTTTGCCTAGAATGGACCCAACCCAAACCAGCAGCTTTTATTCATTTCATTTTTTTTATAGGACATACTGCCTGTTCCTAGGTTTTCACCCTGCCCTTTGGCCTAACTTTTGCTTAGAGCGCCAGTCACAGTTTTCATCTCTAACTGCCTTTTTTTTGTGAGAGAAGTTGAAGTTGTCACAAAAGATCTTCCAGGTATGATCGACATGTGCTTATGTCTCGGATTATGGTTGTATGAGCTTGGTTCCTATCATGAGGATGCTATAGAATTGGCTTCACAGTTGATAGCAGGATGAGTTGACTGAAGTACCTGAGTAGCGAGAATGGTAGAGGGTAGACAGTAACAATGTGCTGCTTTTATGCCGAATCCAGACAACTTTGAGTGTGCAAGATGAACTGCTCTGGTCATACCAATACATCTTTGCATAAATGCATATATTTCACTATGATTTCATAACACATGATCACTATTTAGCATTAACTCAAAAAAATATGAGACCTCATCTAATCTCGGGATAGATCTTGAGAGCATCAAACTCCTGTTATTAATCAGCCCTCGCGGGTTTTCTTGATTGAATATTTTCTCTCTTTCTTATTTTTTTTTTATTTTTTTATTTTTTATTTAGCCTCTGCCATGGACCCTCCTTCAGTTCGTCGGTGTTGATTGAATTTGCTTCCATCTTCGTTAGTCGGGAAAGTTGCTCCTTCGAAGCATGGTTCTTTTTTGTATCAAAGCCCTGTTCTTGTCCTTTGTGCAGACTGATTGAGATGATGAGCTCCTTATATGGGGCTTGGATGTGAAAAATCACACTTTGCTTTTATTGGCTTTAGTGGTTCAAATTCTAAAATGGTTTTTCAACGGTTGAGATTGGCTGAGGGTCACAAGTTAGGACTTAGTAGTTGGGATTGGGTTACAGGTTAGGCTCAGGTGATCTTGGCAAAGTAGTGGGTTTTGTTTTTGTTTTTTTCTTTTTTTTTTTTTTTCTTTTCTCTCTTTTTTTTGCTCTCTTTTTTATTTGTTGTTTTTTTTTGTTTTTGTTTTTGTTTTTTTTTTTGTTAAAAGGTAAAGAGTTGTCCTGTTAAATTGGCAGTACGGGTCCCGGATGGTTAAAGGTCAATCTTGATTGATTTTAGGGTACACATTTCCAATGGTTGAGAGGAAAGGGGTCACGCTGTTCGGTCCTGATGAGTTATATTTTCCTCGTGAAGGTTTTAAGTTTTATTCATCTAACTCCTGATGTAGCTCTTGAAGTTTGATTTTATTTGGCAGTAACATATGCATCCCAGATGTCGTGGATGTGAAGGAATGGCTTTCAAAATTCTGCTTGTCGTCATGTTGGCACGTGGAAGTAGCATGTTCTCGAGAATGTCCTTGTCAATTTTCAGGATGTCATCCCAGGTCCAGGCAAAGGCTCTTTTTTTCGTCTCTCAAAATTATCCTCTCTTTAAGAGTTATATCAGATGCTATTAAGATTTTATTTGGATTCCCCAAAGTTCCGAGATCAGATGGAGTTGTATTAATTGGGTTAATGTCAAAATGAATGAGTGCATCGTGATCATAGGGAATGAAAATCATTATAAATTTCATACAAATAAACGGAAATTGTTCATCACATTAAAATAACCGAATTGTCATAAAGAGTTCTTGAAATAAAAAGACATAAAGCATTGAAAAAACATTGTCTTCTTTGCTGTTTACTAGAATCGATCAAACACCTAACAGGGGAACTGCATTGTAGTTCGTCTTCTTCTTCTTCTCTCTATTTTCAGGGTCCATGATTTGTTTGGAGTCAATGAGGTCTTCGATCTTGCCCCTCAGTTTGTTAGATGCCCAGTGTGTTGGTGGTAGGCGCAGTATTGATCACTTTTATGCCCTAGTTGTCCCTGACTAAAAGCTAGTCTAGGTGGTAATGGCTGCAACTTTCCCTCCTTCATTAGTCTCTCCAACACCCAGGATAGAGGTCGACCCAAGTTAGAAAAGTATCGCCGGCCCTGTTCTGCTCGGGTGGCTGAAACTTCGGCTGCCTTGCCATTTCAGTTATTACTGCTTCTGGCTTCGCCCGATCTGTACCCTGACTAGTTTCCAAAGTTCCTCCCAGCAAAGTTATTTTGGCTGGCTTTCGTCGCTAGGTGAGCCGCCTCAGCCTCTACAGTAATGTCTTTGAGTGACTCCCAATCTCTGAGCCCCTTGAAGCTGAGCAAGTCCCTCAAGTAAGGGCAGGAGTTCCTGATGAATAATCTGATTTGATCAGTAGTGTCGGGTTTTCGCTTCATCTCCATGACCCTATTCCTCCACCTGGTGAGGTATTCATGAAATGACTCGTCACTCCTTTGCTGTAGAAGCTCGAGGTCCTTCAGGGTGACCTCCATTCTTGTTCTGCAGTCGTACTGCTTCATGAATTCATCAGTCAGAAGGTCCTCGTCCTCTTTAGATCTCCTATCCAGCCCATGATACCAGTCCACTGCCGGACTAGCTAGACTGAGATAGAAATAATCCACTTTTTGCCTCTTAGTCAGCTCTGTGCCGTTTATCACCAGGGTGTATTGCTTGATGTGTACAAATGGGTCCGATGTTCCGTCAAATTTCGGCATCTCAGGCATCCTAAACCTTTGGGGCAGCAGCTCCTCATACCCCAAATCTCTGTCCACGGGGATGATTCCCTTACCAGATGATAATAGGTGAGTGATTGCCTCAATTTGCTGTCTCATACCCCTCATAGCCTCGTCTTCTACCCTAGGTGTTCTACCCCTCACGGCTTGATGCGCTGCTATCTCCTCAACCTCTTCTTCCATTACGAAATCCTCATCAGGGTTTGGGACCCTTGCCCTTCTCGGCTCAACGGGCACAGCAGCAACTTTAGGCTCATCTACAGGTTGATGGGCAGCCACTCCAACGAGGGGAGCCTCTCCACCAACAGGCGGTTCGACTTGCCCCCGGGGAGGGGCTACCGGCGGTTGTGGAGCCACAGGTGCTTGTGGAGCAGGAGGCTAAGCAATTCTTTCAGCCATAACACCCATCATGTCCAACATTCACCGTTCAAAGTCCTCCAGTTTCCTAGCGAGGTCTTGAGTAGTCAAAGCTCTAGTTTCTTCTACCATGGAAGATGATTCACTGGTTGTTGAGAGTGACTCAGAATCCCAAACAGGCACCAATTCTAGTAATCCAAGGGCGAGTTGTCCTCATTAGTCGACCGTTGGAACCCCTAGTCCACTTGGATGAATCTATGGTGGCTGAAAGATCAAGATTGTTAGGATGATGCATGGATGACATATAAAATGCATGATCGTGCCATGCTAATGGTCTTTGATGAGTGCCAGATCAATGGACTACCACAATATGATGGGATGCATGGAAGAAATTACACACAGGATGATACATACACGTAAAAAAAATAATATGCTCATGAAAAGATATATACACGCATAGCATGAGAGAAAATATATTATTATTTATATACACACATATTTATTTTATTGACATGCATAAATAACATGCGATGCACGAGCATGTTGTGCAGTATCCACAACCACATGCAAGCAGATAGATCATTCCAACCTTATCACTCCCGCATACGAGGTCATGCGATCTCTTTCCTAGGTGGGCTTCATTCGAGGGTTAACAGGGAACCCATCGGACACGTATGGTGCACGGTGAAAAACCGGCAGCATAACACTCTTATCTAATGTATATATGTATGAGTTTTGGCCATTACGTATTTGAACAATTCAATCAAGTTAAGGTGGGCTTACTGGGGCATGAAAGCTTTTGATAAAGAACCACTTAATTTGGTTGATTTTGTTTAATACGCAATAGCCCACATCACAGGCATCGTATTAAGGAGCATATCACCTAGTGGAAGTTTCTATTTGTCATTACATGGGCTTTGGTCGATGGTGATTTTTTAGGTCTACCCAAGCATGGTCCCTGCCAATGGGTCTAGCTCATCATGAGCATAATGACCGATCGAGTCTCCATTTGATCTACCAAAAGGCATGAGACTTGGGCTGGTGATTATCCTTAACACTTCCCTACAATGAGTGAAAGTAGGGTCGTGTTTTACGAATGCACCGGGGTGAAATAGGGACCAACTAGCATAGTTCTAAAGCCCTAAAATGATGCAATGCAATTTTCGAAAAGAGATAGAATTTTAAGTTTTAAAAACTCAATTATACATTTTAACCAAAACACTTTCAGAGCAAAGTCTCAAACAAGTTCCCAGTGGAGTTGCCATTGTGATGCGCACCGGACCCAGTAAGGGCCCTCGCTGAACCCGCTTTTAGGATTTGAGGGATTGGTTTGCGTCTTTTTGATCATGGGCACCATGAGACATCTTGGATGCTTCCTTCCCAATAGAACATTGGAAAGGAACATCTAGCCCCACAACGCCTTTAGGCACCTTTGAGGTATTATGGTGTCGTCACCCAATTTACAAGAAATTGTGAAAAGTCTCTAACCTCTTATTTGTCTAGACCAGAGATTGGCGTTTGGAACTTGTGACGCGCGCCGAACCTCGCGGCCTCTCGAAAGCCCGCTTTAGGGCGATCAGGAGAGGTTCATAAAATTTGTAAGGTATTTACAAGCTGCGTCTATTCCGATCACTTGCACCCACATGGATTAAAAGATAAAGGCAAAGAAGGAACCCGAATAGAAGTCCTCGGACTGGCGCAATCACCATCTTTCTTAACTCCAATTCCAAATATTTCAGAAAATAACTCACAAGGATAAACATGTTAGCATCAAAAAAACATGAATAAAAAAATAAAAAAAGAATAAGAGAACCCTAACAGAAATAGGTTAAAAGATAGAATTTTATAAATTAAAAACGTAAAAGCCTGCCTAGGGACCGCCCCCTGTACCATACCATGGGCCGTCCCTAGTAAGGGAAAACAAATAAAAAAGACCTTTTAGCTCTTTTGCAAAAGAATGATAAAATACGTAAGAAATCACCATGGATCAAATTAAATTACGCAAATGTTAGTCCAGAATGTTTACCCTCAGATTTTACCTTTTAGGGTGATTGTCGGATGATTTCGTCCCCGTATGCTTCGCAAGGATAGAGTAAGAATCAGATCAAAGAAAGAAAATTTATGTTATTCTTTCCTTGAAAATTTGATAGTAATCGAGTGTTCGAATTAGTTATATTGATGGAAACGAGTGAATTTCGTCACCTCAAACTGACTTAATTCGCAAAAAAATGGGAAGAAATCAATTAAAAAAAATTTATCAAAATAAAATTCTGCGAATAAAGCAGAGATTTCATAAACTTTTGAGTAAATTGTTCACAGACTTTTCTAAAAATCAATTTTCCCAAAAATATTTGATAGCCTTTTTTCCAAAATGAATTACTCTAAAATTTATCTCATTTTCTCACCAAAATTCCCAAATTTTTCATCCCCTAAAATTGAAATTTGATCCTCTATTTATAGGATTTTAGGGGATAATTAAGATAAGCCTCAATCTAAAGTTTGAATTTTAAAAAGGACTTTTAAAATTCAAATCCTAGATAAATCCTATCCTTCATCAGATTTTATCCAATCCGGTGTGATCCGGTCAGTTACCGTACCGACGGCTTCCCTGCATCTACCGACGGCCGTCCCTACTAAGGGCATATGTGGGAAACTGACTAGGGACGGGGCGCGATACTAGGGACGGGCGTCCCTACATCGCCACGCGTCCGTCCCCACTACGCCTAGAGACGGGGATCACCCCAAGTAGGGACGGGCGACCCTACACAGACGGGCATCCCGTCTGTGTAGCAAAACTCCCACTTTTACCCAAAATTTATCCAATTCTTTCAAAACTCCATGCCACAGAAAAAAAAAGATTTTAATCCTCGCAAAACCGAAAGACGAAAACCTCCGAATTTCATCCCCTTATCCGAAAACCGACATTGAGCTCTTCATCGGGTAACTCTAATCTGGACTACCTCAAGACCCGGTGTCTACAGTTGCCCCCAATTTTGGGGAAACTAGCGCACTAGTGCCTAGATGAGCCAAAATTCAGAGAATAAAGGAAAAAAGACACATACCTGAGGCAATCCTTACCTTTCGCCAGGGAAGTAGTAATGCGTTGAGCCAGTTCTGGACTTACAAAACGCGAGGATTGCTCTTCTGAGCTGCACCGAGTCCTTTTTGGGTTGTGCAAAGTGCAATGATTGGCTCTCTTGAGCTGCACCGAGTCTTCTTTAGACTGTGCAAAGTGCAATGATTGGCTCTCCTGAGCTGCACCGAGTCTTCTTCGGACTGTACAAAGTGCTGATGATGGCTCTTGAAATGGGCGCCCTTCTGGCCTTGGTGTCCTTCTGGACCGCTCTTCTGAGCGGGGCGTTCTTTTGAACTGGGTGTCTTTCTGGACTGCTCTTATGAGCGGGGCGTTCTTCTAAACTGGGTGTCTTTCTGGACTGCTCTTATGAGCGGCACGTTCTTCTGAACTGGGTGTCTTTCTGGACTGCTCTTATGAGCGGGGTGTTCTTCTGAACTGGGTGTCCTTCTGGACCCGTCTCGGCATGCATGGTGGCTAATCTATATTGCCAGCCCCGTTTAGGCTTGTGGACTTTCCTTGCTAACCCCCATTCAATTTGTTTATTCTTCCTTTTGACTGTTAGTCATTTTCGAATTGGTGTAAAACCACATTCCTGTATTATAAGAAATTTTCGTTAATTCCCGCGCCAATTAATTTGACTGATAGATTTGTGGATATTTTTATATCATTCATCATCCTTTTTTCCACATGATTAATTATCCTTTTTTTCTTCTCCTTCTTTCCTTTTCTTTTCTTATGAAGAAATAACATGCAAATTTAACAGGATAACTATAAATGTTTTTCCACTAAAAGGTTAAATTTTGTACAATGCAATGTAAATATGGTAATATAAGATACAAAATTTATATCATGACTCCCTGAGGGCTATGGGGGTGGATAGTCCGTGAGCTCCTCCTCCGGATCATCATCATCATCGATATCTGGACTGTCTAAGACCGTGATGAAGAGGCAGAGGGTCTTGCTTCTGGAGCAGACGGCTGACTAGGAGGGGCTGATGGTCCAGCCTGCTGTGTAGCCGAGGCTCTGGCCTGTCGTTGGTATCTAGGAGGGACGGCCACTGGTATAGATAATGGTTGTGCTCTCGCCGGGTCCTGCTGCTGGAACTGGACCTGAGCAAATCCATCTAGGAAAGGCTGTGCACATACCGTCATGAACTGCAGCGTATCAACAATAACTCCCCCTAACTCCCTGAAAGCATAGCCCAGGCGGAGGGTCTGATCCGTGGAGGCGGTCCCCATGTTCCGTAGTCTGTCCTCTGTCTGCTCCCTAAACTCTCGAATGGACTGGGCGATAGGGGGTATGGCACCATCCAGAACCTGAACCCTGAATCTGAGAGCCTCAACCGACTCCTCTACTGCCTGTAAGGACGCATCCACCCTCTGGGCCACTCCATCCTGGGAGGTCCTCATCTCCTGCCTCAGCTGATCATGCAGAGCATATCGTCGTGGTGGCATCCTGTGAATAAGGTAAACAGTTAGTTTGGCATTGTAGGTATAAACGGATAAAAATTTAGGCGGCATTCTGACTGGATATGTCTAAACCAAAAAGATTTTTTTTTTTAAATTTTGGGTAGCACTCCGGCAAGGGTGTGCTCAACCTCCTGCATAAAAAACAGGAAATAGAAAGGGAATAGGCCTCAGGCCCCAAATAACAATGCAATATATTCACATTTGCTTTCTAATTCTTAAGTTATTGGCTTCAAAGCATATGAATTCCTAAGGCCAGATTTATGCGCCTAACACTAATTGTTCTCAAAACAGCAATACATTCATGCATTTTATATTCACTAAAAAAAAACTTCATCCATACAATGTTAACTGGCATTAACAAGGCCACCAATTACATTAATTCAAAATAAAAGGAAATTACCTTGCTCATAATAATAATAATACAAAGAAAAAATGGGAGTATCTTACTAACCTGGAAGTCAAGACCCACTAAAGAAGTCAAAAAACCAAAAATTGGTGTGAAAAAATGTAATTTGAAAAGACAAAAACGAAAAAAAAAACTGTTGGAAACAAAGGAAAAGGCGTCGGTGTGAAGAAGAAGGAAAAGAAAATGGATTCCCGTCGGTGCTTGTGCTTTTAAATAGATTTTAAGTACCGACGGGATTCCCGCTCATACAGCGACAGACGGGCATTCCGTCTGTCTCTCCAGATTCCACTTTTAACCTTAATTAATGCGCGTGGTATGCACGATGCAAAATTCGCCAGGTGGACAAGTACAAACGAGTTCACCGTCTGCTTATAGGGACGGGTTAGCCGTCTGTAAGCCAAATCTATAAAACTCACCCCTTTTTCTTGGATTTCGTGCCTCTTATTCATAATAGGCTCTTTTTTCTAGCTTTTTCCTTTTTCCTCTTTTATCCCCTTTAGCAACTGTGACTGTCGAGACATGAATTCTCCTTTTCTTCCCAAAATGTACCGTATCTTAGATGATGCTCAAATTTGGGAACACAGCATTCTTGTCCCCCCTTTTTGGACTGAGGTTTCTATGAAGAGTCAAGATAGACAACAACCTTCTTTTGGCTGCGACCCACTTCTGGGACCCTCATTTTCATGTCTTCAGGTTCACCCATCAGGAAATATGCCCCCTGCCTGAAGAATTTGCTGCTATCGTCGGGAGTTGGTATCCTCCTGGTGCTTTGCCTTGCATACCTCGCTGTGGTTTGATCCAAATCCGGGATATTGCTTTGTCCTTAAGCATAGCTCCTTCTGACGCTGCTCGTCTAGTTCCTCAGGGCCCAGTATTTTCTTTGGAACCTCTGATTGAAGCAATGGATGAATTCTCCAACATTCCCTCATACAGCGTGAGTGTCATCTTCCTTTTCTGCCTTGTGAAGTATCTAGTCGTGACCTCAGTGGAACTGCTCGGAGACCCCCGTCTGTTTGGAATTCTGGACGACTTTCACCACGGGCTGACCCCTCTTCCTCTCATTCTGGCTGAGACTATCTTGGGTTTGGACTCTGTTCGTGCCGGGCCTACCACTTCATTCTCTGGGAGCCCCTTATTACTCCAGGTACGTCATTGTTTTAAAAGGTAGTGCGTCCCTTGTGGATTTTCACACTAGCTTTTCTTAGCGGGAAGTGCGTCCTTTCGGATTTTCACACAACCCTATGCCTAACTTTTGCCTAAAGTAAATCAAACTTACTCCAGCGGCTTTTCTTTGTCTTTTATTTTATTCTCTTTGGCTTTTATTTCTTTTGTTTCCTCTTCCAAATTTGGTTGCAGGAGAAACTGAAGCTTTTGTCAGAGCCACCTCCTAAAGTCATTAATCAGTATTCTGCGAAGTGTTTTCTTCCTCGCCGGTGTCTATACTTACCTAGGACCCCTGATGAGGGCATTACCAGATTCAGTGAGATATCAGACGAGGATATTAGCTTCATGCACGCTTGGCTTCCCTTGTCCAGTGCAGTTATTGATAGGTCTTCAGGATGTGTTCCCTTATGCGGGCTCCGTGAGGCAACCTTCTACATCACGGCTCGTTGCTCTCGTCAACTTGGAGTGACTCAGGATATGGTGAGACTCCCTTTATCTTTTTGAGGCGGAGTCCTTTCTGCGGCTTTCGCCTCCCGTTATCATGAGCTTTTGGAGCCAACTTCCGTTGAAGACTATCATTCCTTCATTTGGGAACCATTCGGCTATTTCTACCAGTGCGTACAAGAGATGGATACTTAGCCCGGCGTCTGATAACCGGACATGAATATTGAGGCATTTGGCTAGCGAGGGTAGTAGTAGGGCATAGTTTAGTTTTACATGCATTTTGAGCAATATGTTTCTTTTTAAAAGCAGAATTAGACAATGATATCAAGTCTTATTTTACTTCACAAAATTGTGTACATTTCAGTGCGATTTCAACATACATGATCATTTTTTATACTAATTCAAATGTGCCAGACTACATTTATTCATTGGAACTAAATTTTGATAGCATTAAACTCCTGTCTCCAATCAGCCCTCTCGCGTTTTCATGATTGGATATTTTCTCTCATGCCTCTAATTTTTACCCAGGATGCCTTTTTCGATTTTCACCCTGACGAGGTGCCCAATTTTAGCGAGGCCGCCTTTTTTCGGTTTTCGACCCGCGGGGTTTTTATTCTCTTCTTTTGATTTTGGTCTTTAGCCATGGAACCTTTTAAGTCTGTCAACATTAATCAGTTCCTTGAATTCATTACCATCGATATCCGATAAGATTGCAGCTCCCTTGGACAACAGCTTCTTGAGGATAAACAGTCCTTCCCAGGTTGGTCTAAATTTTCCTCTAATATCCGGTACACCTGGTCTCATCTGTTTGAATACTAAATCTTCCTCTTTCAGCGGATGCTTTTTCACCTTTTTTCCAAACGATCTGGCCAGTCTCTTCTAGTAGATCTGATTATGATAGTAAGCTTTCAGTCTACTTTCATCTAATAAGTTTAAATGTTGTAACCTCTGTTGTGCCCATTTGGCCTCCGAAATTTGAGCTTCCATGACTACTCTCAGCGATTTGAGCTCTACCTCAACTGGCAACACTGCCTCCATCCCATAAACCAGAGAATACGGCATAGCGCCTGTAGATGTCCTCGCCGTCATTCTGTAACCCCACAGTGCAAAAGGAAGCTTCTCTGCCCAGTCTTTATAGGTTTGGACCATCTTTGCTAGGATCTTCTTCATATTTTTATTGGCGGCCTCTACTGCCTCGTTAGCTTGTGGTCGATAGGGAGAGGATTTATGGTGCTCGATTCCATACTTCTCAAGAAGCTTCTTGGTTTCCCCCATGAACTGCACCCCGTTATCAGACACTATGTGATGTGGGAGGCCATATCTACAAATCAGATTCCTTTCGATGAACCTGGCCATACCTCTTGCGTCAATCTTCTTGAAGGACTCTGCCTCTACCCATTTTGTAAAATAGTTGATTGCGGCTATTATGTATCTGTGCCCGTTGGATGCCGTAGCGCAGATTTCTCCAATAAGGTCTATTCCCCATGCAGCGAATGGCCAAGGTGACGTTAAGCTGTGTAGCTCTGACACTAGTAAGTGCCTTAAGTCCGCGTACTGCTGGCACAACTGGCACTGCTTCACATATTTTGAGCAATCGTTATCCATCGTAAACCAGTAGAAGCCTTGTCTCATGATCTTCTTGGCCAATGTCAGTCCGTTCATATGGGCCCCGCATACTCCGGTATGTGTTTCTTCCATTACCCTCTTCGCCTCTTTTTCATCCAGACACCTTTATTGGATACCATCAGCTTGTCGTTTATACAACATCCCATCTACGCAGATGAACTGAGTGGACAGTTTGCGAATCATTCTCTGATCCTTTTCGGTAGCCTCCTCTGCAAATGTCGCGTTCTCTAGATAGTTCATAATATCATAATACCACGGCTTCCCATCTGCCACTTCTACCTCCATAACTGATTTGGATTCAAAGCTAGGTCTTTCAGAGCTATAGATCAAAACCGGCTTCATGACCACTCCCTCAGGGTTGTCCCACATTGATACTAACGTGGCGAGCGCATCGGCTAACTGATTCTCATCCCTCGGAATGAAATGGAATGTACATACTTCAAACTGACTGCTCAGGCCCCTCAAGCGCTGGATATATGGCATAAGCCTCTCTTCTTTTACAGCCCATTCACCTCGAATTTGGTTGACCACTAAGGAGGAATCACCGAACACCTCTACATTCTTTGCTCCTAAGGCTATTAATGCCTCCAATCCAAAAATACACGCTTCATACTCAGCTTCGTTATTGGTGACCCGGAACCTCACCTTCTTCGCCAAAGGAAGCTTTTCGTCGCCCGGGGTCATCAGAATGACTCCTACGCCTGCCCCTTTGTTACTCACGGCTCTGTCAAAGTGTAATTTCCAACCTTGAACCCCGATTGCTGTTACATCCTCATCTGGAAAGTTAAACTCATATGAGTCTCCTTGGATCGGGTGTTCTGCTAGAAATTTTGCCACTGCACGCCCTTTAACGGTCTTCTGAGTAATATACTCTACATCGAATTCTTGAAGTAACAACAGCCACCTACCCATTTTCCCAAGCAAAGACGGGGCCTCTTGCAAGTATCTCAAGGGGTTCTGCTTCGCGATTGCCTGTACCTTGTAGGCATGAAAGTAATGTCGTAATTTCTTAGAAGCCCAAATTACCGCAAGGCAGATCTTTTCTACTTCTGCGATTTGACCTCATAGGCCAAGAATTTCTTGCTGAGGTAGTAGACAGCGAATTTCACTCCAAATTCATCTTCTTGGGCCATCATAGCACCAACGGAACTGTCCTCTATGGCCAGGTATAGGATCAGTGGCTTGGCCGGCCGCGGCGGCCTCAATACCGGTGGTTTCAACAAGTATTCCTTGACAGTATCAAAAGCCTTTTGACAGCTCTCATCTCATTCCATACTACTGGTTGGTCTTTTCTGAGTAGTTTGAAGATAGGTTCACAGATTGAAGTAAGCTTAGCGATAAACCTACTGATGTATTGCAACCTACCCAAAAAGCTTCTTACATCCTTCTCTTTCTGCGGTATTGGCATTTCTCTGATGGCCTTAACCTTATCCGGGTCAACCTCAATCCCCCTCTTACTAACTATGTGTCCCAGGAGCTTCCCTGAGGTAACACCGAAGATACACTTTTTAGGATTCAACCGCAGGTTGTACTTATCTATCCTCTGGAAGAATTTTTCCAAGGCTTCAAAATGGCCTTCTCTAGTGGCTGACTTGATCATCATGTCGTCCACGTATACCTCCACTTCTTTATGGATCAAATCATCTAGTATCTTTGTTGCCATCCTCTGATACGTGGCTCCTACATTTTTCAAGCCGAAAGGCATTACCCGATAAGCATACGTCCCCCATTCCGTGATGAAAGCCGTCTTGATCCGATCCATTATTTCATTGAGAATTTGATTGTAGCCAGCATACCCATCTCCGAAGTTGTACATCTCACAAGCAGCGGCACTATCTATCAGCACGTCTATATGAGGCAATGGGAAATCATCTTTTGGACAGGCCTTATTCAAATCCCGATAATCTACGCACACCCTTACTTTGCCATTCTTTTTGGCTACAGGGACAACATTGGCTAACCACGTTGGGTATTGTACCTCGATTAGAAACTTGGCTTTGATTCGCTGGCGAATCTCTTCTTTCACTTTCTCCGCCCATTCTGGTCTAAGCCTTCTCAACTTCTGCTTAATAGGCTTATGGTCTGGATAGGTGGGGATAGCATGCTCTGCGACCTCCCGATCGATTCCTGGCATATCTTCGTAGGTCCAGGCAAAGACTTTTTCATATTTTTTTAAAATTCTCTCAAACTTTTCTCGTTCTTCAGGAGTTATATTTGATGCTATCAAAATTTCTTTTGGATTCTCTACGGTTCCAAGATTAAATGGAATAGCATCGGTTAAATCAATATCAAATATAGATGGATGATGATCATGATCATGCATAGTGAAATCATCAGAAACATCACACAAGTAAGCAAAATCATTCAATTTATTAATAAGATTGAAATTGTCATTAACATTATTGAAAAGTTCTGGAGCAAAAATAAAATCTAAACTATTTTCCTCTTCCTCCTCTGCTGGCATATCTGCCGCAGTCGATGGTCCTGCATCACTTCGGCTCTTTGGAGGCCCCTCATTCACCTCCGACATAGCTTCCTCCATCTTGGCTTTTCCTTTCAGCTGGGTGGCTACCATCTTTTCAGTAATTACCTCTTCCGGCATCTCGCGGTCCCAAATTGCCCTACTGGTCATGATTTCTTCATCCCAAAAGCCCTCTGCTGGCTTAATTAAACCAATGTCCCAGTCATAGACATCATTAAAGACCTCAAACCTTGGCACAATTCTGCCGTGTAGCCACTGTGGTTCATCTTCCCCTGCATAGGCACATGCTACGGTTGCTGGCACAAAAGTCTTCTAGATATGAGTAATTTCCATTTTCGATTTCTCACCTTTCTCTACCGCACCTGTATATCCTAGACCCCTCCTGTCCTTCTGACCTTTAGTGGTAACAGCTGTTGGTATCCCCTGAGAATTCTTGCCCAGTCCTGCGCCAGGGAGGAATGACATTTTCTTCATCATATTCAACACCTGGAGGCTTTCTTCCCTCTGCTCTTCTTCGCCTATCATGGCAACATGAAACCCACTAAATGGCTGCCTGGCTATCTCCAGCGCTGAAACTTGATTCTCCCGTGCAGCCTTTATAGTCACAATCTGACCTTCGTGAGGTATCTTTACCATCTGGTGCAATGTTGAGGGGACTCCTCCCAATTTATGAAACCATGGTCTGCCTAGCAAAGCTGAGAAATTGGCGGGTATAGGCAGCACCACAAACTCCACTTCTGATTCTACTGGTCCTGTCTTCACCACTGCCGTGAATGTCCCTGAGGCCTGCCTGTGTGAGTTGTCATATGCCGTGATGGTAAGATCAGATTTTGCCAACATATCCTCTGTTACCCCAAAAGCTGCCATTGCTACCTGTGGGCATACATTTATCGAAGAACCATCATCTACCATTACACAGGCGGTGTGCTTCTGGTTTATCTGTGCCCTTATGTACAGAGGGCGATTGTGGTTGCGGCCTTCTGCCGGCAGATCCGCATTGGTAAAAACGACATTTTCTCCCGATCCTCCCTTCACTACATCCAGAAGTTCTGTAGGTGAGATGGTTGTAGCATCCTTTCCCCTTATGTCCTCGATCGGCTCTTGTGGTTTTTCAACTTCCTGGGCTACCCTTCCACTCCGGGTCACGGCTCCTACTTCCTTTCTCTTTGGCTCTTCTTCTTCCTCCTCCGAACCCCAAAGGTCGAAAAATACTTCAGAATCATCATTTTCATTTCCACTATCATCAGTGGACCAGCAATCGATTACTGCAGCGGGAAGCCCTTCTCCACTCCCCTCATAGAGGTTTGTGACAGCAGTGTGGATATCGTTGCCGTATAATTCCTTCAACACAAGGTTCTCGGGTAAGCTAGACCCGATCATATTCACTGGAGGAGGCATGTTATTGTACCCAGCTTTCTGTTGACCCCCTCTCTTCTCTGGGTCTGTGATCTACTTTGAGTCAATCAGATCTTGAATCACATGCCTTAAAGTCTTGCAGTTATCAGTTATATGCCTAGTGTGCTGGTGATATGCACAATACTCATCATCCTTATGTCCTGGCGTGCCTTGGGTTCTAGTAGGTTTGGGTGGCATAGGTTGCAACTTACCCTCTTTCATCAATCTCCTCAATACCCATGACAAAAACCTTCCAAGATTAGAAAAATGCCTTGGGGTAGCATTCGCAGCTGACACCTCAGCAGTCTTCCTTGTACCACTAGCGGAACCTGATGGTCTACTGGCCCCCTGGCTAGCGCTACCCCTCCTGGGATAGTTCTCATTACCTGCTTTCCTAACAAGGTACTCTCCCTCGGCCTCAATGGCGATGTCCTTTAGTGACTCCCAATCATTCAATCCTTTCATTCTTAATCCCTCTCTCAAATACGGGCTCGCATTTTTAATGAATAGCCATATTTGATCTTGAGTATCTGGTTTCCTCTTCATTTCCATCACCCTATTCCTCCACCGGGTTAGATACTCGTGGAAGGACTCACCCCCCTTCTGCTGTAATAGCTCCAAGTCCTTCAAGGTCACTTCCATCCTTGTACTGCAGTCATATTGCCTCAAAAACTCCTCGGTCAATAAGTCCCAGTCTTCTTTAGTTCGGCGGTCGAGCCCATGGTACCAATCCACTGCCGGGCCTGTCAAGCTCAAGCAAAAGTACTCAATTTTCTGCTTTTTCGTCAAAGTGGTGCCCTTCATCACCAGCGAATACTGCTTTATGTGTGCTAGGGGATCAGAAGTACCATCAAACTTCGGCACATCCGGCATTTTAAAGTTCATCGGGACTAGATCCTCTCCTTCTAACTCTTTATCCTCAGGGTTCACTCCTTGGCCCTTTGTCAACATTCTCGTCATAACTTCAAATTTCTCTTCCATTTTCTTCCAGCTGGCCTCTTCAATTTGAGGGGCTTTCCCTTTCTCAGACATGCGTTCCTCATAATCTTCGTCTTCCCAGTCATCATCTAGCCTTGGGACAGGTCTTCCCCTCTGTGCCCCCGAAGTAGTAGCCCTTAGGTTCACACGTGGTGGGCGAGTTTCCTCTCGTGGGTCCTCTCTGACCTCCTCCCTTTCATCATTTCTCATAAGAGGAGGCTGTGGGTTCTGCGGGGCCGATTGCTGACCCATTGCGGCTATCATTGCCATCATCTGGTCTTCAAACTCTTCCAACCTTTGGCCCACTTCTTCCGCTATCATTGCCCTGGTGGCCTCTGCCCCTCTCGGTGAGTTTGCCATTTCTTCGGGTATAGAAAACTGATCCGAAGTGGCGTAACTAGTTTCAGAAGAAGTGCCCAGATACTCTACCCTTTCTGGCAATGCAAAGAACGGATTTTTGCGTAGCCGTCCCCGGGACCCCCTTGTCCACCTAGGCGAATCTATGATGGCTGAAAAACATAAGGGGTCAGGATGATGCATGACTGTGCTAAAAATGCATGATCGTGCTATGCAACACTCACAAGCCACATGCAAGCACATAGGTCCTTCCAACCTTATTACTCCCGCACACGAGGTCATAGTCTCTTTCCTAGGTGGGATTGGTCCATGGGTCATCTGGGGACCCGATGAACACGTATGGTGCACGGTGAAAATTCGGCAGCATAACCTATCCTAACTAATGTACAGGCGGATGGGTTATGATCATATGTATCTAGGCAATCCGAATAAGTCATCTTGGGCCTATCGGGGCATGTAAGCCTTTGATTAGGTGACCAGTCAAACCATCTGGGCTTGTCCAACACATAATGATCCATACAACAGGCATAGTATTAAGGTTCATACCACTTAGGGGAAGTACCTATTTCAACTACATGAGCTTTGGTCAAAGGTGGTGTTGCTTTAGGGCTACCCAAACATGGTCCCTGCCAACGAGTCTAGCTCATCACGAGCGTAATGACCGATTGGGTCACCATTTAATATACCATGATGGTACGAGGCTTGGGCTGGTGATTATCCTTAACACTTCCCTAAATTGAGTGAAAATAGGGTGGTGCTTTGGGAACGTACCGGGGCTAAAAGAGGGACCAAACTAGCGTAGATCTAAAGCTCTAATGAGATGCTATGCAGTTTTGAAAGAAGATGAAATTTTTAAATTAAAACTCAACTATAATTTTTAATCAAGGTACGTTTGAATCGAAGTCTCAAGTAAGTCCCCAGTGGAGTCGCCATTGTGACACGCGCTGAACCTCGTGGCCTCCCGAAAACCCGCTTTAGGGCAATCAGGAGAGGTTCATAAAACTTGTAAGGTATTTACAAGCTGCGTCTATTCTGGGCAACAAAGAGGTTTCTTGGAGTCGCCACCCAATAGAACATTGGGAAGGGTCATCTAGCCTCATCGAGCCTAAGACGGCGCATACATATCCATCTTGGGCTAGCCAGAGGGATCTTGGAGGCCTCATCCTCTACCCCCCTGGAGCCTAGGATTGTATATTTAAGCCTTTTGGCGGGACTCAAGAGGTGTCTTGAAAGTCCTAGACCTCTCGCCTCATAGAGCCCCAAAGACCAGAGTGAGTTCGGGACTTCTCATTTATTTATACCTTGATTAATATTATGATTGAGTTTTGAGTTTATTGTTTCATCAACTTTCCACACGATGCAATTTAAATTAAATGCGCAATCATTCATATCAAAAGCAGTAAATGGAAGATAAATCCAAAATAAAACATTCAAAAATATTACAATAACATTAGGAGCGGAATACAACTCCCATTTATAAATGAAATGCAAATCAAGCATAAATCGGGGTATTCATTGATGATGAGGAGATTGATCCTTGCATGCATATTTATTATGAAATAGCTATTGATATGATGATTTATTTGAGTATGAAAAACTAGGACATTGGTCCCATTTTTTATTTAGAGAAAATGCCAGGTTAATTAATAGAAAGCTTTTGGTCTTTTTTACTTCAACGATATTAAAATCATTTTTATAATGACATAAATAAAAGGTAAAGGCAAAGAAGGAACCCGAATAGAAGTCCTCGGACTGGCGCAATCACCATCTTTCTTAACTCCAATTCCAAATATTTCAGAAAATAACTCACAAGGATAAACATGTTAGCATCAAAAAAACATGAATAAAAAAATAAAAAAAGAATAAGAGAACCCTAACAGAAATAGGTTAAAAGATAGAATTTTATAAATTAAAAACGTAAAAGCCTGCCTAGGGACGGCCCCTTGTACCATGCCATGGGCCGTCCCTAATAAGGGAAAACAAATAAAAAAGACCGTTTAGCTCTTTTGCAAAAGAATTATAAAATACGTAAGAAATCACCATGGATCAAATTAAATTACGTAAATGTTAGTCTAGAATGTTTACCCTCAGATTTTACCTTTTAGGGTGATTGTCAGATGATTTCGTCCCCGTATGCTTCGCAAGGATCGAGTAAGAATCAGATCAAAGAAAGAAAATTTATGTTATTCTTTCCTTGAAAATTTGATAGTAATCGAGTGTTTGAATTAGTTATATTGATGGAAACGAATGAATTTCGTCACCTCAAACTGACTTAATTCGCAAAAAAATGGGAAGAAATCAATTAAAAAAAAATTATCAAAATAAAATTCTGCGAATAAAGCAGAGATTTCATAAACTTTTGAGTAAATTGTTCACAGACTTTTCTAAAAATCAATTTTCCCAAAAATATTTGATAGCCTTTTTTCCAAAATGAATTACTCTAAAATTTCTCTCTTTTTCTCACCAAAATTCCCAAATTTTTCATCCCCTAAAATTGAAATTTGATCCTCTATTTATAGGATTTTAGGAGATAATTAAGATAAGCCTCAATCTAAAGTTTGAATTTTAAAAAGGACTTTTAAAATTCAAATCCTAGATAAATCCTATCCTTCATCAGATTTTATCCAATCCGGTGTGATCCGGTCAGTTACCGTACCGACGGGCTTCCCTGCATCTACCGACGGCCGTCCCTACTAAGGGCATATGCGGGAAACTGACTAGGGACGGTGCGCGATACTAGGGACGAGCGTCCCTACATCGCCATGTGTCCGTCCCCACTACGCCTAGAGACGGGGATCACCCCAAGTAGGGACGGGCATCCCTACACAGACGGGCATCCCGTCTGTGTAGCAAAACTCCCACTTTTACCCAAAATTTATCCAATTCTTTCAAAACTCCATGCCATAGAAAAAAAAGATTTTAATCCTCGCAAAACCGAAAGACGAAAACCTCCGAATTTCATCCCCTTATCCGAAAACCGACATTGACCTCTTCATCGGGTAACTTTGATCTGGACTACCTCAAGACCCGGTGTCTACAGAACTTCACTCTTATTTATGCTTTGGTTAATTATAAATGAGTTTTTAACTTCCTAAAATTCTATCTCTTATCTCACATGATTTATGCGTTTAATTGAAGTGCACTACAAGCATTCAAAAAGCGATAAAGGAAAGCTATAGATAAAGCAATAAATGAAACGGATAAAGGAAAGCAAATAAACACGCAAGCACACAATTACAAGAGGAGTTGGGGTGGAATACAAACCCATTAAAAGAAGATTAAAAATATAAATAGGGATGGAATACAATTCCAAAATGAAAATTAAATAATGTTGCCCCAAAATTAATTACAAGGGCCCAAAAGAAAATGAACATAAACTTAAACAATCAAACAAAATCAAACACAAGAAAAACATACATAAATCGGGACATTCGTTTAGTTTAGGAACATTGGTTCCTTCGTACTTGCTTAAAGGTTTAGGAACATTGATTCCTTCGCGTTTATTTAAAGAGGGTTCGAAGCGTCATTTGATTGTTGAGTTGAAAAACCGGGATGAGTGATCCCATTTTTGGAGAAAACTAACTCTTCGTTTTATTGTGTCATTTTACATTCTTTGGCTAAAAGGAGGGACATTGGTCCCAATTTTATTAGTAAAAATTTCAATTTAATTATAAAAATATTTTTGTGATTTTTTTATCTCACGAGTGCATAAATAAAATAATTATTTTACAAGTAAACACAACAAAAAGGAGGGAAATAAGGAAGGTCTCAAAAAGCCGACATGATCCTCTACGCGTCATGACCCATCCGGAGAGCCATGGGGACACCCACATAATGCAACTCAAAGTAAATCTCAAACAGAAAATAATATCAAAAATATTAGTAATAGTTCTAAAAATTAATCAAGTAAATAAATATTGGGCAAATTAATTTAATGAAGAAACAATCTACATGCGAGTTGGGATTAAAAATAAAACGTGCCAAAAACGAGGATAATAACACGAATGATTGTGTAGAAACTGGGTCCTGAGGCAGCTCAGACCAAAGTTACTCGATGACGAAAATGGTGCCTGTTTACGGGCAAAAGGCAAATGAAAGTGACGGTTTCCTCGAAAAAATATTTTTTCCATTTCTTTTATTTAAAAACATGTTTCTTTCTCTCGAAAATAAAAAAATAAGGGTTTTTGCACTTTCTTTCTTTAAAATATATTTTTCGTTTCCTTTATTAAAAATATTTTTCTTTCTTTAAAAAAAATATTGAAAAATGGTTTTGGGCTTGGGGAGTGAGGTCCTTCTCACTTTTGTGAGATGGAGGCCTCACGTTAGTGAGGCCCAGCGTCACTCATGTGAGGGAGCCTCGCTCACCTGCCGTCTCTCTCTTTCAATCGTTTCTCTCCCTCTTTTCAGGGAGTTTGGTTTGAAAAAATGGTTTTATGCATGGATTTGGTGGAAGCTAATCCTGGGGCTGTCATTCTACATTTAATGAGAGTGGAAAAACTAATCACGGGGGAAAGAAGGAGAGAGGCTGGAACGAAAAAAAAGGAGGAGAGAGCATTATTGAGAAGAGGGAGAAGAAGAAAAAAAACAGAGAAAAGAGAGAAGGTTTTGAGAGCAAGGGGAACTTTGATTTTCAAAAGCCATTCTAAGATTTTGTTCTAAAACTTCGAAAATCCAGAACATATGAAAATTTAGCATTTGTAGTTCTTTTCATTCAAAGCTCTTTTCATTGAAATTTTCAGTTCACGGTTTTGATTTCCATATCAAGAAAAGCCAAGAGGAAACCAGAGCTTCATCTACCAATCAAAGACCACATATCTGAGGTCATACGCATGCGCGGATCGGGGATTAGGAAACCGAAGACCATCCAAATTTAGAGTTTGCATCTTAATTGTTTAGTTTATTTTATTTATATTATCTTTATGTATTATGTGTAAAATATATGTTTTAATTGTCCGCGCTATAGAAAATCACCCTTTTTATATATAATTAATAATTTGGGATTTTTCTTAATAAATTGGACCAATGTCCTATTTTAGCCAATAAAACCACACATTAAAATGGAGAATTAAATTTTCGTAAAATGAGATCATTCATCCCGATTTTTCCTCCAATCAATGCCCTAAAAAATAGTTCTCTAGTTTTTCTAATTAATAAAAAGGAACCAATGTTCCTAAAAATCAATAACCCGATTTATGTATGTTACATTTTATTTCCTTTGATGTGTTTATTTATTTATTCATTTGCTTTATTATTTATTTTTGGGGGATTGTTCTATCCCATTTATTTAATTATTTATTTATTCCTTTTTGTATTTTGTTTATTTGAGGGGATTGTTATGTCCCCATTTTTTCGGTTTGTAATTTATTTATTTATTTATTTACTTATAGCTTTATTTACTGCTTATGATGTGAATGGATGCGCTTTAAATTTATTGCATTACAGCGTGAGATGAGAGATGGAATTTAGATTTCTTAACAACTCATATATAAAACTTAAGTTATTAATAAGAGTGAAGTTCCGGACACCAATTTCTGGTTTAGACCAATAGAGGTGAGAGACCTCTCCCAAATTGGATGGCGACTCCATGATACCTCAAAGGTGCCTTTAGGCGTTATGGGGCTAGAACATCCTTTCTAATGTTCTATTGGGAGGGACGCATCTAAAATGTCTCATAATGCCCATGATCATAAAAGACGCGAACCAATCCCTCGAGCCCCAAAAGGTGGGCTCAGAGAGGGCCTTGCTGGTCCGGCGCGCGTCACAGTGGCGACCCCACTGGGGAATGTGATCGAGACTTTGCTTCGAAAGTGACTTAAGTTAAAATTATAATTGAGTTGTTAAGAATCAAAAACTCCATTTCTAATCGAAATTGCATTACATATCTTAGAGCCTTAGTATTACGCTAGTTGGTCCCTATTTTACCCCGGTGCGCTCCTAAAACACGACCCTACTTTCACTCATTGTAGGGAAGTGTTCGGGATAATCACCAGCCCAAGTCTCGTACCATTAATGGTATATCAAATGGAGACCCGATTGGTTGCTATGCTCTTGATGAGCTAGACCCATTGGCAGGGACCATGCTTGGGTAGACCTAAAGTAACACTACCTTTTGACCAAAGCCCATGTAATGGAAATAGAAACTTCCCCTAGGTGATATGTACCATAATATCGTGCTTGCTATTTGGGCTATCATATATTGAACCAAATCAATTAAATTAAATGGTCTTCATCAAAGGCTTTCATGCCCCGGTGGACCCATCTTGATTTAGTTGAATTGTTTAAATATATAATGGCCAACACCCATATGTATGTACATTAGGCAAGAGTTGTTATGCTGCTGGTTTTTCGCCGTGCACTATACGTGTCCAATGGGTTCCCTGTTAACCCTTGGATAAAGCCCACCTAAGAAAGAAACCGCACGACCCCGTGTGTGGGAGAAATAAGGTTGGAAGGATCTATCTTGCTTGCATGTGGTTGTAAATGCTGCACAGTATGCTCATGCATTACATGTCATTCATGTTAAAAAAATAATAACAAATAAATAAAATAAAAAAAATTAATAAATAATAATAAATAAATAAATAATGCATTTCCTTTTGTGTGTGTATATCCTTTTGCCTGCATATTATTTTTCACATGTATATACCATCATGCGTATAGTTTTTTTCATGCGTTGCATCGTATCATTGTAATTTATTGATTTTTCACTCATCAAGGACCATCTGCATAATTCACGATTTCATGCATTGCATTGTATCATTGTAATTTATTGATTTTTCACTCATCAAGGACCATCTGCATAATTCACGATTTCATGCATTGCATCGTATCATTGTAATTTATTGATTTTTAACTCATCAAGGACCATCTGCATAATTCACGATCTCATGCATTGCATCGTATCATTGTAATTTATTGATTTTTCACTCATCAAGGACCATCTGCATAATTCACGATCATACATTGTACATGTCATCCATGCATCATTCTAACAATCTAAATTTTCAGCCATCATAGATTCATCCAAGTGGACTAGAGGTTCTGACGGTCGATTAGTAAGAAAGGACTCGCCCTTTGGGATTGCTAGAATTAGTGCCTGTTGGGGATCCTGAACCACTCTCAACATCCAATGAATCATCCTCGATGGCAGAAGAGACTGGGGCCCTAACCACTCAAGACCTTGATAAGAGACTAGAGGACTTTGAATCGAGAATGTTAAAACACGATGGGCGACATGGCCGAAAGAATTGCTCATCCTTCTGCTCCACAACCACTTGTTGACCCGCAACAACAAATAGTCCATGCTGGGGGGCAAGCCGAACCACCTGCTGGTGGAGAGGCTCTTTTTATTGGCAATGCTACTGTTAACCTGTCAATGAGCATGGAGCTGCGGCACCTATTAAGCTAAGGAGGGAAAGGATTCTCAATCCCAATGATGATTTTGTGATGGAGGAGAAAAATGAAGAGCCAATAGTCTATCAAGCTGTGAGGGGTAGAGCACCCAGGATAGAAGATGAGGCTTTAAAAAGGAAAATTACAACCATCGTCAGTTAGGTTTGCCTTAAACCAAGGGGAAGCTGTTCGTAGAACGGATCAATTTTGTGCTTTCCACCAACACCGGCCAGTTAACAGATCAATGCCAAATTATGAGGGACTGAATTCAAGATCTCATCGATAACAAAGAAATTGCTAACCCAGAGAAGAGGGGAAATAAAAGCCGATGATAGATGAAAGAAGTCGGTTGCAGTGCCTGCTTTGCTAGGAGATGTCTTTATATTTTAGCTTTTCAAATAATGGCATATGCAGTATTGGTCATTTCAATTATATTGTTGCTTATTTGTATGATATTTCTAATGATTTCATTTCACATGATCATAATACATTTATTTTGACATTAACCCAATTAGTACGACTGCATCTAGTCTCGGAACTTTGAAAAATTCAAATAAAATCTTGATAGTATCTGATATAACTCCTGAAGAGAGGATCATTTTGAGAGAGTAAAAAAAAAGAGTAAAAAAGAAAAAAAAAAGCCTTTTCCTGGACCTGGGATGATATGTGAAGATTGTCAAGAATATTGGGACAACACTGCTTCAACATGTTGACATGATTACGAGCAAAATTTCAAAAGACCCACCTTTTTTCCCTTTAAGTTTATAATGCATGCAGTACAGCCAAATAAAACCAGATCCGAAAGTTACCTCAGAAGTTGGGCAAATAAAATTTTGAACCTTTGCGAGAAAATATAACTCATCAGAACCCCTTTTCTCTTAACCATGTGAAATGTGTACCCAAAAAAAGACCAAAAAAAAAGAAGGAAAAAAAAAGAAGAAAAAATAAAACCATAATTTTGCCCCCAAACCATCTAAGCCTAACTTGTAACCTATTCTCCACTATTGAAGACCACCTCAAAAATTGCATCACCAAAACCATTAGAAGCAAAGTGTGAAATTTCTCTCATTCGAACCCCAAATAAAGAACCCATCATCTCAATTAGTTTGCACAAAGGCCAAAAATAAGCCACTGATGGTAAAAATGACCACTTTTAGAAGGAGCAGTCTCCCTGACTAATGAAGATAAATTCAATCAATGCCGATGGACTGAAGGAGGGTCTATGGCAAAGGTTAAAAAAAATAAAAAAACAAAAAAACAAAAACAAAACAAAAAATTAAAAAAAAAAAGGAAAGAGAGAAAATATTCAATCAAGAAAACCCGAGAGGGCTGATTGATGACAGGAGTTTGATACTTACAAGATCTATTCTGAGATTAGATGAGGTCTCTTATTTTTCAAGTTAATGCCAAAGGATGATCATGTGTTATGAAATCAAGTCGAAATATATGCATTTATGCAGTGATATTGATGTGACAAAAATAATTCATTTTGGCTTACTCAAAGCTATCCAAGCTATCAACCTACTGCTGCTCTCACCAGTCAAGCGCAATAATTAACTCATCCTCCTTTTAACTGTAAGGCCAGTTCCACGGTATCTTCATGACAAGAATCAAGCCTATGCAACCACGATCTGAGGCGTAGACACATGCTAATCATACCCGAAGAATCTTTGGTAACATCTTCAGCTTCTGCAAAAAAAACAAAAAAATAAAAAAAAAAGGGCCGTTAGAGATGAAGACCGTAATCGGCGCTCTAAGCAAAAGTTAGGCCAAAGGACAGGGTGAAAACATGGGAACAGGCAGTCTGTCCTATAAAAAAAAGCCGCTGGATTGGGTTGGGTCCATTCCAGGCAAAAATAAGGCACAGGGTTATGTGAAAATCCGCAAAGGATGCATTTCCCGCCAAAAAAAGTTAGTGTGAAAATCCACAAGGGACGCACTACCTTAAAATAATGACTACAGGTTTCGGATGAGAACCTCGTGATCCCTAAAGGGCATGAAATTCAAAAGCATCTTAAAAGGCATCGATCCTATTGCAAATTGCAGCTGGCCCAGCTGTCATCTCCAAGTCCACATAGATGAATTCTTGCACTGTATTCCTGCATGACTCATGCATTTCACTTGCATGCTCACTATTTTTCCTGCATGTTTTAGTTTTTCTATTTTGCAGAAGGAGAGATTTGATGCGAACAACCAACGAAAGACCTCTTAGGGGGCAACCAGCCAAAACAACATCAGTCCAGTCATCAATCTAAACATCAACAAAAGCCCTTTGGGGAGGCAATTCTTGAAGCCCTTTGAGGAGGCAAATCCTGAAGCCCTTTGAGGAGGCAAATCCTGAAAGCCCTTTGAGGAGGCAAATCCTGAAGACCTTTGAGGAGGCAAATCCTGAAGCCCTTTGAGGAGGCAAATCCTGAAGACCTTTTAGGAGGCAAATCTCGAAGACCTTTGAGGAGGCAAATCCCGAAGCCCTTTGAGGAGGCAAATCTTGAAGCCCTTTGAGGAGGCAAATCCTGAAGACTTTGAGGAGGCAAATCTCGAAGCCCTTTGAGGAGGCAAATCCCGAAGCCCTTTGAGGAGGCAAATCTCGAAGCCCTCTGAGGAGGCAATATCAACCAAAGACCTCCTAGGGGGCAATCAATCTTAGGAGGGTTAGCACGATGGCGGCACTACCACTCTAAAGAGGGTTAGCACGACCACGACGCTACCACTTCTAAACGGTTAGCACGATGACGGCACTACCGCTCTAAGGAGGGTTAGCACGATCACGGCACTACCGCTTCTCCAATCACAACAACATCACTCAGTTCGGAAGGACAACTGCCTCAGGTACGTGTCTCTTCTCTTTTTTTTTGAATTTAGGCTCACTTAGGCACCCAGGCACTAAGTTCCCCAAAACTGGGGGCAACTGTAGAAACTGGGTCCTCAGGCAGCTCAGACCAAAGTTACCCGATGACGAAAATGGTGCCTGTTTACGGGCAAAAGGCAAATGAAAGTGACGGTTTCCTCAAAAAAATATTTTTTCCGTTTCTTTTATTTAAAAACATGTTTCTTTCTCTCAAAAATAAAAAAAAAAGGTTTTTGCATTTTCTTTCTTTAAAATATATTTTTCGTTTCCTTTATTAAAAATATTTTTCTTTCTTTAAAAAAAAATATTGAAAAATTGTTTTGGGCTTGGGGAGTGAGGTCCTTCTCACTTTTGTGAGATGGAGGCCTCACGTTAGTGAGGCCCATCTCACTAACGTTAGGCCCAACCTCACTCATGTGAGGGAGCCTCACTCATGTGAGGGAGCCTCACTCACCTGCCGTCTCTCTCTTTCAGTCATTTCTCTCCCTCTTTTCAGGGAGTTTGGTTTGAAAAAATGGTTTTATGCATGGATTTGGTGGAAGCTAATCCTGGGGCTGTCATTCTACATTTAATAAGAGTGGAAAAACTAATCACGGGGGAAAGAAGGAGAGAGGCCGGAACGAAAAAAAAAGGAGAGAGCATTATTGAGAAGAGGGAGAAGAAGAAAAAAAACAGAGAAAAGAGAGAGAAGGTTTTGAGAGCAAGGGGAACTTTGATTTTCAAAAGCCATTCTAAGATTTTGTTCTAAAAATTCGAAAATCCAGAACATCTGAAAATTCAGCATTTGTAGTTCTTTTCATTCAAAGCTCTTTTCATTGAAATTTTCAGTTCACGATTTTGATTTCCATCTCAAGAAAAGCCAAGAGGAAACCAGAGCTTCATCTACCAATCAAAGACCACATATCTGAGGTCATACGCATGCGCGGATCAGGGATTAGGAAACCGAAGACCATCAAAATTTAGAGTTTGCATCTTAATTGTTTAGTTTATTTTATTTATATTATCTTTATGTATTGTGTGTAAAATATATGTTTTAATTGTCCGCGCTATAGAAAATCACCCTTTTTTATATATAATTAATAATTTGGGATTTTTCCTAATAAATTGGACTAATGTCCTATTTTAGCCAATAAAACCACACATTAAAATGGAGAATTAAATTTTCGTAAAATGAGATCACTCATCCCGATTTTTTCTCCAATCAATGCCCTAAAAAATAGTTCTCCAGTTTTTCTAATTAATAAAAAGGAACCAATGTTCCTAAAAATCAATAACCCGATTTATGTATGTTGCATTTTATTTCCTTTGATGTGTTTATTTATTTATTCATTTGCTTTATTATTTATTTTTGGGGGATTGTTCTGTCCCATTTATTTAATTATTTATTTATTCCTTTTTGTATTTTGTTTATTTGAGGGGATTGTTCTGTCCCCATTTTTTCGGTTTGTAATTTATTTATTTACTTATCGCTTTATTTACCGCTTATGATGTGAATGGATGCACTTTAAATTTATTGCATTACAGCGTGAGATGAGAGATGGAATTTAGATTTCTTAACAACTCATTTATAAAACTTAAGTTATTAATAAGAGTGAAGTTCCGGACACCAATCTCAGGTTTAGACCAATAGAGGTGAGAGACCTCTCCCAAATTGGGTGGCGACTCCATGATATCTCAAAGGTGCCTTTAGGCGTTATGGGGCTAGAACTTCCTTTCCAATGTTCTATTGGGAGGGACGCATCCAAAATGTCTCATAATGCCCATGATCATAAAAGACGCGAACCAATCCCTCGAGCCCCAAAAGGCGGGCTCAGTGAGGGCCTTGCTGGTCCGGCGCGCGTCACAGATTGCTAAATGAAATGATAATAATAATAATAATAATAATAATAATAATAATAATAATAATAATAATAATAATAATAATAATAATAATGATGATGATGATGATGATGATGATGATGATGATGATGATGGTGCAACACAACAAAATAATAATAATAATAAATATGATACTAACAATAACAATAATAGTAAATACAATAATAATGATGTCAACAGTGAAGAATCATGGAATAAAAATATTAATAACATAATGTAATGATAACAATATAGAATGATAACAATAATAATGGTATGGAGCACATAAATACAACATAATAATACACAAATAATATAATAATAATAATAATAATAATAATGGTAATAATATTAATAATGATAATAGTAACATCAACAGAAAATACACATGGAATACTAATATTAATAATAATAATAAATAATAATGTTGCAATGTGGTGATAATGCTAAATAATAAAGATAATAATAATAGAAAGGAAGATAGGGGACAACGGCAAAAATAAATAAAGAATAAAACTACAAAAGTCAAATAAGACAACCGCAAAGAAATCAAACCCAAAAAATTAAGCTTAAGGTGCCAATAGTAGAAAAACACTAGAAATGCTAAGAAATAAACATGGCAAAGATAATAAAATCAACAAGATTAATAACCACAAAAGATAGATGAATAAGAAATTAGGCCGATTCTAAAGTGTTTACCCTCATAATTTTATAAATCGGAGAAACGGTGTCTCGATTTATTTTCCTTGTCAATTTTGTGGTGATAAATGCTTGAAAAAAATATGAAAATATGTATTTTAAAATAGGTTAACTCAAGAAAATATTTTTGATAAAAATATTTTTGGTGGCTGATTGAACAAAGAAAATTAATTTTTCTTACTCAAAATCAATCCAAGAATGAAATATATTTTTTGAAGAAAGAAAAAGAAAGAATTTGAGAACTTTGAATTTTTTTGATATTTGGAAGAAGCTTTGGCTGCCTTTTTGCTTGAGAGGAAACTCTCCTTTTTTACTTTGTGAGAAAATTGCAGCTCTCTTTGAAATGAAGACTAATCTCCCTTTTAATTTTCTGTTTTAGCCAAAAATAGGAAGAGAACAAAAGTGTTTTCATTTTTAGTTTATCAAAAATTGCACAAAAAGGTGAAAGGAACGGGAAAATGGGACTGGAAAAATTAGAAAACACAGAGAAGAAAGCGACCGCACGGCCACAAATGGCCGCATGCGGAGGGAGGCAGAATGTACATAGAGTGTAACAAAGTTGAGTAAGTGTAATAAGAAATTAGTTCTTCAAACTAGAAAAAAAAAAGAGAAAGAAGTGAGAGTGAAGGATCACTGAATGTGTATAAGTATGAGTAAGAGATTTGTGTCTATAGAATTGGTGGGTTTGACCCTTCTTTGTTAAGGAATTAAGGTATAAAATGTGCTAAGATTTCTATACGTATTATATGTATTTGGAAAGGAATGGAATTGTATCTGATTAGATTAACTTATTGGCTATAGATTTGAACTTGCTTATAAGAGTGAATAAAACTGTGAACTTTTGTGCAAGATAGTCAAACAATAAATACTGTAAAATCCATGTGATGTTTCAGAAGTGATAGCCAATCATAATTAGTGATACTGGTAATCTAGAAGGGAACTGTTATAGTTATTTTGATCAAGAGAAGAGTTTAGTAAATGTGTGAGCAATTTTGTATTTAAAGGACGAGATGTTTTATGAGGAAGGAGCTAAGTGAAAAGATTGACATGATAATCATAGGATAAAGGTATATATAAAGATATATGATGAATTGAATATTAGGAGTATGTGTATGTCATGGTTATATTGAAATTGAGTAAGGAATAATTCGATGAAAGAGGTTATATGTACATATGATGTGATAAGGTGGATTGAGAATGACATTTGGGACCTGATAGTAATAAAATGTAAACGATCTATAACTCAAATTTTGGAGATGCTTATTTGAAAAGACGAATTTTTGAATATATGTAATGATACTAGTAAAAATGATTTGAACTGTATGATGACCGTGCAAGGTGGCATATGGTGACAATGACAATTGACACTGATATTAGTGAAACAATTTGCTATTTGGATAACAACGTTGAGGATTTCTCAAGTAGATTATTATTGTTTCGAGATAATAACCATTAGGAACAAGGAACAATCAGAAGTTTAAGTAAACATTGAAAAGCTGTATAAATCATACTATATGACAGGAAGTAATAAAGTGGATATTGTGAGAAACAAAGTGTAATTATTATATGATAAGTATAATGTTAGCGTGGGTGAATGTAGTGATAAAGATTTTGATATGCAAAAATCAGATACAAGTGAATTTCAAGGACGAAATTATTCTAAGGAGGGTAGATTTGTAACACCCCGAATATACCCTAGTCGGATTAGGGTAAGTTTAGGGTGTAACGGAAACCGAATGCGGTTGAACTAGGGACAGAAGTGTTAAAAAGGACGCAATCATCATTAATTTGAAAGTTTCGGCAAGTTTCGATAAATTGGACAGTTATATCGTCGTGCCCTAAATGACGTAAAAAGAATTATTTGGTGATTAAAAATGTGTAATTGGATGATGGAAGTGATTAATCGTAGTAAAGAATGTGACTAGTTTTATTTGTAAAAGGTAGGGGTATTTTCGTCATTTAGTAGTTAGGGATTAAATTGAATGACTTAATTAAATTATGGGAGTCAATGTATTTAATAAAAGAGTGGAATGCCAATTAAAGGAAAGGAAGAAAAATCAGAAACTAGGAGATAAGCTTGATACAAAAATATCTTTAAAGGACCAATGAAGTGGTGACATGTGGCACTTGAGATAAGGATTGAGCTAATTGCCTAAATCAAACCATTTTGACTTAATTTAGGCCATTCTTGGCCGGCCAAGTGAGGGAAAAAGAAAGAGGGAGAGCCTATCCTCCTTTCTCACGCCAATTCAAGCATCTCTAGGTTAAGGTGAAGTTTTTCCCAAATTTCAAGTAATTAGATGCAAGGGTTGAGTTAAAAAAGGTAAGTGGTTGGTTTTTCCTCTTCCTCTCCTCTTCTCCTTGAAGATAGTGAAGGGTATGTGTAACTTTGAGTTTTGGTTATTTTTTTTGGAGGGAACAAGAGAAGCTAAAGAGGGAGTAAGAAAGCAAAGGGGATTAAGCAGTCATTTGAGCAATTTTGGAGCTAAGGAAAAGAGGTTTGGAAACTCTTTAGTTATATATGTGAATTTGACAATGTTCATGTGTTATATGAGTTATTTGAATGTTTTGATAATGTTATATGATGATGGTAGTGAATGTTGCTTTAGATTGTTAAGTTGTGCATGTGAATAGGATTTTTTGGGTGAAAATTGTGTTAGAAAGCACTTGACCCTCCTTCGGTTATTAGGCTTTATTGGGAGTTTTAGGACTCCAACTGATATGCTACTAGTACTGTTTGAAATTTAAGACATATTACTACAAATGTCCTAGAAATAAGCTTGGGTTAATTTTAGCTCTAAGTGTCCCAAAAGTGGTCAGGAAATAGAGGTATCTCCTCTAGCCGGGTTCAGGAGAGCAGTATAGTTTGTTTTGATCATATCTGATGACTTAGGTGTCAAAACGACATGCAACTTGTTCTATATTATAGCTAACATCCTAAGGATCATTTGTTAAGAGGACATTTGGTCTAAAAATGAGGCTTAGAGGTCGTTTCAGGCGGTTGAAGTTTGAAGCGGAAAGCAGTCTTGTGACCAGTCTGTATGAGGAATCTGAAGCGAGCTTCTATTGCGAGCGCGACAGAATCTGCTTGACAAGTGTTTTTCTCCTTATTTTGAAGCTTTTGGTTGGTAGGAACCCTTGCCTACCTTTACCCTCTTCTAGTTTGTATATTTTATGATATTTTCTCTTCCAAAATACACCTGAACTTCATCGAACTTCATGAGACATATTCATCATATGTTTAGAGTTTGTAAAAGAGTAAATAAATAGATATCACTTAGGAATGTAAGAGACTAAAGTTGTAAATAAGAATAATGACTAAGGTATTTCAAAGTCTAATGAGTTGAACACCTTTGAATTCGTTCAACATTAACCCGATCTAAATTCTGTTAAGAAATTGGAGGCGAAACTCTATAAACTGTACTTTGATCTTGTAGAACTATGAGGTTCTGATTCCCAACTCTTTGGGATACATAGGAAGCATGGGATATTCTTCCAAGTCCGAACCAAAGCACCGAGACGTATTCAGACATAAAAAATAGTGTTTCACCTGAATTCTGTTAGACACCTGGATACTAGTTAAAAATAAATGTGATAGGTATGTGTCGATTTATAAGTTTATAGAGCTATCTATGACTCAAGTTTGAGTAAGATAATTGACAGTTTAGAATTTGTATGTGATATTAAGATTGAAGTAAATGAATGTTTTAGGTATGTCTTAACTGAAGTTGAAATGAATACTTCGCATATCAAATATCAACTGGTCTTATATGATTGATTAATTAATAAATAATCCTTAATAAATGGAATAGTATGAGTTCTTTGTATTGGAATTCTTGAGGTTAACACATGTGGTTGAAAAAGTAATGTTTATAAAATTGTTTAGGGACATTACAAGAATAAATATGTTTTATGTAAAGTTCATTTAATTAAGAATAATATGAGTGGGATGCTTGACTCTGTCGCGAGCGCGACAGAGGCCATTTAGTTTTCTGTAGCGAGTGCGACTCTCCCCTATGTAATAAATTTATGTTATTGAGCTTTTGAACATGAGTTTGGACTTGTGATTTACATATGACATAGTGTATAAACTAAGATATGCTATACCATACAAGTTATTGTTGAAATAAATTGTTGAGCATGTATTAAAATTAAAATGTGATCATCATTAAAGGTTATGGATTGATATATTTTATATGAATCATTGCTTTAATTTATGAATAAATTATGCGTAGGATTATTATGCGATTATAATAAGAGTATGTGCTTCTAGAAAAAAAGGTATTAAATTATAGCATGAACATTATTAATGGAAACAAGTATGTGTTAGCCTGCATTAGTCGAGTCGTGGATAGTTAGGCATGCCTAATAGAGTTACTGTTGCTGCAGCTACCGAATGATTTGGACCCTGATCAGATCCCCCGACTGGATCTTCATGATCCCAATGTACCGAATCTACGCAAAAATATTTTTGGAACAAAATTAAAAGATTGTTTTGATACCCTCGGGTATCTATGTGTGTTATGAGAATAATGTTAATACCTTCGGCTATCTACGCGTACTTGTTATCCACCCCTTTGACTTAGCAGGCATTAAAGGAACAAGAGCATGAAAATCAAACAGTAAGTTATGAATTGATGAATATATGTGAAGACTTGTATGATAGTGTGTATTTTGTTATTGTAATCTTTGTTGATTGGATAAATTACATGATAATGCAACTGCTAGGCAAGATGTGTGAAATGAATTGTGGAAACCGAAAGGAAAGTGAATAAGTGCACAAAGTGACATGTACAAAATGTGGAAAAGGTGTGTATTTGTATAATTGATTTGTTAACGCTGATATGCAAAGTAAGTGACTATTTTGATATTCTCCTTGAAAGTATCTAATTTGTTATAATCGATATAATTATATTTTCTACATTATGGTTTTCTTTGAACTTATTGGACGGCCCTTATTAGTAGTCGTCCATATTTATATGTGTTTCCCACTAAGCTTTATGCTTAGCACGAATTTTCTCTTAATCCATGTAGGAACTATTGATCGGATCGTTCGAGAGTTTTCCGCAGCAGTCCAGGCCAATGCAAGAACTATGAAGAGGTTTTAGGATAGGATTTATATACTCTTCAGAATGTATGCAAGATTTGTAATTTTAAATTATGAGTTTGTAAAAATGATATTGGTTATGTAAATGATCTATCTATAATGAATTCTGAGAAGTTCACTTTATAATGTGAATGTGCAATGAATTTATGGTTAATAATAATGTATTGTTGAAAACGAAAGAAATTTTATAACTCATATTTCAAATTAAAGATTTATAGGTTTTACATGTTTGCTTCTGTAATGCCCTTGACCGTCGTCGTGGACCACCGGTTCACGGTATGGTTTACTATGTACGGTTAAGGGGTGTTACACTACTATTGTGCTCGCGCCCATTATCACGCTCGCAACAGTGCACAATCCAGCAATAATCATCCTATGGATCATTCTGTCACACCTGCGATAGAACACAAATCTCAACTCAAAGTTACAATATCACATTCCTCTTTAGCACTTGTTCACACTACTCAATTTATATGCACTCTAAGCTAACCATATACATAATTCATATCATAGTTTTGCACCAACATAACATCATGCATATTATCTACATAACACAAGTCAATAATCAATAGAACTTTATCTACTCAACATGCTATTCTTAATACAACCCAGAAATTAGAAGAGTTTTGGAACCCTTCAAAACCCACATTTTTCCTAAATAAATTACACATGCGAATCTACATAAAGTACAAGTAAAATCCCAAACCTCTTAAAGCACTCCTTCAATCTTCACAAGCTAAGTGGCATTTTCTTTCCCCTTTGCCTTTCTACTAGCTTCTCCAACTTACAAACAATATAACATACACATGCAAAACTGAGTTATAACTATGAATTAAAATCCAAATCAAGAAGAAGAACACTTAACTTAAGCTGACCTTCAAATTAACTTGCAATCAATTAAGCCCACTTGAAAACCATTTAGCTAACTCTAAGAATGGAAGTCTTGCTAGAAGAGAAGAGATGAAGAGAAAGACAAACTGTAGATTTCTTGAGGAATGGCCGACCAAATGAATATCAAAGTGCCAAATTCAACCTTACACAATCTATTTATTATATGCATGCAATATACTAGGTGGCAAACTACAAGGGTGACACTTGGACTCCACTATCCTTACAATTAACACTAATTAATCTAGTTTAATTAATCTAATCCTCCACTTAGCACAAATTATGCACAATTACTTTTTGGTCACTAAACTATTTAATTTCATGCAATTAAGTCCTAATTCCTTAATTACACTTTAATCCAATTACTATAAACTATCAGTTAAACTCACTAAACTACTCTAACCATGCTCAATACTCATAGGGTCAATTTCAGGCTATTACAGGAAGTGTATTATGTGAAATTATAGTGTGTATGCTTATATGAATATGAAAATGTAATAGTATATATATAAATGTATAAAGCTATATAAATAAGTAGTGCCCAAGAATATAATAAAATGTGTTATGGAAGTGTGTAAATAATGCAAATGTGGAAAATAAGTGGAAAGTTAATATTGCCCTTAGTAGTCTCGTAGTCAAATATAGCTCAGGATATAATTGGCTAGCCATAGGGACACCTATACCGCGGTGCGAGTCGTGGCGACTCGCTTGGGTAGACTAATGGCGGTCTACCATAGTGATATAGTGATTACAGTGCTTAGTGATATAATGATTTTAGTGCTTTAGTGATAGTGACAGTGACAGTGATACTGGTGGTCCTTCAAGATCACTCCTCAGTGTTCTATCCCGCATATCCAGTTCGGAGATTTCTACTGAATATTACAAGGGGGCAAAATAGTGATATGAAATAATAAATGAAACAGTGCTCAATTGGAAATTATTTAAAGAAAATAACAAATAAGATGATAAAAGATGTATGTAAATAATAACTAGTGAATGTATAATAAATAGATGAATTAAGAAATCATATGATGCTATGAGAAGATAATAAGAGAGAAAGGATTAAACAGTAAAAGAATAAATAAATGAATAAAGAAAATGAGAGCAATAACTAGTGATTATGGAATCAATGTATAATTTATAGATTGAATGATAAGTATGTAAAAGATGATTACAAGTAAAATAGAGATTGAAGGAATAATATTGATAAAATTATAGCTAATGAAGATAACTAAAGAACATAAGTTAAAAAGGAAATGTAACAATAGTAATAATGGTAATAACGATAATGTTAAATATAGAAAAAAATTATATTAATAATAAAAGAAAAGTATTATTAGACATGATAGTAATAATAGAAACCTAACTTAGATGTTCATAAAATGTGTGGGTAGAGAAAAAGTCTGCTTCTAGGCAGACTTTGATCCTTGACTTGTGCATCCAAAATGAGCTAGAAAATGGCATTTTCTATTGAAGTAATCTCTTAAAAAATGTTCCTTAAGATGTTAGCTTTCTAATGGCACAAATTTCAGGTCATTTGGTGCTGTAACCAAGGAGATATGACATCAGAAACACAAACTGTCCCAAAAACCCTATTCTAGAAAAGGCTACTATGTTGGACACTTTTGAAGACCTTAGAGACAGAAATAAAATATGGCTATTTGTGAGAAATTTGTAGACACGGAAGTCAAGGTTCAAATTCCACTGAAATCACCCAACATGGAGATTCCTAACTCAATTTATAGCCCAAAAACTGAACCGGGGTCAGTTGATACCCTGGACGAAACCTGTTCCAATGACCCAGCCACTTTTGAGGGTATTAGAGCCAAATTAGCTTGTAGACATTTCTAGGAAATTTATATTTATGGAAGTCACGGTTCTAATGCCACTAGAATCACCTAATTTGGAGATTCCTAACTCAATTTATGGCCTAAAAAAGACACCTTAAGTAGAATTTCTCCACTAAACTCTATAAACCAAAACTCACACTTCCAATCAATTCAATCATCACAAGCACAGTCAAATCATCATATAACATCAATATGCACATCTAATCATCACAAACCATCATCAAATATACACTAAAGATTGAGTTCCCAAACCTCATTTAATGTCTCATTCATCTTTACTTTTGCTTCCTTTCTTACTTTCCTCCTCTTCCATGGCCATAATCATCAAAATCCCTCATCAAAATCCATTCACATCTCATAGTTAGATTTATCAAACATTAAAGAAGAAAATAATAAAATGGGAAGCTTACTTCTTTCCTTCTCATACCATTCTTCCATTCAAAAACACTTAAGACTTGTAAAAATCCATGAACCAACTTATGCCTTGAATTTGAGAAAGGGGAATGGCATGAGGAGGAGATGAGGAAATCTCCCATTTTCCTCCCTCAAATGGCTGGCCAAATTGGCTTAAGACAACTAAGGAAATTGGCTCAAAATTGGTCAACCAAACTTTATCTTTTCCATGTTTATCCACACATACATTTGCTAACATCTAATTGGACATTCCATGATTTTTATGCCAATTTCCCAACTAGATCCTTCATCTTTTCTCTAATTCTTACTTTAGCTCTTAATCACTTTATTCACATGCATTGGCCCACATGATTGCTTAATTCATTAAATTTAATCTATAGATGTAAAATGACTAATTTACCCTTGACCTTTTAACTTAATACCGATCACGTCCTCCACTTCATATTACTACTTTAATCAACCCATTTTACATTACCTTTTAATTAACCTTATTCTATTCATGTTCATACCAAGTAGTTCCTTTCTTGCCTTAAAGCCCATAAATATTAGGTTACTGATTAATTCTTAACTTTTCAATTAATACCAAATGCGCCCTCAACCACACTTAACCATTTCCATTACCTAAATGCACATTTTGATCACTTGTGTATTAAAAAACCATGCGAATCCATCTAGGGTACACTTTGAGTCCTTACATGTAATTACCCGACACTTATAAGCATGAACAATGGATTAAAACTTAGTTTGGTGAATCAAAATAAAGACATTTAATAGTAGGAAAAGGATTAAATTGAAAAAAATTAAAAGTTCAAAAAGGATTCAATCGAATGAAATAAAATAGTTAAGTGACTAAAGTGAGAAATTACATGATTAATTATAAGTGTGATTAATTAGCTTAAACACAGATTATTGATTATATTAAGAAAATGAGGGAGCTAATTAATCTGTGAGTGGAACTCATATGTTGCACCAAGAGTAAGCCATCAAAATTCTTCATGAATAAATATAAGAGATTGAAGAGAGAGAAAGGTAGGTACAATTACTCTATTCCTTTTTTGGTTCAGTTCAATTGGATTTTTTTCATTTTTATGAGTAATTTTTGATGTTAAGAAGATGGAAATCATGAGGAAATTTATAGAAAATGAAAGAGGAAAGTGAAGAAATCATTTGAGCAAGCTTTAAAGTATTTGGTTCAACAATCAGGTTTAAGATTTAAATGAGTTATTATGTGCATGATCGGTTGGAATGGTATGAAATTAGGATTATATAAAGCATGTAATGTTATGTAATGAGTTTATTGTTAAAGAATTGATCGGATGGATGGTTCGTGTAAATGGAGCATGTTTATAGTTGAACTCTGTTTTTTATTCATTTGTATAGTATCTGGTGTTTTAGCCATAAGTTGGCTTATAAATTCTTCAATATAATGTTTCCAGTTGCTAGAGATTGATGAGACATACACCTTTAAATGTCTAGAAGGAATGGATTTATAATTTTGCCTCTATGTCATGCTAATTTTCTATGGAAGTTTGAAATGGAATTCTGCCAGGCATAGGAAACAGATAGTGTTCTAATGAACTTAACTTTTGTTTTACAAGCTCAATTGATGTGAATTTTGTACTATGATAAACTTAAGAGGTATATAAGCATTTGTTATGAAGGAAGTTTGGTTTAAAAATGACATTTGATAAGTGTAGTGTGTTAAGCAAAATTGACAAGGAAATCTACAGAATTTTATGCCTAGATTTGCCCAGTTATACGGCGGTTAAGGTTCTCTGCCCATCGTGTAAACGGCTACTGGATTGTTTAAATTGCTTAAAATTCATTTTACATGGTGGTCAAGGATCTCTGCCTGTCGTGTAGTTCTGTTTGCTTGCCGTGTGGATCACTCAGCCCACGGTGTAAATATGTTTGTTCGCTGTGTAAATGGCTACTAGATTGTATGCATAATGTTATGCCATTTCAGGAAATCATGACCGCCATGTGACTACTTATTTCAACATTATGAATTTATGATTTTTTTCCTACTTTTTCATATCTGATCTTTTCTGAAACTATATGTTAAACATTTATTGATTAAATAACATGAATATACGATTAAAATTGCATGTAATATGAATAAATATTCATGACGAGAGATAAACTAATATGATTGTAATTTGTAATTAAGGCATTAAGCCTAATTTGTTATATGATTAATGACATGATGTTAAAGCATGAATTTGTGATTTAAATGTTACATGAGTTTATCATGGATTACATGAAAATAATAGTGAAATGTATATAGTTGTTTACATTTGTTACATGTTTATGGATACCCATATTTGGTACATGAATAATGATGTGAATTTTCATAATTCGCTAGTGAATAGTAATATAAACAGTGATTAATAACCCGGACTAGTGCCTGAATTATATAGAATTATTAATAGATAAGTATGCCTGTAAGGGATAGTGATTGCAGCTGCTAGTGATGACATTGCATTGATGTCTAGTGATTTGATACCTATTCGTATCTAGTGTATTGAGACTGTTAAGTCTTTAGTGTTGATACTATTTATTTAGTATCCAGTGTTAATATCGCTTTCGGAATCCTTGTTCGTGTTATCCATTTCTAAACATGATTCAGGCAACATAAGAATTCTCAATTTATATTTGAATTGTTAAAAATGTTGCTATGAGATGATTATGAAATAGTGGAATAATAACATATCAGTGCATGTCTATATCATCTAAATTATTATGTCTAATAATAAATTGAAGTGAACATATGATATGTTTATTATATGGTAGCCTTGATTCTCCATCTTTGCCCATGGATAATACTCAAATAAAAACACAAGTATTGTAGCCAAAAAGAAAAGGAAAATTAAGGTTAGTAATTAAATCAAATCAAATACATAAAATAAAAAATAAATAGGTAAATCAAATTAAATTAAATACACAAAATAAAATAATGAACCAAATTAAACTAAATGAATCCAACTAACAAATATATTAATTAAGCCAATCTAATAAATAAATCAAATAAATAAAAAGGATAAAAATTAATGTAAGAATGAATGGATGAATAAAGTTGCGTGTATGGACAAAACAAGATGGCCCCACGTGAATGCATGCATGGAAATTAAGAGGAAAATAACGCAAAGATGGCCACTGTTCACGTGGCCATCATGCAAAGAAAAGGAAAAAATAACAAAGAATTTGATTAAATTGGCAAAATAGGACTATTGAGTTAAAGATGCAAAATTGACATGATTAAATTAATTATTTACCCGTTATCACAATTAACATAAATATTTACATAGCAAAAAAGATCAATCAAAATAAATTAATTACTTACATGTTAAAAATAATAAAAAATCAAGGCAAAATAAATTAATTAATTACATGTTAAAAATAATAAGAAATTAAAGCAAAATAAATTAATTACTTACATATTAAAAATAATAAAAAATCAAGAAAGCAATATAAATTAATTACTTTCATGTTAAAAATAATAAAAAATCAAGAAAGCAATATTTACATGAACAAAAGTAATTAAATAAGAAATAAGAGAATAAGATGAAAATAATTAGTTTGGAGCCCAGGAAATTTACCCTCAGATTTAGATTTGATGGAAGAAATATGATGATTGATCTCCTTGAAAAATTCCTCAAAAAAACAAAATTAGCAGTGAAATTAATTCCTTTTGTTTATGGAGAAAACAAAGAAATTAATTTGGATGCTTAAGAATTGAAAATTGATTTTCCAATCTCAATTAATCCTTGTTAATAAAAAAAAAAAAGAAATCTGAAATTTTTGAAGAAAAATCAAAGAAAAAGAAAAGAAATTCTCTCAAAAAAAGATCTGAAAATATAATGGAGGCTCCCCTAGGTTTTTTTCATCTCAAACTATTTATATCCTTCAAAAATAAAGCCCTAATTCTATTAGGAAAAGGAAATTAATTTTAATCCAATTTCCTTGTTTTTTCATGTTAAAATCAGATTTTATTTTTAATTATCTCAAAAAAGTGATTTAGAATTTAAATTGGACTCAAAATCCTTTATTTGGGTGAAAAAAATTCATTTTCGGCGAAACTGGGTCAAAAACGGCAGATTGGGCGACTTGCGACCGCAGCTCGCGCGCTCGACATGCGCCCACGCATGGAGGGCCGCAACTCGCTCGCACGAGACATGGCCTCGCGCTGCCCGCACTGAGGCGCTCACCCCAACGTGCCGCGGCAGCCGCAACGCTCCGAATTTTTTTTTTTTACTAAAACTTTTTGACCTAAAATTAATACTTCCAAGGTTCTTTTTTCATTTTTCATTTTTAAAATATATATTTTTTATTTTCTTATTCTTTATTTATGAAAAGCAAATTTTCACAAGGAAATCATCTCTTCCAACATTTTTGCCTGTGAATAGGCATCTAATCATCATTGGGTAACCCTGGTCTGGGCTGACTCGGGACCCAGTGTCTACAGTATACTTCACCATGACTTGGTTGTCCAGCTCGGGTGAATGCTAGTGCTGAACTAAAGTTGTCCTGGACCAGCTTTTGCGCATGTGGCCTTTATTTTGATTTTCCTGCAAAGCTGTGCGCACAAGAATATATACAAGAGATGAAGTGTGTGCGTGTAAAAAGTTATGTACAAATGTTTGCTAAAGAATTGTATGATATGACATGCATGCAAAAACGGATAGACCATGTCTCGGGTGGTTAAGGGTCCATTTAGGATACGGCTAGTTGTTCACATTGTTTGATGTCCCCAAAGATCTAGAAGAGCACCATCTTAGCTTAAGAATTCTGACCCATAATCCCTTCAGAAAGAACCGTCCGGTGTGCATATTGCCCCCCGACCAACGAGTATGCGCCTTTTGCTATGAGCTGTACAACATTTTGCCCCCCTGGATTCTGACTCATGTCCTGTATTATACACCATCTTCCCAAAGGCGGATCATCCGAAGTAATGTCGCCTTATCGCTCCAGGCATCAGAAGTCATTGTTTTAAAGGTAGTGCGCCACTTGTGGATTTTCACACTAGTTTTTGTTTGCGAGAAATGCATCCCTTTGGGGGTTTTCACATAACTCTTTACCTAACTTTTGCCTGGAATGGACCCAACCCACCCCAGCGGCTTTTATCCATTTATTTTTTGTAGGGCAGACTGCCTGTTTTCAGGTTTTTTCCTTGCCCTTTGGCCTAACTTTTGCTTAGAGAGCCAGTTACGGTTTTCATCTCAAACGGCCTCTTTTTTTATTTGGAGAGGCTAAAATCCCTTCAGTTTTTGAATAGTGGCAGTATAAATTTTGACTTTCCTCATGAATATTGGCGACTAGCTTGAAGCCGATGACGGGGTGAATTTGCTGAAGTATCAAGACGATGATGATAGGAAGGGAGGCCATGCATAGTAAATTGATCATATGTGAAGAAGGAGCAATGCGCTACATTTTATGCTGCAACTTAAACCATTTTGTGTATGCGAGATGAAGTGCTCTACCTATATTAACAAATTATTGCATAAATGCATATATTGCAGTCCGATTTCATCACACATGATCATTATTTAGCATTAATCTAAAAAATACAATACCCTATCTAAACTCGAGATGGATCCTAAAAACATCGAACTCCTATTATTGATCAACCCTCTCGAGTTTTCATGATTGAACATTTCCTCTCTGCCCCTAATTTTTGCCCGAGGTGCCTTTTTTTCGATTTTCACCTTGACGGGATCCCTAATTTTAGCAAGGCAGCCTTTTTTCGGTTTTTGACCCACAGGGCTTTTATTCTTTTCTTTTGATCTTTGGTTTTCAGCCATGGAACCTCTTGAGCCTGTCGATTCTGTCTGGTTTTTCGAACTTGTTTCCATCACTGTCTGTTGGAATTGCTGCTCCATTGGGCAACAACTTCTCAAGAACAAATGGGCCTCCCCATGTTGGCCTGAATTTACCTCGTACATCTGGAACACTCGGACTCATTTGCTAAGGGACTAAATCTCCCTCTTTCAGCGGGTGCTTTCTGAATTTCTTTTCAAATGATCAAGCAACTCTTCTCTAATAGATCTAGCTGTGACAATTAGCCCGTAACCTGTTCTCGTCTAACATGTTCAACTACTACAACCGTTGTTGCGCCCAGTCGGCTTCTGGAATCTGGGCTGCCTTGACTACCCTTAAAGATTTGAGCTCTACCTCAACAGGCAGTACTGCTTCCACCGCATATACCAAGGAATAAGGCGTGGCTCCTATAGAGGTTCTAACGGTGGTTCTCTAGCCCCAAAATGCATAAGGCTATTTCTCTGTCCAATCCTTGTAGTTTTGAACCATCTTGGCCAAGATCTTCTTAACATTCTTGTTAGCAGCCCCCACTACCTCATTGGCTTGAGGGTCATATGAAGAGGACTTGTGAAGCTTAATACCATACTTCTGAAGCCGCTTCCTAGTTTCAGTTATAAGCTGCACCCCATTATTAGACACAACATGATGCGGAAGACCGTATCAAATCCTTCTCAATGAACTTGGCCATATCCACATACCAATTTTTTTCCTTCCTTTTTTTGTCTCTTTTTTTTTCGTTTTTTATTTTTTTTTTATATATATACATTTTTTGCTTTTTTTTTTTGTGGACAAGCTTTTTTCAAATCCTAATAGTTTACACATACACGTACTTCTCTTCTTAACTGCTGGGGGCAACGTTGACCAACCAAGTCGGGTGTTGAGCGTCGATAAGAAATTTGGCCTCGTTTCTGCTTGTGGATCTCTCCTTTTAACCTTTTTTGCCCATTCTAGCCTGAGTCTTCTGAATTTCTATTTAATTGGTCCATGATTGGGATTTATCGGCATAGCATGTTCGGCGACTTCACGATCATCTCCCGGCATGTCTTCATAAGTCCGAGCAAAGAATTTTTTTTTATAATCTTTTTTTTTTCTCAAATTTATCTCGCTTCAGGGGTGATATCAAATGCTAACAGGATCTCGAGATTAAATGAGGTAGTATTCATTAAGTTAATATCAAATGTAAATGACTTACGGTTGTGATCGTGCATAATGAAATTATGAGAAACATAAACAAGAAGTCATTAATATAATTAACATAAATAGTACTGCATACACCAAGATTGAAAAAGTTCAAATATAAAAAATAGATCTACTGGAAGGTCTCCTCTCCTACTTCTTTTGGTGCTCTGGATCGGTAATCTGTTTGCTATCAATGAGGTCCTGAATATGGCTCCTCAGAGTTCAACATTTGTCAATGTCATGCCCTATATGTTGATTGTAGGCACAATACAAATCCACTAGATAATCGGGATGCCCTTGACTTCTGGCAGGCTTAGCAGGTATTGGTTGTAGCTTACCTTCTTTCATCAACCTTTTAAGCACCCAAGACAATGACTTGCCTAGGTTGGAGAAATGCCTTTGGTCTGCTTCAGTAACTGCTACATCAATTGTGTTTCCAGGTCGACTTCCACTGTCGTGCCCTGCTGACTTCCCTGCCCCCTGATTGCCATAATTCCTCTACGCATAATTGTCACTACTGGCCTTCCTTGCCATGTATTCTCCTTCAGCTTCTATGGCTATTGTGACGCGCACCGAACCCCGAGAAGGCCCCGAAAACCCGGCTTTTAGGGTTTTCGGGAGAGGTTCATAGAACTTGTAAGGAATTACAAGTGCATCTATTTTGGGCGACAAGGGGGTATTTTGAAGTCGCCACCCAGTAAAATATTTAAAAAGGTCGTCTAGCCTCACTGAGCCTAAGACAGCGCATGTGTATCTATTTTGGGCAATCAGAGATATTTTGGACACCTCCTTCCAATAGAACTCTGGAAGGATTATCTAATCTCGTGAAGCCTAAGATGATGTATATATGTCTATTTTGGGCAACCAGAGATATTTTTAACACCTCCTTCCAATAGAACACTGGAAGGATCGTCTAATCTCGTGAAGCCTAAGACAATGCAAATTGGGCCTACTTTGGGCAACAAGAGATATTTTGGAGACTCCATCCCAACAGGACATTGAGATGATCCTCTAACCTCGTTGAGCCTAAGACCAGAGAGAGTTCAGGACTTTTCATTTATTCATACCTTGGTTAAATTATAATTGAGTTTTAAATTTAAGATTTCATCCCTCTTCTCATTCATTTAAATGCAATAATTAGAGCGCATATCAATCATGTAATGGAAGCGGTAAATAAAGACAAGATAAAAAAAGGGTAAATAAAAATACAATAAAACTAGGGGCGGAATACAAGCCCCAATGTAAAGTAAATGCGAATCATGCATAAAACGGGATATTCATTAAGTTTGAGGATATTGGTTTTCGCATGCATACTTACAGAAAATAATTTTAAAGTGATAATTTTTATTTAGATAGAAAAACTAGGACATTGGTCCCATTTTTATTAGAAAAAATTCGTTTTAATTAAGATAAATATTTTTGTGATTTTTTTTAAATGTGCATAAAATAAACAATTTTATTAGGAATTACATGGCAAAGTAAATGAAAAAGCCAAATAAATAAAATATTGCAAATAATGCAAATAAATGGTCAAACCAAATGAGCCTCCTAGATCTCCCCGTTATTAAATGGATATTGGAGTAAAAAATAAATACAAGAAAAAAAATGAATGTTAGTTATTAAATCAAGTTAACCAATTAATCAAATAAAATGATAAATAATAAACTAAAATAAAATAAGATGACATGAAAGATGGCAAATGAATTAAAATGTTAATAAATTAAAATAAATGAAAAAAATGCATTATGAATGACAAAGGAACTAAATGATATGATTAAAATAAATAAAAGAACATGTTAATGAATTAATACATAATAATAATAATAACAATAATAATAATAACAATAATAACGATAATAATAATAACAATCAAATGAATAATAATAATAATAATAATAATAATAATAATAATAATGATAATAATAATAATAACAACAACAACAATGAAAAATGAATAATAATAATAATAATAATAATAATAATAATAATAATAATAATAATAATAACAATAAAAATGATAATAAAATAATAATAAAGATAAAAAAAATGAAAGCAAAACAACAATAATAAAAATAAACATAATAATAAATAATGATGATGATGATGATGATGATGATGATGATGATGATAATAATAATAATAAAAATAATAATAATAATAATAATAAATAAAACAAATATATAAATAATTGAATAAATAAATAAATAAAAACAATAAAAATTTACATGTTAATCAATTAAATATGAACAAAAAAAATAATACAATAAATAAATAAGAAATAAAAAAATAACCAATAAAAATATGAGATCGGATCCAGCATATTTACCCTCAGAATTCGGATTCGATAGAGAAAAAAATATGATTGATTTTCTTGTTTTTGGATCCGCAAAATTAAAGATAAAAAATTGGAAAAATTGGAATTTTATTCCAAGATAATTTTGTTAAAAAAAAATAACGAAAGAAGATAAAAAAATTCTTAAGAACAAAGAATTCATTTCTTTGTCTCCGGTATATTTAGTGATAAAAGAAATAAAAATATTCTCAAGAACAAAACAATTATTTTTTTCTTGTCTAAAAAATAATTGTTAAAAAAAACTTATTTTTTAGAAAATCAAATGAAAAAATTGGATTTTAAGAACAAATAATTATTTTTTTTGCCCCAAAATCAATTTTTCATCAAAAAATGATTCAATGTGAAATCTTTGAAAAGCTTAATTGAAAAAATAATTAAAAGAAGAAAGTAAGAAAATTGAATTTTTAAGAACAAATAATTGCTTTATTTGTCTCAAAAATCAATTTCTCATCAACAAAATTCCATTTAAAATATTTAGAAAAAATTGTATTGGAAAAAATGAAGGAGAAGAAGAAGAATAATTGAAGGAGAAGAACCTTTTTTCAAGAAGAAGAAGAACAAGAAATAAAAAATCTGAATTTTTGGTTTTTTTGGTTGCCTCTCCTTTCTCTAACTTTCTATTTATATGAAAAAAAAATGAAAAGCTAATTAATTAAGGAAATAAAATAAATTTAAATTGGATTATTAATTATTTAAATTTTAAAACTGAAAATATCATGAAAATCACAAAAAATAGGAATAAAAAAATCAGTTTTAAGTAAAAAAACCCCCGAAAAAAAGGCAAAAAATACGTTTTTGGTAGATTTGGGCTAAAAGGGCGACTGAAGGGCGTCGCTGGGCTAGAGATGCCAGTCGACGGGCGTGCGTTGCGCGCAGCTCATGCACGTTGCTTTATTTGTCTCAAAAAATTTTAAGAACAAACAATTGATTTATTTGTCTCAAAAATCAATTTCTCATCAACAAAGTTCCATCTAAAATATTTAGAAAAAATTGTATTGGAAAAAAATGAAGGAGAAGAAGAAGAATAATTGAAGGAGAAGAACCTTCTTTCAAGAAGAAGAAGAACAATAAATAAAAAATATGAATTTTTGGTTTTTTTAGTTGCCTCTCCTTTCTCTCACTTTATATTTATATTAAAAAAATGAAAACCTAATTAATTAAGGAAATAAAATAAATTTAAATCGGATTATTAATTATTTAAATTTTAAAACTGAAAATATCATGAAAATCACAAACAAAAGGGATAAAAAAATCAGTTTTCAGTAAAAAACCCCGAAAAAAAAGGCAAACAATACGTTTTTGGCAGATTTGGGCTAAAAGGGCGACTGATGGGCGTTGCTGGGCGAGAGACGCCCGTCGGCGGGCGTTCGTTGCGCGCAGCTCATGCACGTTGGGCGCGCACTGCGTGGCAACAGCGTAGCGCCCCGCGCATTGGCCGCGCGCAGCGCCCTGCCAATGCGTGGCCGTGGGCTGCCGATTGCCGATTGCCGATTTTTTTTTTAAATAAAAAATTTTGACCTAAAAAATATAATTTTTCACCCTCTCCTATTTTATTGATTTTATTTTTAATTTTTATTATTAATTTTTTTTATCTCTAAAAAGCAAATTTGACAAGAAAATCATCGCTTCCAACCTTTTTGCCTGTGAATAAGCATCTAACTTCATCATTGGGTAACTCTGATCTAGACTGTCTTAGGACCCAGTGTCTATAGCTATGTCTTTTAGGGACTCCCAATCCTTTAGCCCCTTTATCTTTAACCCATCTTTCAGATATGGGCTGGCGTTCCTGATAAACAGCCTAATTTGGTCCGGAGTGTCCGGCTTTCTCTTCATCTCCATTACACGGTTTCTCCATCGGGTCAGGTACTCATCGAATAACTCCCCTGATTTCTGCTGTAGCAGCTCTAGATCTTTCAATGTGACCTCCATCTGGGTACTACAGTCATACTTCCTGAGGAACTCCTCAGTCAGCAGATCCCAATCCTCCTTGCACCTTCTGTCCAATCCATGATACAAGTCTATTGCGACTTCGGTAAGGCTCAGGCAGAAATACTGTATCTTTTGCTTCCTAGACAAATTGTTACCCTTCATGACTAGAAAGTACTGCTTAATGTGCGCTGTTGGGTCAGAAGTCCCGTCAAACTTGGGAATATCAGGCATCTTGAAATTTAGGGGCACTAGATCATCCCCATCTAACTCCCTATCCTCAGGGTTCATCCTCCTACCTACTGTCAATATATGGGTCATGGCCTCAAACCTCTCTTCTATCTTCTTCCATATTGCCTCTTCGACTTTAGGCGCCTCGCCCTTTACTAAGACTGGGCCCTCTGGGTCCTCTTCAAAGAAGTCATCGTCAAGATCTACAACCCTTCTAGGTTCGGGTGTAGCCTTGGGCTCAGCCACTGGTGGGCGTAAAATCACTGAAGGATCCTCTCTAATCGGATCTTGCCTCTTTTATCCTACTATAGGAGCAACTGGCGGTTGCCCAGCGGGCTGTGCTATTGCGGCAGTCAAATTCCCCATCATCATCACCATCCTATTTTCGAATTCCTCCAACCTCCTATCCACTTCCTCAGCAATTAATGCGCGGGTTGCATCGGACTCTCTCGAATGATCAGCCATGCTAAATCTTGCTGAAAAGTCTGAAGATAAAGTCTCACTGCCCTCTGAAAATGAATCTGAGCCCTAAACTGATACCCTTTCTGATAACTCTGAAATAGGATTTCTGATCAGCCATCCACTGGGATCCCTACACCACCCAGACAAATCTATGATGGCTGCATAGCTCACTTTGTCAGAATGATGCATGAATGACGTATACGATGCATGATTGTGAGTCGTGCAGCATTTCACAACCTCATACAGGCAAGTAAATCCTTCCAACCTTTTAACTCCTACACACAAGGTCAATTGATCTCTTCCTAGGTGGGCTTAATCCATGGATCAACAGGGGACCTGATGAATGCACATAGTGCATAGCGAAAAACTGGCAGCACAACGTCTCTCAGAATGAGCATACGTATGAGCTTCGGCCATTACATATTTGAACACTTCAACCAAATTAAGGTGGACCCACCAGGCCATGAAAGCCTTTGATAGAAGACCACTTAATTCGTTTGATTCTGTTTGATATATAACGGCCCACATGACAAGCATTGTATTACGGTTCATTTCACCTAGGGGAAGTATCTATTGCCATTACATGAGCTTTGGTCAGGGTGATGTTACTTTAGGGCTACCCAAGCATGGTCCCTGCCAATGGGTCTAGCTCATCACGAGCATAACGACCAATCAGGTCTCCATTTGATATACCAAAAGGTACTAAGCTTGGACTGGTGATTATGTTTAATACTTCCGCACATTGAGTGAACGTAGGGTCGTGCTTCAAGAATGCACCGGGGTAAAAAGAGGGTCCAAACTAACATAATTCTAAGGCTTTAGCATAATACAATACAATTTTAGAAGAGAGATGGAATTTTAGTTTTAAAAACTCAATTATATATTTTAACCAAAACTCTTTCATAGCAAAGTCAGAAAGTCCCCAGTGGAGTCGCCACTATGACGTACGCCGAACCGGAAAGGCTCCTATTTTTTTCGAAAGGCCCACTTTTAGGGCTCGAGGGATGGTTCGCATCATTTGATCTTGGGTAACATGAGACATTTTGGAATCCCCACCCAATAGAACATTGGGGAAGTTCATCGAGCCTCATGAAAGCTTTGGGCACCTTTGAAGTATTTTGTAGTCGCCACCCAATATACAAGAAATTGGAAAAGGTCATCTAACCTCTATTGTCTAAACCGCATAGTAATTCAGAACTCCACTCTTATTTATGCCTTAATTAATTATAAAAGAGTTTTTAAATTAGAAAATTCCATCTCTCATCTCACACGGCTAATGCAATTTATTAAAGGCGCACTTTAAGCATCGAGAAAGCAGTAAATGAAAGCTATAAATAAAGCGCTAAATAAAGCGATAAACACATTGTGACGTACGCCGGACCCGATCGCTTCCCGGGTGCTCACTTTTAGGGCTTTCGGGATGAGGTTCATGGAAACTTGCAAATGAAATTGTAAGGGCGCCTATTTTGGGCAACAATGAGGTTTCATGGAGTCGCCACCCAATAGAACATTGGAAAAGTTCGTTTAGCCTTAGTGAGCCTAAAACAACGCAGCTATGTCCATCATAGGCAAGCCGGAGGTGTCTTGGAAGCCACACCCTAACATTAGATGGCCCTCTCGGCCTCGTGCTTGGGCAAACCAGAGGTGTCTTGGAGGCCCCACCCTAATAGAACATTAGGATGGCCCTCTCACCTCGTGCAACCTAGGACTATGCAAGTTCAGCCTTTTTCGGGACACAAGAGGTGTCTTGGAGGCCCCACCCCAATAGAACATTGAGATGGCCCTCTCGCCTTGTTGAGCCCAAAGACTAGAGATGGTTCGGAACTTCTCATTTATTCATACCTTGGTTAAATTGCAGTGGAGTTTTGAATTTTAAGATTTCATCCTTTTTTCATACATTTTGATGCAATAATTAATCACATGATAAAACGGTAAATAAAACAAAATTAAAATAAGGGTAAATAAAAATAGATTACAATAAAATTAGGGGCGAAATACAACCCCAATTGCAAATAAAATATAAATCATACATAAAACGGGTTATTTATTAAAGATGAGGACATTGGTCCTCTCAAGCATAGTTAAAGAAAATAATTTTAAAGTGACCATTTATGTGGATGAAAAATTAGGACATTAGTCCCATTTTGTTAGAAAAAATCCCAATTTATTAATATAAAACTTTATGCGACTTTTTTAGTTAACGTGCATGAAAATAAACAAATTTATTATAAATTACATATTAAATAATAATATCAAATAAAAGCAAAATAATACTAAAAAATGCTAAAAATGCTAAAAGATACATCCCACGAAAATGGTGCCTTCAAACTTCCATGGGCTCCCACTCGCCATTGAAAAGGTTCATAAATAAAAATAATTATTGAAATAAAAAAACACAAATGAAAGTGATGTTAGTAATGAAAATGAGTTAAACATCTAACATGTAAAAAATAAATTAAAATAAATAAAATATATCATGCATGACAAATCAATTAGATGACATAATAAAAAAAAATAACTTAACACATGAACAATTCGACATGCATAAATAATATAAATAACAATAATAATAAAATTCAACATGCATGAAAACATGAAAATAATAATGATGATGACAACAATAATAAATTATAATAATAAACAAAACTAATAAAAATAATAATAATAATAATAATAATAATAATAATAATAAATAATAATAACTAATAATAACATTAATCACAATAATAATAATAATAATAATAATAATAATAATAATAATAATAATAATAATAATAATAATAATAATAACAACAACAATATCAAAGAATATGAACAATCCATTAAACATCCAAGAATAAAATGAAGAAATGAAATAAGCCAATCATGCTAACACATGTTAAATGATAATACTAACAATAACAATAATATATGAACAAAAATAATGACAATAATAACAATATGAACAATTAAATAAATAATAAGAATAAGAAATAATAATATGAACAATTAAATAAACATGAGAAATAAGAAGTAAAAAAAATAGATTTAGAAGAATTTACATATTAGCTAACCAATTGTAAACAAAAATTATAAATTAAAAATAAATTAAAATTAGAGCCAAGAATGTTTACCCTCAAAATTGGATGTGATGAATGAAATTAGATGATAAATTTCCTTGTTTTGATTTAAAAAATAAAATATAATGAAATTTTATCCCAAAAACAAATAATTAATTTATTTGTCTTAAGGAAAAAATTATGAAAAATAAGAAGTAAATTCCCAAGAACAAATAATTAATTTATTTGTCTCTAGAATTGACTTAATAAAATCAAATTAGAACACTTGTAGAATTTTTCTTGAAAAAAAAGAAAAAAAAAAAAAGAAGTAGAAGAGAGAAAACAATATTTTTCTTAAGAAAAATCCCCCCTAATTCTCTCTCTAAAAATAATTTTTACCCCCAAAAAATTCAGATTTTTAAAGAAGAAATTAAATCAATTTAATTTTCATTAACATAAAAAACTGAAGAATTTGAAGAGTATAGAAGATAAAAGGTTTAAAAAATTAAAAATCTAAAAAAAATGAGTTAAAAACACTTAAAAATGGAGGAAAAACGGATTGGGAGTTGTCGGGGGTGACTAAGCGCGCACAGGGGCGAGCGACGCCCGACAGGCGTCGCCCGCGGGTAGCAGCACGCTACGCTTCGCACGCGACGCATGTCGCCCAGCGCGCTCCCGCACTCCCGACACTCGCGAATATTTTTTTTTAACTTTTTTTCTAAAACATAATAATTTCAAAACATACCCTTTTTGTCTCAAAATAATTTTTAAAATATTTTTTATTTATTTCTAGTAAATTAAACCAACAAGGAAATTGTCACTTTCAACTTTTATTTTTGCCTATAAACAGGCACACTTAATTTCATCATTGGGTAATCCTGATATAGGCTGGCTCGGGACCCAGTGTCTACAGTTGCCCCCAGTTTTGGGAAAACTAGTATACTAGTGTCTAGATGAGCCTAAACTCAGAGAAAAGAAGGAAAGAGACACGTACCTGAGGCAGCCGTCTTTTTGAAACGGATGATACTGTTGGGGTGATTTTGCCATGTTGTTGGCGTGTTGAAGCAGTAGTGCCATGATCGTGCAAAGCCTCCGTGGAGTGGTAGTGCCGTCATCGTGCTAACCCTTCTGGAGTGGTAGTACCGTGGTCATGCTAACCTTCCGTAGAATGATAGTGCCGCCATCGTGCTAACCCTTCTAAGATTTGAAGCAGTAGTGCCGTGGTCGTGCTAACCCTCCGTGGAGTGGTAGTGCCGCCATCGTGCTAACCGTTCTGAGATTTGAAGCGGTAGTGTCGTGGTCGTGCTAATCCTCCGTGGAGTGGTAATGCTGCCATTGTGCTAACCATCCTTCTGAAGTGATAGTGCCATGGTCGTGCTAACCCTCCATGGAGTGGTAGTGCCGCCATCGTGCTAACCCTTCTGAGATTTGAAGCGGAAGTGCCGTGGTCGTGCTAACCCTCCGTGGAGTGGTAGTGCCGCCATCGTGCTAACCGTTCTGAGATTTGAAGCGGTAGTGCCGTAGTCATGCTAACACTCCGTGGAGTGGTAGTGCCGCCATCGTGCTAACCCTTCTGAAGCGGTAGTACCGTGGTCGTGCTAACCCTCCATGGAGTGGTAGTGCCGCCATCATGCTAACCCTTCTGAGATTTGAAGTAGTATGCCGTGGTGGTGCTATAGTGCCGCCATCGTGCTAACCCTTCTGAGATTTGAAGTGATACTATCTGTGAGCCCTTTGGTTAATTGCCCCGTGACAGGTCTTTGGTTGATTGCCCCCTGAGAGGTCTTTGGTTGATGCTTGGATTGATGCTTGAACCGATATCTGGATTGATGTCGTTTTGGTTGGTTGCCCCTTGAGAGGTCTTTGGTTGATTATTGGATTGGTGTTTTGATTGATGTCGTCACTCGCCTTTTGTCAGTATTTGCATCGAGTCTCTCTTTCTGCAAAATTAGAAAACCAAATATGCAGAAAAAATAGTGAGCAGGCACGTAAAATGCATGAGTAATGCAGGATAAGAATTCAACTTAGTGGACTTGGAGATGACAGCCGGGCTAGCTGTAATTGCGATAGGATCAATGCCTTTTGAAGCTGCTTTTGAATTTCATATCTTTGGAATTGTGAGATTCTCATCTGATACCTGTAGTCTTTTTTTTTAAGGTAGTGCATCCCTTGTGGATTTTCGCACTAGCTTTTCTTAGCAGAAAATGCGTCCTTTGAGGATTTTCACATAACCCTATGCCTTATTTTTGCTTGGAATGGACCCAACCTAATCCAGTGGTTTTTTTTTTTGTTTTTTTTTTTATTTTTTGAGGATAGACTGCCTGTTTCCAGGTTTTCACCTTATCATTTTTCCTAACTTTTGCTTAGAGCGCCAATTACGGTTTTCATCTCTAACGGCTTTTCTCTTTTTTTTTTTCCAGATTGTAAAGGAGGCTGAAGCTGTTGCCAAAAATCTTTAAGGTGTGATCGGCATGTGTTTACACCCATTTCAAAGCTGTATGAGCTTGATTCTTATCATGAAGGTGTTGTAGGATTGGCTTCACAGTTGATAGCAGGATAAGTAGTTGACTGAAGCACCTAAACGGTGAAAGGAGCGGAGGGTAGACAGTAGATGACTTTGATCATGCAAAGTGAACTGCTCTGATCGCACCAATATGTTATTGCATAAATGCATGTGTTTCAATTCGATTTCATTAAACATGATCATTGTTTGACATTAATCTCAAAAAATACAGGACCTCATCTAATCTCGGGATAGATCTTGGAAGCATCAAACTCCTGTTATCAACTCTCCCTCTCGAGTTTTCATGATTGAAAATTTTCTCTCTGCCCTTAACTTTTGCAGGATACTCTTTTTCTGAAGCAAATTCTAGATGCAACGTTGGGGAAAAGATTGAACTCAAATGCATAAATGCTCTCGTGGCTTCCCGCTTGAAGCTCAAGAAACACTATATGCCTCTTTCTACGTACCGAACCTTATTAGAAGGTCATCTCCGCTAATTAGATAAGACTGAACCAAGAATCAAAAGGTCTTACTTCGGTTGTAACGTTAGGCTTAGGTATATGGCTATCAAAGGAGAATCAGGTTACTAGAGAAAAAATGGCCGCTCAACTCAATAGCGTACTATAAAGGTATTCTTAAATTTGGGTTTGATAATATTTTTAGCTCCTCAAGCTCAGCATAACAATTAAGTTAAAGTGATTGCCACTGTAACTCATCAAGGGGTTACTATCTTGAGCTCTACTTCTTCTTTTTTGTTTTCATTTTTTTCTTTTGTTTTTTTTTTCTTGCTCTTCTTTTTTCATTTTTTTTTTCACTTTTCTCCTATCTTTTTCTTTTTTTTTTTTCTCTTTTCTCTTTCACTTTCTTTTTCATCTTTCTTTTTTTTTTTCACTTTTCTCCTATCCTTTTTTTTTTGTTTTTGCTTTTGTCTCTGACTATGTAGAGTTTGTGAATGACTAAACCTTCTTCCCAAAGTGTAAACTTATCCTTATCAGGGTAATTTTTGATAACCCAAAGAATTGTTAAAATGTACATCCATCCCTTCTAGAGCAGCCATTCTTCTAAGGGGGGTAAAAATCATTTTAGGCGAGGGGATGGTTTTAACATGTGTAACAACAAAACGGCACGCATTTAGCATACCCATATAAAGGCTCAACGGGCTAGCAAGTGATTGCGAAATAAAGGTAGAAAACAGTCATTTAGAGAGTTATACAAAGAAAGGCTGTCTAAATTATTTTCTAGGTTCTGTCTTATCCAGGGATCGCTTTGACGGGTAATCAGAAAGGTTCTAGTGCTCTTAGTGAGTTTTCATCCAATCCCCTAATTGCATCTAGTTTTTTTTCTTCACTATTTTTTTAATTCCTCAGCTCTCAGATTTTTTCTCTCTTCAGGAGTTATATCAGATGCTATCAAGATTTTCTTTGGGTTTTCCAAAGTTCTGAGATTAAATGTAATCATATTAATTGAATTAATATCAAAAAATGAATGCTTCGTGATCATGAGAAATGAAATCATAGAGACACTATACAAATACGCAAGATTGTTCATCTTATTAAAAATATAAATACTGCAAATACTATCATAAAAAGTGCTTGGAATAAAAAGCAAGAAAACATAATCTTCTCTGATCACATTCATGGTGGGGGAACTGCATTATAGCCTGCCCTCTTCTTCTTGTCTCTCTTCTCAGGGTCAGTGATCTCCTTGGAATCAATAAGATCTTGAATCTTATTCCACAGAGTCCGACAATAATATGTTAGATGCCCGGTGTAGACACCGGGTCCCGAGTAGCCTTGATCAGGATTATCCGATGATGAAATTTAGCTACGCCGGCTTATAGGCAAAAAAGATTAGAGCTCGGAAGTGATTTTCCTTGTCTTTTTGATGAGTAAAAAATGTATTTTAAATATTTTTAAAATTATTTTGGAGAAGAAAAAGTGTGTTTTAGGTTGAGGGTATTTTATATAAAAATTTAAAATTTTAAAAAATAAATAAATAAATAAATAAATTTACCCGAAAAGCACGGCTGTGCTTTGCGCTGCACTGCACTGCGCGCGCGAAAGCACAGCTGTGCTTTTTTGAAAGCACGGCTGTGCTTTGCGCGCAGTAGCTCCATTTTCGCCCCATTTCGACCCCCACTTGTTTTTTAACGATTTTTGGACGGTTTTGGGTGGTTTTTGGGTAGTTTTTGATGGTTAAAACACTAGAAAAAATTCAGATTAAGGAGAGGACGAACTAAGAACATTTAGAGAGGAAAAAACTGAATTTTGGAGCTTTTGAGTTGAGAGAAAAAAATCCATCTTACACACTTGTTTCCAAGAGTTTTTCTTCAAGTTTTCAAGCTATTTCTAAGCATTTTCACAAGAGAAGACAAGGAATTCAACACTTCTACCTTCAATTCTTCAAAACTGAATTTGAGGGTAATTATTCTTGGTTTTACTCATTAATTCTCTTGTTAATTTCATTTATTTTTGTTTCCAATTAATATATTAAACATGTAAATTCTCTTAGTCTCCATATTCTTCTTCTTCTTTTTATCTTCAATTGTTCATATAACAAGTAAACTCTTTAAATTCTATTATCTTATTTTCATTTGTCCATGTTATTATGCATGTTTAATTTAGTTTGTTAATATCTTTGATCTCTTTATGTTATATTATGATTATTATTGCATGTGTTAATTATCATTAAAATTTTTATTAGACTTGTTTATGGCTATCATTAGATGCTAGTATCATTATTACCATTAATGTCATTGTTCATATTTTGCATGTATGTTAAATTTTAAATTTATTTTCTTATGCCTTTTATGTTAGATATTACTTTAGGCTTTATTATGCATGTTAAGTTTTATTATTCTTATGTTATGTTTTCATGCACATCTTAGGAGTATTAAAATTGATTGTCACTAACCTTTCATGCATGTTAATCACCATTATTAATAAATTGCATTTGCCATGATGTTATCTCACTTTATGCTTGTTAAATTGCATCATAATTATTTTTATGCATATTATATGGTCATTATACATATTATCTTTTATGTCATCTCATCTCTTTGGGTTAATTTCTAACATGAATCTCTTCTATTTTATTTTTGATTGCAAATCATTGTTTTATTCTCATTTGAGCACCAATGCACGAGAAGGAGGATATGCGGACTTTGGTATTTTCATTGCACATTTTCAATTCTCATTTTATTTATATTTCCTTGTATATATTCGTTGAATAAAATGTTTTTTTTATGCACGCATGAATAAAAACCACACAAATATTTCTAATAAATTAATTTGGATTTTTCATAATAAATGGGACCAATGTCCTAATTTTCATCCCAAATAAATCATCACATCCAAAATGTTTTCTTTAATTGTACATGCGGGGACCAAAGTCTTCATAATTAATAAATTCCCCGGTTTTATGTATGTTTGCACTTTTAAATGGGAGTTGTATTCCGCTCCTGGTATTATTGTAATTTATCTTTGATGTTAATTTTGATATGTTTATCTTATCGCTTTCAATGTGAACATTTGCGCTTTTAAATTAAAATTGCATCGTATGGAGAGAGAGCGAGTTAATAAACTCAAAACCAAATTATAAAATTAATCAAGGTAGAAATAGATGCGAAGTCCCGAACCCATTCTCTGGTCTTTGGGCTCCAAGAGGCTAGAGGTTTACCCTCCAAGACACCTCTTGTGTCACGAGACTTAGACATTAATCCTAGGCTCCTTTGGGCGAGAGGTTTAACCTCCAAGACCCCTTTGGCTTGCCCAAAATGGATAAAAGCGCTGTCTTTGGACTTAAGGAGGCGAGAGGTTTACCCTCCAAGACCCTTCTTATGCTCTATGACCTAACAAATCCTAGGCTCCTTTGGGCGAGAGGTTTACCCTCCAAGACCCCTTCGGCTTGCCCAAAATGGATGAAAGCGCTGTCTTAGGCTCTCCGAGGCGAGAGAAACTTTTCCAATGTTTTATTGGGTGGCGACTCCATGAAACCTCCTTGTTGCCCAAAATAGACGCACTTGTAATTCGTTACAAGTTGTCAACGGACCTCAAATGCCCGATCGCCCTCAAGCGGGAGGTCAAGGGGCATCCGCGCGGGTCCGGCGCGCGTCACACCCGGTGTGCTGATGGTAAGCGCAATATTGATCCTCTCTATGCCCCGACTTTCCTTGATTCATGGCTGGCCTAAGTGGTAATGGTCTCAGCTTGCCTTCCTTTGTCAATTTCTCCAATACCCAAGACAGAGAGCGACCCAAATTGGAGTAGTACCTCTGAACCTGTCCAACCTCAGTGGTTGAAACCTTGGCCGTCTTACCACTTCTATTATTGCTGCTTCCTGCATTGCCTAACTTGTACCCTGATCGGTTGCCATAGCCTTTCCCAGCAAAGTTATTTTAGCTTGCTTTCTTTACTAGGTAAGCCCCCTCAGCTTCTACAGCAATGTCCTTAAGTGACTCCCAGTCTTTGAGCCCCTTAAAGCCGAGCAAGTCCCTCAAGTAAGGGCAAGAGTTCCTGATAAATAGCCTGATTTGGTCAGCAGTGTCAGGCTTTCTCTTCATCTCCATGACCTTATTTCTCCATCTTGTAAGGTATTCATGGAACGACTCATCATGCCTTTGCTATAAAAGCTCGAGGTCTTTTAAGGTGATCTTCATTCTGATGCTGCAGTCATACTGCTTCATGAACTCTTCGATCAAAAGATCCAAATCTTCCTTGGACCTCCTATCTAACACATAATACTAGTCCACAGCCGGACCCACCAGACTAAGGCATAAATATTCCACCTTCTGTTTCTTGGTCAACCCTGTGTCTTTCATCACCAGGGTATACTGGTTAATATGTGTAGATGGATTCGAAGTACCATCAAACTTTTGCAGCTCAGGCATTTAAAACGTTAGGGGCAATAATTCTTTGTCCCCCAAATCTCTGTCTTCAGGTTTGATCCCCTTTCTGACTAATAACATGCGGGTGATTGCTTCAATCTGTTGCCTCATCCCTCTCATCGCCTCATCCTCTGCCCTTGGTGCTCTGGCCCCCACAAATTGAGGTGGTACTGCCTCTTCATTTCCCTCCTCCATTACAAAATCTTCCTCAAGATTAGGGATTATTGCCCTTCTTGGCTCAGCAGGCACAACAACTATATATTCATTAACAAGCTCGCGAGCAACATTAACTACAACGGGAACTTCTTTGCTAACAAGTGGTTCAACTTGCCCCCCAGCATGAACCATCGGGGGCTGTGGAGCAATGGGTGGATGTGGAGCAACTGGTGGTTATGGAGCAGGAGGATGAGCAATCCTATCGGCCATAGCTCCCATCATTTTTAACATTCTTCGCTCAAAATCCTCTAGCCTCCTAGCAAGGTCTTGAGTAGTTAAGGCTCCAGTCTCTTCTGCCATTTGTGATTCTATGGATGACTCTCGGGTCGTTGAGAGTGGCTCAGAATTCCAATCAGACACTAATTCTATCAATCTAAGAAGCAGATCTATCCTCACCAGCCGACCGTCAGAACCTCTAGTCCACTTCGGTGAATCTATGATGGCTAAAAGATTGAACTGTTAGAATGATGCATGAATGATATATACAATGCATGATCGTGTTGATTCAACATGGACAATCACATACAAGCAGATAGATCCTTCCAACCTTATTGTTCCCACACACGAGGTAGTGTATTCTCTTTCCTAGGTGGGTTTGGTCCACGGGTCAACAGGGAACCCAATGAAGGCGTACGGTGCACAGTGAAAAATCGGCAGTGTAACATCCATTGCCTATTGTACATATGTATGGGTTTTGGCCTTTATGTATTCAAATAATTCAACTAAATTAAGATGGACCCACCAGGACATGAAATCCTTTGATAAAAGACCATTTAATTTGGTTGATTTTACTCAATATATAATGGCCCACATAGCAAGCATTGTATTAAGGTACATATCACCTAGGGAAAGTATCTATTGCCATTACATGAGCTTTGGTCAAGGGTAATGATACTTTAAGGCTACCCAAGCATGGTCCCTGCCAACGGGTCTAGCTCATCATGAGCATAATGACCGATTAGGTCTCCATTTGATATACCATAAGGTATGAGGCTTGGGCTGGTGATTGTCCCTAACACTTTCCCACATTGAGTGAACGTAAGGTCGTTCTTTGGGAACGCACAGGGGTTAAGAAAGGGACCAAGCTAGCATAATTCTAAGGCTCTAGCATGGATGTAATGCAATTTCGAAAAGGGATAAAATTTTTAAATTAAAACTCAATTATATGTTTTAACCAAGGTACTTTCGAATTGAAGTGTCTTATGTCCCCAGTGGAGTCACCACAGTGATGCGTACGGGACCTAATCGCTTCCTGGGTGCCCACTTTTAGGGCTTTAGGGATGAGGTTCATGGAAACATGCAAGTGAAATTGCAAGGGCATCTATTTTGGGCAACAAGGAGGTTTCATGGAGTCACCACCCAATAGAACATTGGGAAAGTTCGTCTAGCCTTAGTGAGCCTAAGACAACACATCTATGTCTATCATAGGCAAGCCGGAGGTGTCTTGGAGGCCCCACCCTAACATTAGGATGGCCCTCTCGGCCTCGCGCTTGGGCAAACTAGAGGTATCTTGGAGGCCCCACCCTAATAGAACATTAGGATGGCCCTCTCGTCTCGTGCAGCCTAGGACTATGCAAGTTCAACCTTTTTCGGGACACAAGAGGTGTCTTGGAGGCCCCATCCCAATAGAACATTGAGATAGCCCTCTCATCTCGTTGAGCCCAAAGACCAGAGATGGTTCGGAACTTCTCATTTATTCATACCTTGGTTAAATTACAGTTGAGTTTTGAATTTTAAGATTCCATCCCTTTTCTCATACATTTTGATGCAATAATTAATCACATGATAAAACGGTAAATAAAAAAAATTAAAATAAGGGTAAATAAAAATATATTACAATAAAATTAGAGGCGGAATACAACTCCAATTGCAAATAAAATATAAATCATACATAAAATGGGTTATTTATTAAATATGAGGACATTGGTCCTCTAATGCATAAGAAAATAATTTTAATGTGACGATTTATATGGATGAAAAATTAGAAAATTGGTCCCATTTTGTTAGAAAAAATCCCAATTTATTAATATAAAACTTTATGCGACTTTTTTAGTTAACGTGCATGAAAATAAACAAATTTATTACAAATTACATATTAAATAATAATATCAAATAAAAGCAAAATAATACTAAAAAATGCTAAAAATGCTAAAAGATACATCCCACGAAAATGGTGTCTTCAAACTTCAATGGGCTCCCACTCGCCGTTGAAAAGGCTCATACATAAAAATAATTTTTGAAATAAAAAATACAAATGAAAGTGATGTTAGTAATGAAAATGAGTTAAACATGTAACATGTAAAAAATAAATTAAAATAAATAAAATACATCATGCATGACAAATCAATTAAATGACATAATAAAAAAAATAACTTAACACATGAACAATTCAACATGCATAAATAATATAAATAACAACAATAATAAAATTCAACATGAATGAAAACATGAAAATAATAATGATGATGACAACAATAATAAATTATAATAATAAACAAAACTAATAAAAATAATAATAAAGATAAAGATAATAATAATAATAATAATAATAATAATAATAATAATAAATAATAACTAATAATAACATTAATAATAATAATAATAATAATAATAACATCAAAGAATATGAACAATCCAATTAAACATGCAAGAATAAAACGAAGAAATAAAATAAGCCACTTAAGCTAACACATGTTAAATGATAATACTAACAATAACAATAATATATGAACAAAAATAATGACAATAATAACAATATGAACAATTAAATAAACAATAAGAATAAGAAATAATAATATGAACAATTAAATAAACATGAGAAATAAGAAGTAAAAAAAAATAGATCTAGAAGAATTTACATGTTAGCTAACTAATTGTAAACAAAAATTATAAATTAAAAATAAATTAAAATTGGAGCCAAGAATGCTTACCTCAAAATTGGATGTGATGAATGAAATTAGATGATAAATTTTCTTACTTTGATGTAAAAAATAAAATATAATGAAATTTTATCCCAAGAACAAATAATTAATTTATTTGTCTTAAAGAAAAAATTATGAAAAATAAGAAGTAAATTCCCAAAAACAAATAATTAATTTATTTGTCTCTAGAATTGACTTAATAAAATCAAATTAGAACACTTGGAGAATCTTTATTGAAAAAGAAGAAAAAAAAATAAGAAGAAGAAGAAGAGAGAAAACAATATTTTTTTTAAGAAAAATCCCCCTTCTCTCTCTAAAAATAATTTATACCCCCAAAAAATTCAAATTTTTAATGAAAAAATTAAATCAATTTAATGTTCATTAACATAAAAAACTGAAGAATTTGAAGAGTATAGAAGATAAAAGGTTTAAAAACTTAAAAATCTTAAAAAAAAAGAGTTAAAAACACTTAAAAATGGAGAAAAAACGGATTGGGAGCTGTCGGGGGAGACCAAGCGCGTACAGGGGCGAGTGACGCCCGTCGCGCGGGCGCGCTACGCTGAACGCGCGACGTGTAGGCCATCGCTCGCGCACAGAGAGCGCGCTGCACGGTGCCCAGCGCGTGGGCGAGCACGCGCCCAGCGCGCTGCTGCACCCCCGACACTCGCGAAATATTTTTTTTAAAAATTTTTACTAAAACACAATAATTTCAAAACATGCCCTTTTTGTCTCAAAATAATTTTTAAAACATTTTTAAAATATTTTTTTTATTTATTTCTAGTAAATCAAACTGACAAGAAAATCATCACTTTCAACTTTCATTTTTGCCTATAAACAAGCACACTTAATTTCATCATTGGGTAATCCTGATCTAACCTAACTCGGGACCCGGTGTTTACACACACAAAGCCACGCTATTTGCAAAGGAGAAATTGGGACAAATACAATCCCCTAAATGAAAAGAAAAGCTAAATAAAATTAAAATGGAAATTGGGACAGAATACAATTACCAAATGAAAGAAAGCTAAATAAAATTGCCCCAAAAATAATTAATTATAAGGGCCCACAAGATATATATAAACATAAAATTAAACAATCAAGCAAAATCAATTAAAAGGGATTGCATGCATAAATCGGGATATTTATTCGGTTTATGAATATTGGTTCATTTATGCTCACTTAAAAGGGGATCGAAGAGTTATTTCGACTATTAGCTTGAAAACCGAAACCAATTACTCCCATTTTGAGAAAATTTATCTTTTCGTTTTAATTCATGACATTTTTGCATTCGTTGGCTAAAATCGAGGATATTGGTCCTAATTTATTAATAAAATTCAAATTTAGTCATAAAAATATTTTTATAATTTTTTATTTGACACGCGTATAAAATAAAACTATTTTATTTCATAAACAACACAATCAGACAAACAAGGGTTAGGTAAGGTCTCACCCAAGTAATGTAGTCTTCTACGCATTGTGGCCCCTCCACTTAGTCACGAAAATTCTCACACAAGCAAAATCATATTTTAAGCTCCAATAAAAAAAAACAACAACAAAAATATTAGTAATAATTCTAAAATCCACTAAACAAAAATAACAATAAAAATAATGGAAATATAGAATAAAATTAACACGCATACAAAGAGAATTCAGAAGTCATACAAAACTAGCCATGAGATAATAGTAATAATAATAATAATAATAATAATAATAATAATAATAATAATAATAATAATAATAATAATAAAGTGAGTGAGTAGAACAAATAAACATACAGTCAAAAAAAATAATATTCAAACACAGAAATGATTATCACAAAAAAAAAATCATACTCAAAAGAACAATAAACCTGATTTTCCACATTCAAAATCATACATTTTATCAATTTTCATGCCAAAAACAGAATAAACATTGGAAAATCATGGTAAGAAAAATAAATTCAAACTTCAAAAACACACATTTATCAAGTCATTGTTCACATATTCATCAATGCCATTAAAAATAAAATAAATTAATAAAATAAAATGAGATAGTAAAAATGGATCCAAAAATCTTTACCTTCAGAGTAGATAAAATGGAAGCAAAATGTTTCAATCTATTCCTCTTGTCAAGATTCAAAAATAGACTCAAAAAAATTTAAAAATCCAAAGTTTTTGTCTCAAAAAAAAAACTCAAGAACACTAAAAACTCAAAAAAAAAAGATATTTTTCTGTTGTTTGATGAGAAACTCAAGCTAGGTAAATTGATTTTCCCTTCCTCAAGTTAAGCTAACCTCAACAAACTTTTTTCTAGATCTAAGAAAATCAAAGAAGAAATATAACAAACTTTTTTCTAGATCGAAGAAAATAAAAAGAGAAATTTAGCAAACTTTTTTCTAGATCTAAGAAAATAAAAGAAGAAATTTAACAAACTTTTTTCTAGATCTAAGAAAATCAAAGAAGAAATTTTTTGATGTTCAAGGAAGAAATAGGTTCTTCTTCTTCTCTCAAAAAAAACCCATGTTTTTCTCTTCAAAACTCCTCTTTTTCCAAGTCTTTTTTTTCTCTCCAAGTTGTCTCTTTCAAAAGAAATCCCCTTTGTTTTTCTCTCTCTTCCCCTTATATAAGTTAGCCAAAAAATTCTAATTATCAGGACACTTATTATTTCCATCATTATTCTTTTACCTTTCGTGATCAGAACTATTACTAGCGTTACTGACATTATTATAAATCTTATTATTCACACTAACAATTTTTATACATTTACACTGATATCCAATTTTATATTATGACCATGACAATTACTCTACTTTATATTATTATTATCTTTACATTTATTATTCCTCACTATAACTATTCAAATATTTTTGTTATATTTTATTTATCTGACTATACTATTAATCTCATTAGCTCTTTTTAATTCCACTTAATATCCATGTACTTTAGTCTAAGTTCATTAAGTCCTAAACATTCTTCCTATTTACTATTTTACCCTTCCAAGTCACTTATTATCATTATTATTCTCATTAATTAGATTTATTGATTTCTGTCTTCATTTCTTAACTTTCAATAATATGTCCCAATTAATATTAGGATATTTTCATTTAATAATCCATCCAATTATTAATGTACGATTCGGTCTTTACATTAATACTATTAAGATTAATTACCCTTAAATCCCTCATTTTCCACTTATTTACAATAATGCCACTGCTTCACACTTTTGCCCTTCATTATATCTTAATTACAATTATATCTCCATATTATTTACTCATTAATTATCATCTATGCATTTAATATTTATGTTAGTAATTACTTCCATTTCACTCCCTTAATTAGCCTCATTATTGTAATTTTACAATTAGATTCCTAAACTTTTATCAAATTACGATTTTACCCTTAATTATCTTGTGTTTACACTTATGCCCTTAACTACCATAATTCTTTCAATTAATTCATTTTTCACATACTTTATACTCGTACTATTCAATAATTATAATTAATCATTAAATTCATTATTAAAAATCATTTATTCATTTATTTAACCACATTATTGGCTATTTACACTTTAATCCTTCCTATCAACCACTTATTCAACTCACTACTATCTTATATCAATAATTACCTTTCATTCCTTTAATTAACTACTTTACGATTTATTACAATTAAATCCCTCTTACTTTACATACACTAATTTAAATAGGCATTAATTCATCAATTAAGTCACTTAATTAATCAATTAAATCAATTTATTAACTATATAAACTTTATTCCGTAAATTAACCTTGCAATTCCAAAAATTACATTTGGGTCCTCATCTTTTCCAATAATTTCGTCTATGTCCCTTATTTTCACTTAATTACCAAAATACCCTTCTTTACACTAAATTACCAATTTGCCCTTATTTACTCTTCATTTCCATCTTTAACCTTTGTTAACCTACCAAATTACATTTTAGTCCATACTTTATCACTTTTACACCAAATTACCATTTTGTCCCTACAATTTCATTTATTTACACAATTAACCTTTTAATTACACTTTTTACCTAACTTACTTCATTCCTATCCATTAAGTGTAAAATTACTACTTTACCCCTCAACTTACTATTTTCTTCAATTTAGTTCTATATTCACTTTTTTTTATTTATCACTACTTTAATCAATTTAATTACATATTTCCCATAATGTCCCCAAACTTTAACTAAATTACAATATTGTCCTTCTTTTTACTTTATTTACAATTATGCCATCAATTAACTACATTTCCATGTCTAGTCATTTATTAACTTATAATTTATCATTTGATCCTCTATTTAAACATTTAACGGTAAAATTATATTTTAGTCCTTAAAGTACCATTTTCAAGTCAAATGTCATTTTCAATCCTTATCTTATCTTATCATTACCACCTCTTTATCCTTATCACTTAATTTCATGTATATCTATTAAATCATTCATTCAATTCCTTTTTACACTTCTTCACCATATGCCACAATAAATCTCTTTGTAATCAATTTCTTTCAATTTAATCCCACTATGCCCCTAGTATACACCCGGTAGAAATTTACGAACCAAATATACGGGACGTGGATCCCACTAATCCACTACACTATAGAATGATCCTAGAAGAACCATTCAACACTGGCACTGCAATACACTGAATACTGGAAACACTGTATACTGCACTGAGATAGACCGTCATTGGCCTATCAAAAATGAGTCGTCATGGCTCGGATCATGTTGTGGATTCCCTATGGCTAGCCAATTATACCCTGGACTAGATTTTACTACCAGACTATAACTAAGGGCATTTAATATCAAAATTTCACTTAAATCACATAATATATCAACATACATCATTCAACCATGTTATCATTTTCACTTACAAATTTACATACACACTCATTTATCATTAATTAATCATTTAATGCCATTATATATAATAAAACATCAAAATACACTTTATTATTCTAATACACTCAATTCAGCCAAAGCATCATTATATCATTATGTTCACTTTTAATCTATTTAACCACTTAGTCATCCCAATTGCATGTTATATTTATTATAAACATCCTTTACATGCCATAAGTACCAATATACATGATTAGATTCTTCATTAATCAATTCAACCTCACTTAGCAAATTTCACTCATGTAATGGCAATAGATACTTCCCCTAGGGGAAATGAACCGTAATACGATACTTATGATGTGGGCCATCATGTATTGAACAGAATCAAATGAATTAAGTGGTCTTCTATCAAATGCTTTCATGCCCCTGTGGGGTCACCTTAATTTTATTGAAGTGTTTGAATACATAATAGCTGAAACTCATATGCATGCACATTTTGAGAGACGTTATGTTGTCATCTTTTTTCCATGCACTATGCGCATTCATAGTGTCCCCTGTTGACCCATGGATTAAGCCCACCTAGGGAGAAACTAATTGACCTCGTGTGTGTGAGCTAAAAGGGTGGAAGGATCTAGTTGCTTGCATGTGGTTGTGAATGTTGTACAGCACACTCACACATTACATGTCATTCATGCGCACATGAAATAATAAAAAAATGTTAATTGACAAAAATAGACAAATAAAAAAAACTCATACATTTCATTTCGTGTGTGTACATTCTATTCTGTGCACGCAATTTTCACATGTACATATCATCCTGTACGTAAATTTATTCCATGTATAGCACGATCATGCATTACATGACATTCATGCATCATTCTAACTCCTTAATTTTTTAGCCACTATAAACCATTTGTCCAAGTGGTTTTCGGGTTCCGATAGTCACCTAATTAGAGGACCTTTTAATCTGGGGTTAGGATCAGGATCAAGGGCGGTTAATAGAAATTTAAAATTTTCAAAAATGGCCAATTCTTCAAAACAGAATGAAGAGACTTGTGCCCTAATTGCCCTAGAGATAGATGGAAGACTTAAAGAGCTTGAAAATAGGTTATTGGCCATGATCAAGGAAAGAATGGATGCCATGGCACTCTTTCTTCAAGCTCAGTTTATGGCAACCACCCTTAACCAGGTTGAGCTAGCCACGGTCAAAAAGGCTTACACAATAATGGCCGTAATATTTCTGTCCACTTTCGAGCCTAGGGGCAAGGCGCCACTTGACTCACCAGTCGGGTAAGTGGGAAAAGCAAAAGGACTAGAGCCTTTACAGTCAATGGGCCTTCCCAGTTCTTCAAACACCAAAAGGAAACTAGCTGATCTTGAAGAAGAGATTATAAAGTCCAAGCATGCAACTACCCGGACACCTCTCAATAAGACTATTACTGGCCCTGCAAGTCTAGGAGTTGGTTGCTGTGATAATAGCAGTAGTACTCGAAAGACAGGGAAAGTACCAGTAACTGAGATGACTCAGAAGCACTACTCTAATTTTGGTAAACGATTATCTTGGGTCCTTGAGAGGCTGATAAAGGAGGGGATATTACAGCCAATGCCTCCTAAGCCCCCAAAAAACTAGGGGTAGCCCAATCACAGGGCGAATCAGTATTGTGCCTTCCAACAGCACACTGGGAATGTGATGTATAATTGTGCGAGGTTGGGCATGAGACTCAAGATCTGATCCATAATAAGAAGGTCACACTGAGCGTCGGAGAGGTAATCATGGGAGCTCAAGTCTTGTGAATAGCAATGGGAAAGATTTTTGGGCCACAAGGGCTTCAACCGTTGGAACTACTCAAGGCTGCTATACCATCTGGGATAAGCCTTTATCTGATCCATAATAAGAAGGTCACACTGAGCGTCGGAGGGGTAATCATGGGAGCTCAAGTCTTGTGAATAGCAATGGGAAAGATTTTTGGGCCACAAGGGCTTCAACCGTTGGAACTACTCAAGGCTGCTATACCATCTGGGATAAGCCTTTATACAAGGGGAAGTTATAACAAAAGACTACAAAACCTGCCAAGAGCCAGGGGCATCCTAGTCTTCGAGTGGATCAGTACTGTGCCTACCATTAGCATACTGGGCATAAGACTGATGGGTGCCGAACTCTGAGGAAACAAGTTCAACACCTCATTGATGAGGAACTGAGAGATGGGGAAGATGGTTCTCGCGGATGATAATGGTCCATCGACTATAACACCTATGCTAGCGGGAACGGGAAGAAGATAGCTATTTAGATGTTCTTTTTTTTTATTATTATTCTGGAACTATTTGATAATGACATTTTTAATTCTAGTTTTTATTAAATGAAATAAAAGGTTTTTGCTTATTTGCGTGATGTTTTAAAGATTTCACTGTGCACAATAATGATCATGACTCATTCATATTTGACATTAATTCAACTGATGTCATTCCATTTTATCTCGGAGACTTTAGAGAACTCAAAGAAAATCTTGATAGCATCTGATATAACTCCTGAGGAGAGATTAAAATTTGAGAGAATAAAAAAAAGTGTGAAAAAGTCTTTGCCTGGACCTATGAAGACATCCCGGGAGATGATCGTGAAGTCGCTAAACACACTATGGTGGCATATCACGATCATGGACCAATCATTGGAAAGCTCAGAGGACCCAAGTCGGAAGGGGCAGAAAAGGTTAAAAGGAGAGATCCATAAGAAAAAACGGGGCCAAATTTCTTATTAAAGCGCAACGCCCGACTTTGTTGGTCAGCGTCCTCCCTAATGGTTAAGAAGAGAAGTGCGTATTTATGTAAACTATCAGGATTTGAACGAAGTCTGTCAAAAAAATATATATTCAAAAAAAAAAATAGGGAAGGAAAAATAATACAAAAAAAAATAATACAAAGAAAAAACAAAAAAAAAGAAAAAAAAAAGAATTAATATGTAGACCTGGCCGAAAACCGTTTATATGGGGTAATGGAAAGTCATCCTGGGGGAAAGCTTTGCTCAAATACCTTTGATCTACACATATCTGTACTTTGCCTTTCTTCTTGGCTACCGAAAAGGACCAAAAGACTGATTCGCAAGCTATTTACCCAGTTCATCAGTGTAGATGGTGTGCAGTACAAGAGGTAAGCTGACGGCATATAATTAAGATGCTTAGATAAGAAAAAGTCCAAGAAGGTTATGGAGGAGATGCATGCTAGGTCTGCAGAGCTCATATGAATGGCCTAGCTCTGGCAAAGAAAATCATGAGACAGAGGTTCTATTGACTTATAATGGATACGGATTGCTCGATTTTGGGGAATAGATATCTTAGGGGAAGTCTGCCCTACAGCCTCCAACTGACATATGTTCACCATAGTTGCTATCGCCTACCTCACCAAGTGGAGGGGTATGGACAAGTTCATCGAAGGGAATTCGATATGTCGATTTGGCCTTCCGCACCATGTAAGGTTCAAGGACAGGGGGCAGTTTATGGCTAAATCTAGGAAGTTGCTCCAGAGGTATGGCATTTAACACCACAAGTCCTCTCCTTATCGACCACAGGCCAATGGGGCAGTCGAGCTAGCTAATAAGAATGTAAAGAGGATACTGGCCAAGATGGTACAGACCTATAAGGACTAGGCAGAAAAGCTACCTTTCACACTGTTGAGCTACAAGACCACTGCCAGAACTTCAACAGGAGCTATCCCCTTCTCTTTAGTTTATGGGACGAAAGCGATACTTTCGGGCGAAGTAGAGCACAAATCTTTAAGGGCAGTCACGAAAGCCCAGATTCTAGAAGCCGACTGGGTGCAGCAATGGATGTATCAGTTAAACACGTCAGACGAGAATAGGTTGTGGGATTATTATCATAGTCAGATCTATCAGAAATTACTTTGCTCGATCATTCAAGAAGAAAGGTAGAAAGCACCCACTGAAATAGGGAGATTTAGCCTTTAAGCAAATGAGTCCGAATGTGCCAAACAGATGAGGTAAATTCAGACCAGCGTAGGAAGGCCCATTTGTTCTTGAGAAGTTGTTATCCAAGGGAGCAGCGATTCCAATAGACAGTGATGGAAATGAGTTCGGAGAACCAGTCAGGATCGACAGACTCAAGAAGTTCCATGACTAAAGACTAAAAATCAAAAGAAGAGAATAAATGCCCCACGGCAACCTTGCTAAAAATGGGCGCCTCGTCAGGACGAAAACCGAAAAAAGGCATCCTGGGCAAAAATTAGAGGCTTGAGAGAAAATATCCAATCAAGAAAACCCAAGAGAGCTGATTGGAAATAGGAGTTTGATGCTTATAAGATCCACTCCGAGGTTAGATGTAGTTTTGTATTCTGAATCTATGTCAGATAATGATCATGTATGGAGAAATCATACTGAAATGTACACAATTTTGCAGAAAGATATAAAACAAAAGCAATTAGACTCATGTGTTCATTATCTTCTAGTTCTTTTATAAAAAGAAAAACATTATTTTTTATCGAAAGTATGCAATCTAATAGCTATGCTCTGCTACCGCTCTCGTTGGCCAGATGCCTAAGTCGATGGGTCCTATTATCAGTCGCAAGGCTAAGCACCCCTCTCTTGTATACACTAGTGGAAGCAAAAGAGCAAACCCTGATAGAAGGAATAACAGTCTTCACTGGGAACCGTGCTTAGAGGCTATGGTCTAGGGGTGAAAGCCAAGGATAAGGTGCTGCCTTGAAAAGATAGGGGATGCCTCGCTACATCTTGAATCCCTCCGAACTATCAAGCACAACGGGCAGCAATGTAAAGGGTAACCTCATGAAGCCCATACAAAGGGGCACATCCTAAAGAACCATCTAGAGCCACAGTAGAAAGGGGAAGCCAAGGGGCACATGAAGCTGATCCTCATGCGCCACCTCACCCAATCTGGCAATGCCTTCGTCAGGAGATGCAAATGAATACAACCGCTGCCGAGGAAGGAAATGCCTCAACGAATAACTGCTGATCACTCTAAATGTGGGATCATGATAGTTGTTTTAGCTTTTCTTGTAGCCATACCGAAAGGCAAGAGAGTTTTCAAAATAAAAAAAATATAAAAAATAAAAAAGAGACCGTTAGAGATGAAAATCGTGACTGGCTCTCTAAGCAAAAGTTAGACCAAAAGGCAGGGTGAAAACCTGAAAACAGGCAGTCTGCCCTATTAAAAAATAAGTGGATAAAAGCCGCTGGAGTGGGTTGGGTCCATTCCAGGAAAAAGTTAGGCAAAGGGTTATGGAAAAATCCCCAAAGGGACGCATTTCTCACAAAAAAAAGCTAGTGCGAAAATCCACAAGGGATGCACTACCTTTAAAACAATGACTTTCGACACCTGGAGCGATAAGGCAACATTACTTTGGATGATCTCCCTTCGGGCAGAAGATGTATAATACAGAGCATGAGTCAGAGTCCTGGGGGCAAGATGTTGTGCAGTGCATAGCAAAGGGCGCATGCTCATTGACCAGAGGACAGAGATGCATACCGGATGGTTCTCTCTGGAAAGATCTTGGGTCAGAGTTCCTAAGTCAACATGACACTTCTAAATCCCTAGGGGCATGATCAAGCAGTCAAGCTATATCCTCAACAGACCCTTGACCACCCGAGATACGGTCCATCAATTTTTGCATGCATCCCATTTCATACAATTCCTTAACAAACATCTGCATATGGCATTTTACAAACATCTGCATGCACAATTCCTTGTATATATGCCTGTGAACACAGCATTGTAGGAAGAGTCCAAATGAAGACCACACGCATGAAAGCGGGTCAATGACAGCTTCGGCTCAACATTAGCACTCACCCGTACTGGGCAACCAAGATAAGATGAAGTCTACTTAAGTTCAAATTTCCAAGTCCTTTGAGGAGGCCACTTCCCAAAGTCCTCTGAGGAGGCAAACCTCAAAGTCCTTTGAGGAGGCCAATTTCCAAGTCTCGCACTTTGTTAGTCTAGAGCAGACTCGGTGCAGTACAAGAGGACATTTTTCGCGTTTTGTAAGTCTGAAGCAGACTCAGCTCATCACCATCTGAGGATGGCCCCCGTACTTGTAAGTCTGGAGCAAACTCGGTGTAGTCCAAGAGGACATTTCTCACGTTTTGTAAGTCTGGTGTAGACTTGACGCATCACGATCTGAGGATGGCCCCCGCACTTTGTAAGTCTGGAGCAGACTCGGTGCAGTCCAAGAGGACATTTCTCGCGTTTTGTAAGTCTGGAGCAAACTCAGCACATCACCATCTGAGAATGCCCCCCGCACTTTGTAAGTCTAGAGCAGACTCGGTACAGTCTAGGAGGACATTTCCTGCATTTTGTAAGTCTGGAGCAGATCGACGCATCGCCATTTGAAGATGGCACCCGCACTTTGCAAGTCTAGAGCAGACTCAATGCAGTTCAGGAGAACAACCCCGCCGCTTTGTAAGTTTGGAGCAAACTCGGTGCCTCGCTATTTGAGGATGTAGCTGCCTCAGGTACACGCTTCTTTCCTTTCTCTGAATTTTGGCTCACCTAGGCACCCATATACTAGCTTCCCCAAAATTGGGGGCAATTATAGACACCTGGTCCCTAGGCAGTCCAAGATCAGGATTACCCGAGGATGAAAATGATGCTTTGTGATGCCCGTTCCCTAACGACAGACTAGCTCAGCTAATCTTGGTTAGAGAAGGTCGCACACACACAACAGAATACATGCGGAATCTGAACAATAAAATTTCATCACATAGTATCTTATCTCATGCATCACATGCCAAGCTATTCATATGACATACATACATATGAGAGGTTACATTCATGATTATACATTATTACATGCCTTTACATATTCATTACACACGTTAACTATACAAAAAGCTCATACAAAATCCCAAAATAACAACCCCCAAACCTATGCTATTCACTTCCTATTGTTGACCGTACCAAAATGCGGGGGACGTCCTTCAGTCACCTCCCGTCCGTACCTGCACGGATTAGAGTAAATCCATACTAAGCGATAACGCTTAGTGGGGAACTCATATACAGCAAATAATTTATCATGCATCAGTGATAACACACATTACATGCTAGTAGACATGCCAGAACAAACATTATTAAAGCATGTACTATTTCCAACATAGTTCTGTCCATTCTATATTCAATCATAAAGCATCGATCACTTATTCACATATCCTTACCACATACTTTCTTGTACCACAATCACTTCTGTTTGTTAATTAATTAATTGATTAGCCGATTAGCCTTTTAGTCCATTAGCCTGCAATTCAATGACGCGGATAACGGGTATCGCATCGGTACCTCTCAGGTACCAGTAATCTCATCGAGACTACTTTTTCACATTAGCACCTTCTGGTGCTTCACATCACATTAGTACCTTCTGGTACTTCACATTATTCCACATATAATAAAATCCAGCAAGGATTATTCGCATTGTGATTCCCATGGAATCAGACACATTTAACGCATGGGGCTGCAGCACTTGACCCTATAGGCATGCCTAACTATCCACTACTTGACTCACAGGCTTAAGTTATTAACAACTTATTCAATTCACTTTTCATTTTACACATTTGCATTTAGCACATAGCTAAACATTTCATTTGCATATTCAGTATGCTTTCAAATTCAATCTTCACATTTAATATTCACATAACTGATCGCATTCAGAAATCACCATGTTTGTATGCATTTGTAGATCACTTAACACACATACAATACTTACTCATGTTGTCTTTCATTTCAGCTCAAGCCTTGCCATTTGAATGGCCAAACACACTAGGATCATATTGCCACGACAGAGTGGGTCACGGTCACAATGAATTTCATTGTCACCATGACATATTGAAGTCCAAAACAGAATGCAAACTGGGGACATGTCACGGTCACAATCAATTTCATTGTCACCGTGACGTGTTCCCAACTCTCGGCAGAATGCAACTTGAGGGTATGTCATGGTCACAATGAACTTCATTGTCACCGTAACATATTCTCACTTTGCAAAACAGAATGCTCTCTTAAGTACCTCACGGTCACAATGAATCCTATTGTCACCGTGACATACAAAAATCAAGTAGACAGAATTGAACTCAAGCATATCTCACAGTCACAATCAATTTGATTGTCACCGTGACCTATGCAAAAACACCATAGCATAGTTATGTTTTTCAGTCCATTTCTTCCTTCTCATTAGAGCTTCAAACCCCACTCCCACTTTTGGCAATCAACCCATAAACATCAACCACATAATCAATTAGCACATACCTGTTTTCCCTTCTTGTTTTGACATTCAATAATAGCACAAATCATAATCATTCTCAAGCACTTTATCATAAGCATATTGCTACTACAATCATACTATCTAGCCTTACATAATTCATACTCAAACTTCAATCTCACATATCATATATTCAGTTCAAATCTCTATTTAATCAACACTAATCACACAATCACACAATTAGGTTTTGTTCCCAAACCTCGTCGCCTTAGCTCCTAATTCCGAAGGACGCTCGGCTCGCCGATTACAGCCTTTCCCTTATCTCTCTTCACTTCTTCAGCTAGCAAAAACAACACAGATGCTCAAGCTCAAACTCAAACCAATAATATCCCATCCAAACTAGGTCAACCAAGAAGAAAGAGTAGAAGATGAGATTATGCACTTATTCACTTACCTCTTAGGTTTAACCCTTAATTCTTGAGCAACTTAACATCAGTTTGCTAACACTTCATAAAGCCTCTCTAAACTCACTCCCACACAAGAAAGAAAAGAGAAGAACATAGAAAATTGCTAGGTTACCAAATGAAACTCTTCCCTTCCCTTAACTCACTCTTGCATGCAAAAGTGTAGGTGGCATCCTCTCAAGAGGCCGCATGGAAACCACTTCCTCAAATCTGTCTCCACTTTCCATTAAATCAAGTTATTATTTCCTTAATTAATCCTTTATTAACTAGCCAATCAGCCTTTAACTCATGCTTAGCACAAACATTCATAATTACCATTAAAACCCTTAACAATACTTCTTTCTTTCAATTAAGTCCAATCTTACACATTCAATTCTCACACACATGCCAATTTAAGTTAATTCTCTTAGGGTACAAATCCGGCCATGACAACTCTCCCCTCCTTAAAGAATTTTGTCCTCGAAATTCTTACCTGAGTGAAACAATTGTGGATGCTGTTCTCGCATAGCCGCTTCTGGTTCCCAAGTTGCTTCTTCAACACCATGGTGCTGCCAGAGCACTTTTACAAGTGGTATCTGCTTGTTCCAAAGTTGTCTTACTTCTCTTGCTAAAATCACTACTGGCTTCTCATCATAAGTGAAATCTGACTGCACTTCCACTTCTGGTAGAGGTAACACATGGGAATCATCTGACCTATATCTTCTTAACATAGACACATGGAATACATCATGCAGCTTAGCCAAAGCCGGGGGCAAAGCCAACCGATAAGCTACTGAACCTACTCTTTCAAGCACTTCGTATGGCCCGACAAACCTCGGACTCAACTTCCCCTTCTTACCAAATCGTAGTACCTTCCTCCAAGGAGACACTTTCAGAAACACTATATCGCCTACACTGAACTCAATTTCCCTTCTTTTCAAATCAGCATACGACTTCTGTCTGTCACTTGTCGCTTTCAATCTCTGCTGTATGATCTTAGCTTTCTCTTCTGTATCCCTCACTAGATCAGGTCCAATGATTCTGCTCTCATTCAATTTTGTCCAGCAAACCGGTGAATGACATTTCCTTCCATACAAGACTTCATATGGTGCCATACCAATACTGGTCTGATAACTATTGTTATAAGAGAATTCCATAAGTGGAAGATACCTATCCCAACTCTTAGAGAAATCCAAAACACATGCTCGCATCAAATCTTCCAAGACCTGAATAATTCTTTCGGATTGTCCATCAGTTTGCGGATGGAAAGCAGTACTGAAGTTCTATTTCGTACCCAAAGCCGCTTGTAAGCTCTTCCAAAACTTAGAAGTGAATCTGGGATCTCTATCAGAAACAATAGACAAGGGTATCCCATGCAATCGGACAATTTCCCTTACATACAATTCAGCCAACTTTTCCATAGAATAATCCATCCGCAGCAAACCGGTGAATGACATTTCCTTCCATACAAGACTTCATATGGTGCCATACCAATACTGGTCTGATAACTGTTGTTATAAGAGAATTCCATAAGTGGAAGATACCTATCCCAACTCTTAGAGAAATCCAAAACACATGCTCGCATCAAATCTTCCAAGACCTGAATAATTCTTTCGGATTGTCCATCAGTTTGCGGATGGAAAGCAGTACTGAAGTTCTATTTCGTACCCAAAGCCGCTTGTAAGCTCTTCCAAAACTTAGAAGTGAATCTGGGATCTCTATCAGAAACAATAGACAAGGGTATCCCATGCAATCGGACAATTTCCCTTACATACAATTCAGCCAACTTTTCCATAGAATAATCCATCCGAACTGGTATAAAGTGAGCCGATTTCGAAAATCTGTCCACAATAACCCATACTGCATCCTGTTGTCTTGAGGTCAGAGGCAATCCAGATACAAAATCCATCGTAATATTATCCCATTTCCATTGTGGGATATGAAGTGGATGCAACATCCCCTGAGGCACTTGATGCTCCGCTTTAACTTGTTGACAGACAAGACACTTAGACACATATTCCATTACATCTTTCTTCATCCCAGGCCACCAGTACAACTGTTTCATGTCTTGATACATCTTGTTTCCACCTGGATGCATAGTGAAAATCGTATTATGAGCCTCATGGATCAATCTTTTCTTTAATTCTTTATCACTTGCCACACACTTTCTATTCTTATACAGCAGTACCCCGTTTTCATTCACTAAATAGTCAGTCTTATCCATATCACTGACTGACTGCAAAACTTGTTGCAACCTCACATCATTTCTCTGAGCAACCATTAACTCGTCTCTCAGGACCGGTCTTGCTTTCAACTGTGCCAATAAAGCTCCGTTTGCAGAAAACCTCCACTTGATCCGCTTTAATTGTAATGCTGAAATTGACTTCCTGCTCAAAGCATCCGCCACTACATTAGCTTTTCCCTGATGATAATCCACAATACAATCATAATCTTTAAACAACTCGAGCCACCTTCGCTGTCTCAAATTCAATTCCTTCTGTGTAAGCAGATATTTCAAACTCTTACATACAAGTAATGTCGCCAAATCTTTAAAGCAAACACTACCGCTGCCAATTCCAAATCATGAGTCGGATAATTCTGTTCATGCGGCTTCAATTGCCTTGACGCATATGCTATCACCTTCCCCTCTTGCATCAACACACAACCCAAGCCGACACCCGAAGCATCGGTATACAACACATACTCTTTGCCAGTCATAGGCTGTGTAAGAATCGGTGCTTCTACTAACATCTTCCTCAACTGATTGAAACTCGCTTGACATCTTTCAGACCACTCATACTTCACTCATTTACGTAACAACTTTGTCAACGGTGAAGCTATCACTGAAAATCCTTTCACAAACCTTATGTAGTATCCAGCCAACCCTAAGAAACTGCGAACCTCCAGCACATTCTTAGGTGGTTTCCAATTCACAATTGCTTCTATCTTAGTTGGGTCTACTTTAATCCCCTCAGATGAGATCACATGACCCAGAAATGACACCTCTTTGAGCCATAACTCACACTTACTTAGTTTAGCATACAACTGATGCTCTCGTAATGTCTGGAGCACAATTCTCAAATGCTGCTCGTGCTCCTCCTCATCCCTTGAATAAACCAGGATATCATCTATGAATACTACCGCGAATTGATCCAGATACGGTCTGAAAACCCGATTCATCAAATCCATAAATGCAGCTGGCGCATTAGTCAACCCAAAAGGCATCACCAGAAACTCATAGTGCCCATATCGAGTTCTAAATGCAGTCTTGGGTATGTCTTCCTTCTTCACTTGCAACTGATAATACCCTGAATGCAAATAAATTTTTGAAAATACACCAGCTCCTCTTAACTGATCAAACAAATCTTCAATCCGACGTAAAGGGTACCGATTCTTTACTGTCACTTTATTCAACTGCCGATAATCGATGCACATTCTCATTGTACTATCTTTCTTCTTGACAAATAGCACTGGTGCTCCCCAAGGTGAAACACTAGGTCTAATAAAACCCCTATTAAGCAATTCTTGCAGCTGTTCTTTCAATTCTTTCAACTCAGTTGGAGCCATTCTGTATGGTGCCTTAGATACAGGGACTGTTCCAGGTGCCACATCAATCGATAGCTCAACCTCACTTATCGGTGGTACACCGCTCAATTCTTCAGGAAATACGTCAGGAAACTCTCTGACTATCGGTATCTCTTGTATCTTCACATGTTCTCTCTTACCGTCTATCACCAAAGCTAGATAAGCTTCACATCCTTTTCTCATACACCGACAGGCTTGCATAACAGATATCACATTCATAAGAGGGTTAGTGCACACTCCCCTCATTATCGCTCTGTTCCCCTTACCATCATAGAGTACAACCATCTTCCTCTTACACTTAACATCCGCATCATATTTGGTTAGCCAATCCATACCCAAAATCAAATCAAACTCATCAAACGGTAACTCAATCAAATCCGCTGGAAACATTATACCCTGAACTTCTAATGCACAGTTTCTATACACTCTGTTCACATTAACATTACCTCCCAAAGGGCTAGACACACATATATCATATTTTAAACATTCAACTTTAGGCATCTTTTCACATATCTTTTTATCACACACATATGAATGAGTTGAACCAGGATCAATAAGTGCAAACATTTCCACACCACAAAGTAGAATAGTACCTGCTATCACCTCAGGCGCATCCTGATCCTCTCGTGCCTTCATAGCATAAGCCCGCACTGGTGTCGCATCAGGCCTATCCACAATCTCAGAATCGACTGCACCTCTGGACTGACTACCTCTGCCACGTCCTCTTCCTCTTCCTCTGTTCGTAGAAGGCAAGTTTGAACCACCCCTACTCTGCTCTTGTTGATTTCCTGACATCTCATCAGTATTCGGGCAATTAGCAAGGAAATTGTGACGCGTGCCGGATCCCATGCGCCGCCCTTTCGGACCGCCTGCACGTGGGCGATCGGGGCATTTACGGGTCCGTTGACAGCTTGCGATAAATCGCAAGTGCGTCTATGTTGGGCAACAAGGAGGTTTCATGGAGTCACCACCCAATAGAACATTGGGAAAGTTACTCTCGCCTCGGAGAGCCTAAGACTGCGCTTGGTATCCATTTTGGGCAAGCTAGAGGGGTCATGGAAGGTGAACTTCTCTCCCTAAAGAGCCTAGGATTAGCGCTAAAGCCTCGTGACCCAAGAAGTATTTTGGAGGATAACCTCTAACCTCTCGAGCCCAAAGACCAGAGCTGGGTCCGGGATTTCTCATCTATTTCTACCTCAGTTATTTTATGATCAAATTTTAAAATCATTAATTCGCTCTCTCTCTCCACACTATGCAATTGATTAAAAGGCGCACTTATTCACATCTTGAAAGCGATAAATGATCAAATAGATAATGAAAGCAATATATTACAATAATACAAGGAGCGGAATACAACTCCCTTTCGTAAATATGCGGATCATGCATAAATCGGGGCATTGCTTATTTTGAGGACTTTGGTCCTCACATGCATCGTTATTAAAATTGGGGATTTTTATTTGTGATGACCTTTATTGGATAAAAATAGGGCATTGGACCCTTGCTTTCGTGTAAACCTCATTTTATTGAATATAAAATATTGAGTCATTTTTATACATCAAACGGGATATGAAAGGAGTACATTCGTATACATAAAATGATCGATAAATAACAAAATGAAGAAAATAGCCAAGAGGGTTAGGGAACTAAACCAGATGAAATCCTCCGAACATGGTAGACAGCCGCTCAAGCTCGGGATTATCCAAGAGGATCAATATACACTCATAGAAAGTTGAAAGATGTTAATATACATAAAATTAACATATAAGAAGTCAAAAAGACTTGAAAGAGATGAAAAACGATTTAAAAAGATGGAGACAGAACCCACCGACGGCCTTCTTTAGCTGACCGACGGGCGTCGGTTAAGGTAACCGAGATGTCCATTTGTCACTCAAGGAGGGGCGTCTGTAGGGGGTGACCGATGAGCGTCGGTGATAAAGATGACCCGTCGGTCACCACTGTCTCCGAAAAAATAGAATGGAGAGAGAGAAAAAAAAACCTTTTCAAAGTTAAAAAGTGGGTTTTATCCCAAAAGGAGATAAGAGAGTCAAAATAAAAGAAAATAATGACAGATATTCAAAAAAATTCCACAAAATAAGAAATAAATATGAGATAATATGGAGAAGGAATCTGGAATATTTACCCTCAGATAATCGCTTCGGGTGAGATTGTTGTGTTGATTAGAGCCCCGCGCGTTCTACAAGAAGTGAAAGATGAAGGATCAAAGAAAGAAAATTCAACCCCTCAAAAGATCGATTTTGGAGTCAAAATCTAAAGAAAACTAATTAGTTTTTAGTTCCTTTTGATTGATTTGAACCTTGATTCAATAGATTTCCTTAGTAAATGTGTTTTGTTGGAAGAGAGAGAAAATTTACTTGAAATTGGGCAGAGTTTCCCCCTTTGAAAATTTTTCCAACACTTTTCAAGTGAAAATCCGGAGCTTTTATAGCCAGACACGACCGACGGGCGTCCGTGTATGGAGGCGGGCGTCGGAAGAATCCTTCTGAGATAAGGATTCGTCCGACGGCCCTGCCACATCCACCGACGGGCGTCGGAAAGGTTGCGTGCTCCGAAAAACTAGGCGGCGCTCTGACAGAGGCGGTGATTTTCCGACGGGCGTCAGAAAATACCATAGGCCGTCTGTGACACTCACCGATGGGCTGGCCTCTCACCGACGGGCTGGCCGTCCGTAGAGAGAAAAACATTTTTTTATCCGAAAAATAACCCCGTTTTCCCCCTTCTACCCAGGAAAGGTGGAAAGATTCATTTCTCGTGGAACATGGGACTAAAACCCCCGAATCCAAACCGTTTATGCAGGCTCGAATACTGATTTCATCATAGGGTAACCTCTGATCCGGACCGCTCCGGGACACGGTGCTTACAGTTACCCCCAGTTTTGGGGAAACTAATGCACAAGCGCCTAGATAAGCCAAAACTCAGAGAAAGGTCAGAAAGGAAGCGTACCTGCGACGACTTTTCACCCTCCGTGCCTTTTGCCGGGTGGACCTTGTCTCGATCCACTCGGCGGTGCGAAGATACTTCCATCGATCTTATCTCGACCTGTAGGTACCTGGCGGGATGCAGCATGCTTTGGCTACAACCCCGATTTGAAGTGCGATATGCTCTGACCACGGCTTCGATCTAGTGAGATGCAGCATGCTCTGGCTACAATCTCGATCTGGTGAGATGCAGCATGCTTTGGCTACAATCTCGATTTGAAGTGCGATATGCTCTGACCGCAGCTTCGATCTGGTGAGATGCAGCATGCTCTGGCTACAATCTCGATCTGGTGAGATGCAGCATGCTTTGGCTACTATCTCGATCTGGTGAAGTGTGGTATGCTCTGACCACAGCTTCGATCTGGTGAGATACAGCATGCTCTGGCTACAATCTCGATCTGGTGAGATGCAGCATGCTTTGGCTACTATCTCGATCTGGTGAAGTGTGGTATGCTCTGACCGCAGCTTTGATCTGGTGAAGTGTGGTATGCTATGACCGCAGCTTCGATCTGGTGAGATGCAGCATGCTCTAGCTACAACCTCGATTTGTGAGATGAGGAAACCCCGCCGGGTTCCTTGTTCCAAAAGAGATCTTTTTAATCGATGTCTATGTTCAGATCGGTATTTCTCGGCACCTGTGTGATAAAAGATTTTATTAGTTCATGTTTGAGCGGTAATCTTTTAACCTGTCTATTGATGGCGTGATCTTGCTTTATTTGCTATGCCATGTTTCATTTTTCATTCATTTTTTTTATTGAGCTGTTATTGATCATTTTTTTGTTTTTGTTATATTGTCATTTTTATTGACATGTGAGTAAATATGAGAATATACACTTTCTGTGATGTGATTAAACAATTAACAATCAAATGATCATGCAATAATGAAGCAAAAGTTTTCACTAGAAATGTCATTTTTGTACAGTGCATATACAAAATATAAATGTACAAAAGATACAAAAATAACTCCCTGAAGATCAGAGAGGTGTGCGGTCGGAGGACTCATCGGGATCCTCATCATCCGATATATGCACGGTCCCTGGTGGAGGTGGAGGTGGAGCTGGCTGAGCCGTGGAGGGTCCTGCCTCGTGATCATGGGCCCGCCTGAACCGGATCTGAGCGTAGCCATCCAAGAAAGGCTGGGTACAGGTACTCATAAACCCTAAGGTCTCAGAAACCTTGTCTCCTAACTTCTTGAAGGCTTGGCTCAACTGAATGGTCTGCTCGCTGGCGGCCTTTCTCCTCTGCTCCAGGCTCTGCTCCGTCTGCTCTCTAAACTTCCTCATGGTCTGAGAAAGAGGTGGGAGAATCCCCTCTATCGCCTGGACGCGGGATCTCAGAGAGTCGAGTGACTCATCAATCATCTGTAGGGTCATATCGACCCTCTGAGACACCTGGTCCTGTGACATCCTCACATCATGAGCGAGCTGCTGCCTCAACTCCCTCTGCCCCTGAGCAATCTGCTCAATCAGCCTCATCTGCTCCCCTCTGAAGGCCTCCAGGACCCGAGCCTGCTCATCCCTGAAAACATCCAGGGCCCGAGCCTGCTCCCGAGTCGTATGCTCAATGTAGCCGTCCTGCTCTCGGGCTAAGCGCTCCACCGACTGGGACTGCTCCTGAATGGCAGCCTGCTGGTGATCCAACCTCTCGTGAATAGCCCTATCCCTCTCATCCTGCCGCCGCTCTAAGGCTGTAAACATGGATGTGAGGAGCTGAGAGAAGTCAGGCGGTGCAGGCTGCTGTGGTGCTGGCTCTGGCGGTGGCGCCGAGGAGGTGGATGCCCCTGGGTCACCTCGGGAGTGCGGGTGGTATCTCTCAGAGGGCCCGTGGATAGACCTCTGTACCCTAGCGCTCGGTGATGGGGCCGGAGTCGGCGCCCTGGATGCTGGTGAAGCGGCAAAGAGGTCGTCCATCGTGATCTCGAAGTCGAAGTCCGAGGGAGTCCTGGGCTGCTCCTGCTGCTGTGGTGGTGGCACAGTCTGTGGTTGAGGAGGCTGAGGAGGCTAATGCTCTAGCTGAGGCTCGGGCTGAGGCTAGGGCTCTGGCTGAGGCTCGGGCTGTGGAGGCTGCTCCTCCGGGTGCTCCGGGTGGTCTGGATCTGCACCCAAGGGTGGGAGCGAGAATAGCTGCCGGGTCTCATGAATGGTCAATACCCTGTAGGCCTCTGCCTGGCCTGAAATCTGGGAGATCATCCCCATCTATACTACCGCCGCGGCGTCTACATGGATCCCCTCCGGCAAGGGTCCTCTCAACCTCTCAGGGTTAACCCCCAACCTCAAAAGTAACCGGGTGATAACCCCTCCTACTATCACCACCGGCGTCAACGCTCTGCCGACTCTGGTCAAGTTGGCCAAGATCTCGTGGCTAATGTTGAGACGCTGGCCTGCCACCATAGCCCAGAGGCTCCAGATCTCGGCCGCGTTAAGCGACCCTGGATTACCAGCTCGACCGAGGTACGAACTGGAAAGCACTCTGTGCAAATACCGGAGTGCTTGAGACACCAGTACGGTGCTCTTCACTGTATCGTGATCGTACAGCACTCCCGGTATGGCAATGGCCGCCCAATGGGCGCGTCTAACAGCTCGCCGCGGGATCTCGACCCCCTCCTCTGTAGGGAGCCCCATGGCCTGTGCAAATCTCTGCCTAGTGATACTGAAGTGATCGTCGTCGAACCAAAACTGAACCACCCCTGGGTCGGTATCTGCACTCTGAAAACCGGCGTAGCGGAGAGTGGCCAGGACCTGGCGAGTAGCCTCTGAAAACGTCTGGAAGGAGGGCTCAAGGAACTCTGTCCACCCAGCACCCTCGTCAAGTAGATCGAACTCTGGGGCCAGCCCTAGGGCCTCTAGAAATGGGCGGGACACAAAACGACTGGCCCGAAACTCTACCTGAGCCAATGCTCTATACCTCTGAGCCGACTCATCATCCATCCAATCCGGAGCTACAAGCTCGGGCTGGGCCTGCGGTGCCCTACGTCTAGGAGGCATCCTGCAAAAGAGAAGAGATTAAATATCGAAAATTTGGCAAAACAAATATTTTAAACTTATTTCCAAGGTGAAGGCCGATTTAGGCCTCACCGGGGCAATAGCGGCCCAAAACAAGATAGAGAATTGATAAAAAAACGAAAAGAGCAAACATCCTGTCTAAGAAAGTAGCCTAATGTGGCTCGCAGGCATCATGGCAAAAGCAACATGCAATCAGCATGGAAATAATTAAAGTGAATAAGAATGGGCTTTCCAGGTCCCAGGGCGTGCATTATACACAAAAATACTCAATTTTTGAATAAATAATAAAAATTTGGGCAGCACCCCGGCAGGGGTATGCCCAACCTCCTGCATGAAAAGGCAAAAACATAGGCCTCAGGCCTCAACAATAATATACACGTGTAAATGGGACGCATCCCGGCAAGAGTGTGCCCCCAACAACACAAAATAATGGCCTCAGGCCGCAAAAGCAACATATGCACATAATGGTGCGCTAAAGACGGTCTATTTCTAAAGCACCAAAGTCATAGAAAAATTCTATTTCTATGTGATCATGTAAAAATTCAGATTTAGTTGCACTAGAATAATGATAATAATAAAAAAATGATGGGCAGCATTCTCCCTAAATTCCCAAGGCATTCGGAATTTTCTAAACATTTCTAAAGTTGAAAGAAGAAGAAATGAAGAAATAAATTGAATAAAATTCAAGGAAAAAAGTAATTATTTACTTACTTGGAATCGCGAGAAGTGTAGAAACTGAAGAAAATATAAATACCAAAGCGCCCGGTGAGTAAATGATGCGAAATTATGAAGAAATCGCGAAGAAAGATGAGGAATGCTTGAAAAGACACTAAAAAAACGCTAAAAAACGGTTTGGGAGAGGAAGAAGAAAGGGACAGCAGCGTTTGCACCGTCTGTCACTCGCCCTTATATAGAATTTCTTGACCGACGGGCAGGGAGTCTGTACAAGTGACCGACGGGCAGGCCGTTTGTAGCGCAATAAATGCGAGTTAATGCGCGTGATGAATGCAATGCTGACGTATGCATCTGCCAGGTGGATTTCCTTCCGACGGGCAGGCCGTCTCTCTGGAGAGACGGGTAGGCCGTCGGTGATGCTTTGCTATAAAATCTTACAAAATTCTGTTTCTCTGATGTCTCTTCATTTTCCAACATCTTGAGCCTTTCATCTTTCTAAAAATGTCTTCTCCTCTAGCCCAAAGGATGCACCGTATCTTAGATGACAAACACACTTGGGAGGAAGGCGCCCTTTCCTCTCTGTCTGGGCTGAAATACCTGTGTCGGGTGAAAGTTGACCAGAACCTCCTTCTGGCGGCGACCCACTTCTAGAACCCCCGGTTTTACGTCTTCCGATTTACCTATCAGGAACTGTGCCCTCTGCCTGAAGAACTAGCTGCCATTCTCGGAGCCTGGTTTCCTCCCAGCGCTCTGCCCTGCGTCCCCCGCTGCAGCCTATCCCAGATCCGGGACATAGCTATGGCGCTCGGTATACCTCCCTCCGAGGCTGTCCGGCTGGTTTCTCCGGGCTCTCTCTTTGCTCTTGGGCCACTGATCGAGGCTCTGGATCAGTTCACTGATATCCCCACCTACCGGGTAAGCATCACATTCTTGTATTGCATGGTAAACTTCCTCACTGTTGTTCCAGGGGGTTTGACAGGTGATCCTCGCCTGTTCGGAGTCCTGAGCGACTTTCACTCGGGGTTATCACCCTTGCCACTCGTCTTGGCTGAAACCATTCTAGGCTTGGACGCAGTGAGCTCTGGATCCACCACAACCTTTTCCGGCAGTCCCTTATTGCTCCAGGTATGTCATTATTTTAAAGGTAGTGCATCCCTTATGGATTTTCACACTAGCTTTTCTTAGCGGGAGGTGCGTCCTTTCGGATTTTTACACAACCCTGTGCCTTATTTTTGCCTGAAGTAAACCCTACTTACTCCAGCGGCTTTTTTTTTTTTAGATCTGGCTGCAAGAGAAACTGAAGATGCTGTCTAAGCCACCCCCTCGAGTCACTCTACAGTACTCGCCGAGACACTTTCTTCCGCGTCGACGATTGTACGGGTGTGCCACTACTGGTGAAGGCATTGCCCGATTTGGAGAGCTGTCAGATGATGACATCAGCTTCACGTCCGCCTGGCTCCCACTGTCTCATGTAGTCATTGACGGGCCATCGGGGTGTGTTCCCCTCTGTGGGCTCCATCGGGCCACCTTCTGCATCACTTCTCGATGTTCACGTCAGCTCGGGATGACCCAGGATGTAGTGAGGATTCCCTTATCTTTCCGGGGAGGAGCCCTCTCGGTTGCGTTCGCTTCTCGGTATCATGAGCTGTGGGGCAGACTACCCGTGAAGACTGTTATCCCGAAGTTCGGCAATCATTCTGTGTCTTCGACTAACGAGTACAAGAAGTGGATCCTTAGTCCAGCATCCGATAATAGGACCCGAGAACTCAAGCATTTGGTCGGCGAGAGCAGCAGCAGGACCTAGTTTGGCTTTCATATGTACTTCTTTTGGTGCTACATTTCTTTTTAATGCAGAACTAGAAAATGACAAAAATGAGAAGAATAATATTCATTTTATTTCCCAAATTCGTGTACGTTTTCATACAGTTTCAACATACATGATTAGTTTTGACATTTATTCAGCCGCTTACGTGCCATTTAACACAAAGAACCAAATTTTAACAGCATCAACTCCTGTTACCAATCGGCCCTCTCGGGTTTTCACGATCGGACATTTTCTCTCATGCCTCTAATTTTTGCACAGGATGCCTTTTTTCGGTTTTCACCCTGTCGAGGCGCCCAATTTTAGCACAGCCGCCTTTTTTTGGTTTTCGACCTGCAGGGAATTTTATTCTCTTCTTTTCATTTTTGGGTCTTTAGCCATGGAACCTTTTGAGTCTGTCGACGTTGATCGGCTCTTTGAATTCGTTCCCATCACTATCCGACAAGATTGCAGCTCCTTTGGACAGCACCTTCTTAAGGATATACGGCCCTTCCCAGGTAGGTCTGAATTTCCCTCTGATGTCTGGTATGCCTGGCCTCATCTGCTTGAACACCAAGTCCCTTTCTTTCAGCGGATGCTTTCTCACCTTCTTTCGGAAAGTTCTTGCCAATCTCTTTTGGTAAATCTGATTATGATAATAGGCTTTCAGCCTACTCTCATCTAATAAGTTCAAGTGCTGTAGCCTCTGCCGCGCCCATTCGGCCTCTGGGACTTGGGCTTCCATGACCACCCTCAGTGATTTAAGCTCTATCTCTACTGGCAACACTGCTTTTGTTCCGTATACCAGGGAAAATGGTGTAGCACCTGTAGACGTCCTCACCGTCGTACTATATCCCCACAGGGCGAAGGGTAACTTTTCAGCCCAGTCTTTGTAGGTTTGGACCATTTTGGACAGGATCTTCTTCATATTCTTATTTGCGGCCTCTACTGCCCCATTCGCTTGCGGTCGGTAGGGAGAGGATTTATGATGCTCGACACCATACTTCTCAAGGAGCTTCCTGGCTTCTCCCATGAACTGCACCCCATTGTCGGACACTATGTGATGAGGGAGGCCATATCTGCAGATCAGATTTCTCTCTATGAATTTTGCCATATCCCTTGCGTCGATCTTTTTGAAGGATTCCGCCTCTACCCATTTGGTAAAATAGTCAATTGTGACTATGATGTATCTGTGCCCATTGGATGCCGTAGGGCGAATCTCTCCAATGATATCTATCCCCCAAGCAGCGAAAGGCCAAGGTGATGTCAGGTTATGTAGCTCTGATACTGGCAGGTGTCTCAAGTCTGCGTACTGTTGGCACAACTGGCATTGTTTGACATATTTCGAGCAGTCATTGTCTATTGTAAGCCAATAAAAGCCTTGTCTCATAATCTTCTTGGCCAAGGTCAAACCATTCATGTGAGCCCCACAGACACCTGCATGGGTTTCCTCCATCACTTTGCGGGCTTCTTTTTCATTCAAGCACCTGAGCTGAATCTCGTCCGACTGCCTTTTGTACAACACCCCTTCTAAGGATATGAACTGAGTAGATAGCTTACGGATCATCCTCTGGTCTTTTTCAGTGGCTTCTTCTGGAAATTTGTTGTTTTCCAAGTAGTTCATGATGTCGAAGTACCATGGTTTCCCATCTGCCACTTCTACCTCCATTACAAGCTTGATCTCAAAGCTGGGCTTCTCAGAACTTGAAATCAGTACCGGTTTCATAGCTACTCCCTCAGGATTATCCCACATCGACACCAAGGTTGCCAACGCATCAGCTAGACGATTCTCATCTCTGGGCACGAAGTGGAAAGTGCAAGTCTCAAACTGCCCACATATCCCTCTCAAATTCTCAACATAGGGCATCAGCCGTTCTTCTTTTACGGCCCACTCACCTCGGATCTGGTTGATCACCAAGGATGAGTCACCAAAGACTTCTATGTTCCTTGCCCCCAATGCAGCTAAAGCTTCTACTCCGAAGGTGCATGCTTCGTATTCGGCTTCATTGTTGGTTGCTTTGTATCTCAGCTTCTTAGCAAGGGGAAGTTTCTCATTATCTGGGGTTGTCAGGATGATTCCAACTCTGGCTCCCCTGTTATTGACTGCCCCATCGAAGTGTAACTGCCATCCCTGAACAAAAATCGCGACTATGCTTTCATCAGGAAAGGTGAACTCGGGGGTGTCTCCTTGAATGGGATGTTCAGCAAGAAATTCGGCCACGGCTCGTCCCTTAATAGTCTTACGAGTGATGTATTGCACATCAAACTCCTGTAGCGAGAGCAGCCACCTCCCCATCTTTCCAAGCAAAGACGGTGCTTCCTGCAAATATCTTAACGGATTCTACTTGGCCACTGCTTGAACCTTGTACGAGTGGAAATAATGCCTCAGTTTCTTTGACACCCAAATTACTGCAAGGCAGATCTTCTCTACTTCAGCATATTTTATCTCATAAGCCAAAAATTTCTTGCTAAGATAATAAATTGCAAACTCCACCCCAAATTCATTTTCTTGAGCCATCATGGCGCCCACAGAACTGCCTTCTACTGCCAAATACAGGATAAGCGGTTTAATCGGCTACGGCGGCCTTAACACTGGTGGATTCAATAGGTATTCCCTGATGCTGTCAAAAGCTTTCTGGCAATCTTCGTTCCAGACCACAGGCTGATTCTTTCTAAGCAGCTTAAAAACGGGCTCGCATATTGAAGTGGCTTGGCAATGAATCGGCTGACATACTGCAGCTTGCCCAGGAAACTCCTAACATCCTTCTCTTTTTGCGGCACAGGCATCTCTCTGATGGCTTTCACCTTGTCCGGGTCAATTTCTATTCCCCTCTAGCTGATGACATGTCCCAATAGCTTTCCTGAAGTCACTCCGAAAATGCACTTCTTGGGGTTAAGTCGCAGATTATACTTATCGATCCTGGTGAAGAACGTCTCTAGAGCTTCAAAGTGTCCCTCTCGGGTGGCCGACTTGACCATCATGTCATCGACATATACCTCTACTTCTTTATGGATCAGGTCACTTAAGATCTTGGTCGCCATTCTCTGGTATGTGGCCCCTGCGTTCTTTAGGCCGAAAGGCATGACTCGATAGGCATAGGTTCCCCATTCTGTGATAAAGACGGTTTTAACCCGATCAGCTATCTTGTTCAGGATTTGGTTGTACCCCACATATCCATCTCCAAAGCTATACATCGCGCAATTGGCGGCGCTGTCTATTAACACATCGATATGGGGTAATGGAAAATCATCTTTAGGGCAGGCCTTGTTCAGATCTCGGTAATCCACACATACTCTGACCTTCCCATTTTTCTTTGCTACAGGGACCACATTTGCCAGCCATGTGGGATACTGCACTTCCACGAGGAACTTGGCTTTAATCTTCTGTCGAATTTTCTCCTTGACCTTGTCTGCCCATTCTGGCCTGAGCCTTCTCAACTTCTGCTTCACAGGCTTGTAATCCAAATAAGTTGGGATAGCATGTTCTACTACATCCCGGTCAATTCCTGGCATGTCCTCATAGGTCCAGGCAAAGACTTTTTCATGTTTTCTTATTATTCTCTCAAAATTTTTTCTCTCCTCAGGAGTTATATTTGATGCTATTAGAATTTCTCTCGGATTTTCTGAGGTTCCAAGATTAAAAGGCGTTGTATCAGTGAAATCGATGTCAAAAATTGATGGAGTATGATCATGTTCATGCATGTTGAAACCATTAGAAACATCGCACAAATAAGAGAAATTGTTTGTCTTATTAATAATATTATAGTTATCATTTACATCATAAAAGAGTTCGGAAATAAAAAGACAGTCCAAACTAGAATCTTCTTCCGCCACTCCAGAGGTCGATGCCGTTGCAGCTTGTTCACTGGCTTCCTGATTCTGCAGAGGCCCCTCAGGCTCGTCGGAGGAAAATTTCAAATTCTCCATTTTCAGCTCTAATTCTGCTACCTTCCCTTTCCTTTTCAACCTGACAGCTATCATCTTCTCAATAACGACCTCCTCAAGCTCGCATCTGTCCCAAGTGATACCCTGAGTCATAACTTCCTCATCCCAGAAGTCTTCGACAGTCTTGATAAACCCGACATGCCAGTCATACACATCGTTAAAGATCTCGAAGCTAGGGACAATCCTCCCCTCTACCCAATGCGGCTCGTCTTCGCCAGTGTATGCACAAACTGAGGATGCTGGTACGAAGCTCTCTGTTATGTGGGGGATCTTATCCGTTACCTTCTTCTTGCCGAAGCCACCTCTATACCCCAGACCTTTTCGGTTCTTTTGCCCTCGAGTGGTGATTGCGGTTTGCAGTCCTTGGGAGTTTCTGCCTAAACCAGCCCCAGGAAGATAATGCATCTTCTTCATCATATTAACCACAGCTGGGTTATCCACTGACCCGTACTCTTCCCTTATCATGGACACGTGGAAGCCGCTAAATGGCTGATTGGCTATTTTCAGCGCTGAGACCTGGTTCTCCCTAGCCGCTTTGATAGTCACCACCTCCCCCTTGTGTGGGAACTTTATCATCTGATGCAGTGTGGATGGCACTCCCCCTAATTTATGAAACCAGGGTCTCCCAAGCAAAGCTGAGAAGTTAGCGGGTATGGGCAGAACTACAAATTCAACCTCCACTTCAATAGGTCCTGTCTTGACCAAGGTCTTAAAGGTTCCTGAAGCTTGCCTCCTCGAGTTGTCATAGGCTGTGATAGTCAGATCCGATCCACTGAGCATATCCTCGTTTAAACCAAAAGCTTGCAGAGCTATCAAAGGGCATACATTAATAGAAGACCCGTCGTCTACCATAACGCAAGCAGTGTGCTTATCGTTAATTTGTGCTTTGATGTACAAGGGTCGGTTGTGGTTGCGGCCTTCAACAGGTAGGTCGGCGTCAAAAAAGACCAATCTCTCCTCGGATCCTCCCTTAATTAAACCCAAAAGTTCTGACGGGGAAATAGTGGTAGTGACCGTGGCTTCAACCAAAGCTTCTACTACCTTCTGCCTATGAGAGGGGGATTGCCTCAACAGATCCCAGATGGATATTTGAGCTGCAGTTTTCTTCAACTGTCTGACAATCTGATTCTCCTCTGGCTCTTTCTCTGCTGATGGCTGCACTGGCTCAGGTAGCCTCATAATCTCGGGGATCACTCTTCCACTCCTCGTTACAGCCCCTATCTCTCCTTCGTCTCCATCAGAGCCCCACAAATCAAGGTTCATTCCTTCTTCATCCTCGGCTTCTCCACCGCTTTCACTGCTAGACCAGCAATCAAGGGTCGCCACAACCGCCTTCTCCTCTCTATCCTCGGGATAACCAGCAGCAGAATTCTCTCTCCCATATAGATCTTGCAACACGTACCACTCTGGCAGGCTGGATCTGATCATAAACACGGGTGGTGGTACGGCATTATAACCGGGCTTCTTCTCAGTTTCCCTCTTTTCAGGGTCAGAAATCTGCTTGCTATCAATCAAGTCTTGGATAGAGTGTTGGAGCGCTTTGCATTTATCTGTGATATGGCCTGAGTGCTGGTGGAACGCATAGAATTCGTTATCTTTGTGTCCAGGTTTCCCTTGCGTCAAAGCTGGCCTAGGAGCCAGAGGGTGCAATTTTCCCTCCTTCATTAACCTCCTCAAGACCCAGGATAATGGTCTCCCCAAGTTTGAAAACTTCCTCTGGGCGGTTGCCTCAGTAGCAGACACTTCACCCGTTCTTCTAGTGCTGTTACTGGGACCTGCCGGCCTGCTGGTTCCTTGACCGGGGTTAGCCCTTTTGGCAAAATTATCATTGTTAGCCTTTCGAGCCAAGAATTCTCCCTCTACTTCGATGGCTATATCTTTGAGAGATTCCCAGTCCTTCAACCCCTTCATCTTCAACCCCTCTTTCAAGTATGGGCTTGCGTTCTTGATAAATAAACGAATCTGATCTTGGGTGTCCGGCTTTCGGCGCATCTCCATTACTTGGTTCTGCCATCGGGTGAGATAATCATGGAAAGATTCCCCGGTCTTCTGCTGGAGTAGCTTAAGATCTTTTAGAGTCACCTCCATCCTGGTGTTATAGTCATACTGCTTCAAAAACTCTTCAGTGAGCAGATCCCAATCTTCTTTAGTGCGGTGGTCAAGGCCATGATACCAGTCAATGGCATGAGAGGTCAGACTCAGACAAAAGTATTCTATTTTCTGTTTCTTGGACAACGTGGTCCCCTTCATAACCAAAGAATATTGCTTCACATGTGCGGTCGGGTCAGAAGTACCATCAAACTTCGGCACATCCGGCATTTTGAAGTTATAAGGGATCGGGTCCTCTCCGTCCAACTCCTTATCCTCCGGATTCATCCCATGAGCTCTGCCTATCATACGGGCCATGGCTTCAAACCTCTCTTCCATCTTTTTCAGAATAAAGTCATCAGCTTGAGGTGCCTTCCCCTTCTCAGATGCAATGCTCATCCTATCATCCTCGATATCTCTATCGTCATCGATTCTCAGCACAGGCCTTCTTCTCTGCTCTCCCGAGGCTACTGACCTCAACTCTACTAGAGGAGGCCGAATAGGTTCTTCTCGTCTTTCAACCCTTTCTTCTTCTGGCTCATTCTGTCTCACTGGAGGAGGAGGAGGATTCTGTGGAGCATTCTACTGTGCCAAGGCGGTCAACATATTCATCATCCTACTGATAAGTTTAAATTAAACAATGTTTTGATGTGAATTTAGAGATTATTTCTTAGTCTAAAAGCTGTTATTTGTGTTAATTTTTGATAAAATGTCATTTAATGTTAGTTGGTGCACTAAATGAAGATTTATGTTAATTTTGGCATTTTTAGGTAGTTTAAACGGCGGTAAGGTTATTCCTCACCGCCGTGTGAAACGAAAGTTAAGGGAGAGCATCAGAAGGGCAGAACACGGCGGTAAGGGGTTTCCATACCGCCGTGTACCACGAGAATCATCCCATACGTAAGGTGTTACACGGCAGTATGGAAGTCTCATACCGCCGTGTGAGGCGTAAAATTTCCAGAAATTGCGGCACTGGACAAGGGAGCAAAATGTCAAGATTATTGACCAGAGGCATGTTACACGGCGGTGAGAGACTCTCATACCACCATGTAACCTATTTGTGAACCAAATCTGCACAAAATCAAAGACTTTGAAGGTCACCTTTTGACTTTGAACTTTGAACGGTTACTTAGGGACTGAAGTGAGACAGAAAGGGGGTCGATGGATTTTTTCTGGAAACAAAAAGAAAATTTATTTTCTCTGTAAGTTAAGTTAGGATTTTTAATATAGTTGTGGATTGAATTTAAGCTGTTGTTATTTAAATCGGAGAGGAATAATCAGAGAGAGTTGAAGGTTATTATTTATTTTTGAAGTTTTGAGAACAGATTGAACGAGAAGAACTTTTAGTTTTTGCTGAAAAAAAAATAAACTTTAGGATTTCAGATCTGGAAATTTTTAGAAGTGAGATTTCAATTCTGTAATTTAATTTTGAAGTTGGAATAGCTGATTCAGTTGAAGAACATCGTTTGGTTTGCTGTAAGATTTTCATTTTCAGATTCAAATGGGTAATATCAATTTCTCTTTATTTAATTCAGTCTTTAATTCAAGTATGAGTGAGTAATCCTATTTCTTGTTAAGGGATGCCTTAATTCCCCAGTAAATCATGTGAATAATTTTGTATGGATTGTATTATGCATATACTTCAGTTTTACATTCTCTGATTTTATTTGTTGTTGCTGGTTTGAATACAAGTTAAGGGGAGATCTACCAAGATAAACTTTAATTGTAATCAGTTCATAAATACATACAAATATACATCAGTTTTATCTTCTCTGAAATTATCTGTTGTTGCTGGTTTGAATGCAAGTTAAGGGGAGATCTACCAAGATAAACTTTGATTGCAATTAACCCATAAATACATACACATGCTCTGTTCTATTTTAATCAACTTTCATTGATTTGATGAATCCGAATTGGTAGTTAAAATCTGTGAATGTTTATTTCAATAGGTTCAGAATGGTGGAAGATAAATGAGTTTGATATCTGAATCCGGAATGGTAGGAGTATTTAACTTAGAACTTTAAGATCTGTAATAATGCTAATTTATGTGCTGCATCCGGATTGGTAAGTGCATATTTTAGAGAAGCTGGATCCGAAAGGCAAGCTATGGTATAGGCTAGATTATTCACTGATTGTATATGAAATTGTTGAATTAAGTATTCACATGATATTATTGGGGAGAATGGGTATTCCTTAGCAAGATCTCTTAGTTATTTGATCAAATCGCTGTATTATTAAATCGTTAATATTCTTAGACATTAATATCATCAGTTAGATTATTGATTTTTCTGAGTTAAACAATCACCACATCAAAAATATTGGGAATTCTTTAGCATACAATTAATTGTCAAACACTTGCACAACACAGTCCCTTGGGTTCGATCACTTGTGGTCTTAATTATATTCCACTATATTACTTGCCGATTCAGTACACTTGCTGAGTACGCGTCAAGTTTTTGGCGCCGTTGCCGGGGATCAACGTTGTCAGTAAGTTTTGATTTTTATTTGTATGTGTTTTCATTTTTCTGATTTTATTATTTTTATTCTTTTCAGGTAGTTGTGGTGTATGAGCAGAATTAGACACGGACCATTAGCACCCTACGATCCTGAAATCGAGAGGACATTACATCAACGCAGGAGAGCCAACAGAGAAATCGTCATGGAGAACAATCCGCGTGATGATGAATTTCCTCCCGAAAATGAACAAGTGCCAAGGGCACATGAAGAGGTACCAAGAAATTATGGAGGAGAAGTCCCTAGGCAGCGAACGATAAGGGACTATGCTGTGCCAAGATGGACTGAAGACCATAGAACAATTGTGCTGCCAAGAGGAGTACAATTTGAACTAAAACCAGCAACTATCAACATGGTGCAAAGAAATCAATTTTCTGGATCAGAAGTGGAAGATCCTGCACAACATCTGGACTTATTTTTGGAGATTAGTGACACAGTGCAGATTCCAGGAGTGACACCTGATGCTGTAAGACTGAAATTATTTCCTTTCACCTTGATTGGAAAGGCAAGAGAGTGGTTGCAAATGTTACCAAGACAGTCAATTACATCGTGGGATCAATTGCAAGAAAGGTTTCTGATGAGATTTTTCCCACCTAAAAAAACAGCAAATATTCGCAACAGCATTTTTCAATTTAGCCAATTGAGTGATGAGCCTTTTTATGAGGCTTAGGAAAGATTCAGAAGATTGTTAAGAAGCTGTCCGCATCATGAAATACCAATTTACCATCTAATGCAACAATTTTATTCTGGTATTTCACCACAAACAAAATCTTTGCTGGATGCATCATCAGGAGGTTCTTTTATGAATAGAATACCAGAAGAAGCATTCCAACTGCTGGATGAAATGGCATCAAATGACGCTCAGTGGGCTAATCCTATATCAGTCTCAAGGAGACAGGGAATACATAGTGTAGATGAAGTATCAATACTGAGGGCACAGGTGGAGTCAATGCAGAACGAGATGAAAAACTTAAGGGTGAAAAATGTAGCCTCTGTTTCTCAAGAAGATGAGTGGTATGAAAGTGGGCAGTATGCTCAAGAGAGTGCAGCAATAGGAAATGTTAATGCTGTAGGGGATTATCGGAGGAGTGACCCCTATAGTAATTCATACAACCCAGGCTGGAGAAATCACCCGAATTTTTCTTGGAAAGATGGAAATCAGAATGCTTCATCCTCTCACCCACCAGCAAGACCCCCTTTCAACCAAAGTACTCAGCACAATCAAGGACATTTATACCAACCCCAATCGTCCAACCAATACCAAATGCCATACCCACCCCATCACAATCATGGACAAAACTTCAATCAATCACAAGCTCAATCATACCATCCACCGGGATACTCACCTAGGCCACCTATGCAAGAGAAAAAGCCAACCCTTGAGGATATGGTGGCTAGCTTCATAAACAGTCAGCAGCAATTCATGACAAATCAAGAATCTAGGTGGAAATCTCAAGAGCAGTGGAACCGAAACCAAGATGCTTCTATGAGAAATCTGGAAACTCAGTTAGGTCAGCTTGCAAATTCTGTATCCCAAAGGCAGCCAGGAACATTTCCCTCAAATGTGGATCGGAATCCAAAAGAGGAAGCAAAAGCAATTACACTGCGAAGTGGAAAGGACGTTGCACAAAGAGAAGATCAAGGTAAAAATTCTTCAGAAAAGGAGGAGCCAACACGGACGGTAAGTAATTCTAACTCCACTTCAGAAATGAATGAAAATGCTCCTAAAAAGGATAAAGGTAAAAGTATAGTGAATCCAAGGGTAGAGGATCTCGACATAAATAGACTGCCATATCCTGCTATTGCTAGGCAAGAAAAGAAAAATGAGCAAAAAGCTAGGTTTATAGAAATGTTTAAAAAATTACACATTAATTTACCATTTGCTGAAGCTTTAGCTCATATGCCCAACTATGCTAAATTTATGAAAGAACTATGTTCTAATAAAAAGAAATTAGAAGGGCATGGAACTGTTCAACTAACAGAAAATTGCAGTGCTATAATCATGAACAAGATCCCTGAGAAATTGGAAGATCCAGGTAGCTTCACTGTACCTTGTGCTATTGGTGAAAATTTTTATGGTAATGCTTTGTGTGATTTAGGTGCAAGCATAAATCTAATGCCTTATTCTATTTGCAGGAAGCTGAATCTTAGTGATCTTAAGGAGACAGGAATGAGACTTCAACTTGCGGATAGGTCGGTGAGGCGACCCAAGGGAGTGATAGAGGACCTGTTAGTGAAAGTGGGAAAGTTTATTTTTCCAGTAGACTTTGTGGTGATGGAAATGGAAGAAGATAGGAAAGTACCACTTATTATGGGGAGACCATTTTTAAACACAGCAAAAGCTTTGATTGATGTGCATGGGCAAACTGTTACCCTGAGATTCAATGATGAAAAATTAGTTGTTGATATGAACAAAGCTCAAAGGTATCCATCAGATGATATAGAAGAATCTGCTTACTTTATGGATACAATAGACAAGTGTGTAGAAGAAGTGCAAGAGAAAATGTTAGAAGCTGATCCGGTGAATGAGGATTTACTGCATTCTTTGGAGAATGAAAAATTGGAAGATGAGGAAGTGATTGCAGCTGTGGAGCAAGAAAGTGAAGAAGAAAACACACAGGAAGAAGGACTGAACCTGGAAAAGGGGGATATACATTCTGAACTTAACCCTCTTCCTTCACATTTAAAGTATATATTTTTAGAAGATAATGCAAAACCAGTAATTATTTCATCTTTATTGACAGGGTTGGAAGAAGAAATGCTTATTGAAGTACTCAAGAAGCATAAAGGAGCAATTGGCTGGTCAACTTCAGATTTAAAAGGAATCAGTCCCAGCTATTGTACGCACCGGATACTCATGGAAACTGACTTCAAACCGGTGGTGCAACCCCAAAGGCGACTAAATCCAGCAATGCAAGAAGTGGTGAAAAAGGAAGTACTCAAGCTCCTTGATGCAGGTATTATCTATCCCATTTCTGATAGCAATTGGATAAGTCCAGTCCAATGTGTACCGAAGAAAGGAGGAATGACTGTTGTAGTCAATGAGAAAAATGAATTAATTCCCACACGCACAGTGACAGGATGGAGGGTGTGCATAGATTACAGGAGGTTAAATAATGCAACCAGAAAAGATCATTTTCCTTTACCTTTTATTGACCAAATGTTGGAAAGATTGGCAGGAAATGGATTCTATTGTTTTTTAGATGGATATTCAGGTTACATGCAAATACCCATAGCTCCAGAAGATCAAGAAAAGACAACATTTACCTGTCCTTATGGCACCTTTGCATACAGGAGAATGCCCTTCGGGCTGTGCAACGCACCAGCTACATTTCAGCGGTGTATGATGGCAATCTTTCATGACTTCATAGAAAAATTTATGGAGGTGTTCATGGACGATTTTACCATTTATGGGAGTCATTTTGAGAGCTGCCTTAGGAATTTAGAATTGGTGTTAGAAAGGTGTAAGAAGACCAACTTGGTACTGAATTGGGAAAAATGCCATTTCATGGTAAGGGAAGGCATTGTGCTTGGGCACAAAATTTCTGAGAAGGGGATAGAGGTTGACAAGGCTAAGGTAGAGGTGATAGAAAAATTACCACCTCCAACTAGTGTGAAAGGAATTAGAAGTTTCTTGGGACATGCAGGATTTTACCGCCGGTTTATCAAGGATTTTTCAAAAATTGCTAAACCTTTATCCCATTTGTTGATGAAAGATGCTTCTTTTGATTTTGACGATGAATGTATGCTGGCTTTTCAGACTTTGAAACAGAGGCTCATTTCAGCCCCGGTGATTATTTCTCCGGATTGGAATTTGCCTTTTGAATTAATGTGTGATGCTAGTGATTTTGCAGTTGGTGCAGTACTTGGGCAGCGAAGAGAGAAGGTATTTTGTACGGTTTATTATGCAAGTCACATTTTGACAGGAGCTCAAATGAACTACACCACAACGGAGAAGGAACTTCTTGCAATCGTGTATGCATTCGAAAAATTCAGGTCATATTTGCTGGGAACAAGAATTGTGGTGTGGTCTGACCATGCTGCCTTGAGACACCTATTTGCAAAGAAGGAATCCAAACCAAGACTGATTAGATGGGTGCTTCTACTGCAAGAATTCGACCTGGAAATTAAAGATAAGAAGGGAGCAGAAAATTTTGTAGCAGACCATTTGTCACGACTGGAAAATGCTCACATTGAGAAAGGGGAGATTTCAGATTTATTCCCTGATGAACATATTTGTGCTTTGTTTGAACATGAGATTTCTGTTCCTTGGTTCGCTAATATAGCCAACTTTCTTGCAGGAAGCTTTATGCCAAAAGACTTTACATGGCAACAAAGGAAGAAGCTGCGTGCTGATACCAAACATTACATTTTGGACGACCCGTACTTATTCCGCTTGTGCGCCGATCAAGTAATAAGAAGGTGCATTTCAGATGAAGAAAAAGGAGAAATCATTAAGGCTTGTCATAGTGGGGAAGCTGGTGGCCATCATGGGCCAAATCGGACGGTATCAAAAATTTTATCTTCTGGTTTTTATTGGCCTACCATGTTTAAAGATGTTCAAAGTTTTGTGAAAACATGTGATAGATGTCAACGGGTAGGAAATATTTCTAAGAAAGATGAAATGCCGTTAACCAATATGCTTGAAGTGGAATTATTTGATGTGTGGGGGATAGATTTCATGGGACCTTTTCCAATATCCTTTGGGTTTGAGTATATATTAGTGGCTGTGGATTATGTGAGTAAGTGGGTAGAAGCCATAGCTACTAAGACATGCGATGCCAAAATTGTACTAGAATTCCTTAGGAGGAACATTTTCACTAGGTTTGGCACGCCAAAGGCCATAATTAGTGATGGGGGCAGACACTTTGTTAATCATCAATTTATTGCCCTATTGAAAAAATTTGGCGTGAGGCACAAAATTACCACCCCATATCATGCTCAAGCAAATGGACAGGTTGAGGTTTCTAATAGAGAACTCAAAACAATCCTAGAAAAGACTGTAAATTCATCTAGGAAGGATTGGTATTTGAGGCTGGATGAAGCTTTATGGGCCTATAGAACCGCATTCAAAACGCCTATAGGGTTATCCCCGTTTAAGTTAGTCTATGTTGAGAAGAGACTTCTCCAGATGAATGAGTTGGAAGAAATACGCTATTGGTCATACCAACAAGCGGAGAAGTATAAGGAAAATACGAAGAGATGGCACGACAAGAAACTGATCAGAAAGGAATTCACTCCAGGTATGAAAGTCCTATTGTATAATAGTCGATTAAGGTTGTTTCCTGGAAAATTGAAGTCGCGGTGGACTGGACCATTTGAAGTGGTAAATGTGGCTGACTTCGGAGCTATCACGATCAAAAAACAACCTGGGAGCACGGAATTTAAGGTAAATGGTCATCGTCTAAAACCTTATTTTGAAAACCACGCTGAAGGTGCAGCAGTGGCTATTTTATTGGACGACGAATAAGGTGAGTTCAAAGTCTAGCTGAGACTAAAAATCAGAACTAAATTAATTTCTATTCTTATTCTCTTTTGTTTTAATTTATTAAGACTGGTTATTTTTAGTTTGTAGGTCATTTGTATTTTTATTTAGTGGTCTATTGATTTTTGAACATAATGTAAAAATGTTTTGGAGTACTTGGGGAAATTATTGCTTATTTAAAGGGTTAATTTTTCTCAAAAACTTGTTTTACACGGTGGTGAGGAACCATCATACCGCCGTGTGGAACGAGCATTTTCATAACTGGGACAGTGGCATTTTACACGGCGGTGAAGAATCCTCATACCGCCGTGTATATCGGGATTTAAGATATCAAAGTTCCAGTGGCACTGTTACACGGCGGTATTAAATTATCATACCGCCGTGTAAGAAGTTGAAATAAAAAATCCCCATGTGAAGTCAAGTTGTACACGGCGGTATGGAATGATCATACCGCCGTGTAACACGTTAAACCCTGTTTTTAAAAAAAACCCCTGTCATCAGTTTCTTTTGCCAAATTTTTTTGAAAACAGAACTTTGCTCTCTCATATCCCTTTAACCCAAGATCTGCGACCAAAATTTTCAAGTGGTAAAATTCGATTCTAACCCTAGCTTTTGCACATCAAGTCTTCATTCTTCAATTCAAGTAAGTTTTCTTTCTCTCTTTCCTTTTTAATTTTGTTCTCTGTTATTCTAGGGTTTGTGTGTTTTTCAATTTCTTCCCTCTTAATTCTTTCTTTCTTCAAGCAATGAGTAAATTATATGCTTTAATCTTTAAGTAATGGCTGGATTTTGTGTTTTAATTTTCAATTGGAGGTTGATTTGGTGTTGTATTTTTTTTCTTTGTTTTATTCCATTAATTGGGGGGGGGGGGGGGGGGGGCGAGATGTGTCTGAATTTGTGTTTTATTCCCTTGAATTATATTGCCTTGCTTACTTAATGGGTTGTTTGTTGTTAATTGGAGAAATTGGGGTTAACAATTGCATGAGAATTTCTGTTTCTATATACAAAAATTGGAGCCCGCCAAGTGTTTGATAAATTGCCTGAATGAGTGATTTTCAACCTTTCTATGTTAGATAGATCTATAATCATTGGGAAATCTTATGGCTTTCATATACCATACCATATATTTGTCTCATGCTGTAAATAACATTTGCGAACATTTAAGAATGTGAACTACATTGAGGTAAGATGATGCAATGCGAATGCTGTGATTTTCCCATTCTATCTCTTTTGTGCACTTGCTGTTAAGGGAACTAGGGGATGCATTGTTATCATAAATGCTGGCTTTTGTCCTTGCTAAAGATTTTCATTGTGGCATTGAAGTTTTAATGATTGCAAATTGTTTTTATCTAAATATGGGCTTGTCTATTATTTTGTTGAAAATTTAAGCCTTGTTTATCCCTTCTAATTGTGTTTATATATTGATGCAGTGGCTCCAAAAAGATCAAGAACGGACCAGGCATCCTCTTCTCAGAATAGCTCAATACCATCATGGGTCCCTACAAGGTGCCATACTGCATACGAATGTCTAACAGAGGCAACCTTCCTACCTTCTACATTTATTGATTTTGATGCACTACGGACATTGGGGATAAATGAAGAAATCAATGATTTGATTGAGGGGATAGGATGGACAGACTTCTTTCAGAAAAGGGAGCGAGTTCATCCGAAATTGACAAGGGATTTTCTGGCCACTGTAGATTGCAAGATTGATAATGATGATGAGGAGGACCCCGGGGAGGTAACATTCTGGTTAAACAAGAGAAAACACACTCTAACCTTTAATGAATTCGCAGATGCCTTGGGTTTTCCATTGGATGGAGCTAGACATCTGCCCGACTTGAATAAGCAGGCAGTGTGGGCCACAATCCGCGATTCAGTAACAGCCACACAATATGTCACTGGGCAGTCCAAGGCACACCATCTGAGGGATCATGCCTTGAGGATTTTACATCGATTTTTCGCCCTTTCTTTTTATGGACATATTGAAGCTGCTGGCGTGGTGAATCAGGCTGAGGCATTATTTTTACATTGCATGATCCACCAGATCCGATTGAATGGAGCCTATTTCTTATGGAAAAAATTTGAAGACTTGCAGGCTAATCCAAAGAAGGTAAAGAAGATCGCGATCGGATGGGTGGTCACGGTATTAGCTAAGAGAGTAGGCCTCAGCTCGTTGGGACCAGATTTGGGAGATAGCAATTTACTGGATTTCAGGATGCTGAAGAATTTGAGGATCATTGTAGATGATCATCATTTTCATGAACAAGTCCGATTGTCCACAAGGGACGAATACTTGCGCCTCATTGAAAGGGGCCGAGTACAGTTGCCCGTAGAAGGGGCTGAGGAAGAGGATGAGCAGCCAGAGGAGGCTGCAGGTGCAGCTGCTGCAGGACCCGCCCCAGCCATGCCAGCCTATGATTTTTCCCAGTTTACTGCCCATTTTGAGGCTTTGCAGACTGGACAGGCTCAAATCAATTCTCGCTTAGACCAGTGGGAGAGCTTCATGGAGGATACCCATGCTGAACATGTTCAGCTTATGGGACGATTAGATATGCATGAGCAGCAGTTAGCTTTGCAAGCACAGAGTCTGTCAAGGCTGGAGCATTCCATGTATCTCTCTCGGCAGGAGCAGGAGCAATTTTATCAGACCATGAGAGATCGCTTTCCTCCGCCACCACCTCCACAGGACTGATTTTCTGGGAAGTTATCTGATCTTTTATTTTGTTTCTTTTGTTATTTTTGGTTGTTTGAATCACTTGCTGGGGACAGCAAGTTTTTATGTGTGGGGTAGCTAGTTTGTGTAACTTTGATGTGATGTGACTAACCCTGCAGTACTTTAGTAAGTTTAAGTTTATTATTTCTTTTGTTTCTTTTGCTTTTATATTTTACAAGTTATATTTTCTGCTTTTTGATAATGGTTTCTGTAGTTGGTTGTTTAAGTTATATTTTGTGTTTTGAGCTCATCAATTTAACTCATGCTTAGCTTAACAAATTTCTAAGTTGTTATTCCAGCTCAATTGTTAATCTTGAAAAGGTCATTCAGAGCACTTAGTCGACAAGAGAGTAAGATTCTGTCTTAAAGTTATTTTTATTCTTAGCAATTTTCAAAGTAGAAATATACAATTGCAATTTCCATGAATTGTGCACTTAGGCCAGTTTTTACAAATAAAGAAAAACCAGCATGAAATCTTTTGATCAAAAAGATTTTAGAGCACTAGAACCTTCCTCATTGCCCTTCGAAACGACGTAACAATTAAGACATAAATGTTGACATGATTTAGGCATTAATTCTTTTGAGAAGCTACTTAAAATAAACTTTATCCCACCTATTGAATTAATTTTCCATTGCTAGCCCCATTGAGCTGAATTGGTATGCTAAAAGCGTACTTTGAAATTTTTCTTGTTACACACTTAATATGCCATTTAACTTAAACGCTTTTGCCTAGCCTTTCTAAGAATTGGCCACTCTAGGATTGGGTTGGGAAGACATTGAAAGTTGAAATAAGGTGTTTAGTAGTAAATAAATGGGTAAGAAAAAATTAAAGAATTTTGGGATATTGCTTGACAAGTAAGTTGCAAGAAAATAGAGGATATAAGTATCCCACTAAGTGCAATTAAAAAAAAATAAAAAAAATAAAAATAAAATAAAATAAAATAAAATAAAATAAAAATTAATTCTGAGTATAGCAAAATTCAAGTGTGGGGTATCCTCTATTAGAAGACAATATTGGGGTATAATAGGGACTGAGAAAGAAATTGTATCGTATTATTTCTCTGGTGATAAAAATTTTTCATATTTGGGAAATAGCTAAGTCTTGGCAATTGTTGATAGATTGGAAGTAGGTGATGAAAATTTTTGGGTAGCAGTGTTAGTTGGTAGAGTGGCTGAATCTTCATTTGATTTCCTAAACTTCTCTTGTTAGCCATCACCGATTGAACCATACATTACAACCTACTTAAGACCTAATGATCATGTTTATGTTTTAATTTGTTCAGTGGAGATGACCTTCGGGTTCCGGTACTAAAGGAGAGGCCTATGGTGTTTCTAGAGTTTCAAGTGAGAAACCAGAAGTACATTCATGCACTGATTAAATTTGCTCTTAATTGATTGATGCTGGAAGTTTTAAGTTTTGAAAAATATTAAAATATTGGTTTTGGCCTTTGCACACACACATCAGAAATTCGATTGTATTTTCTTCGTTTGAAACTTGTTTGAGTGAAGATTACTCTAAAGTGGAATTTACTAAGTGTTTGCTTGGTATTCTGAATTTCCATTTTCCTGCTTGAAAATTGAGATGGCTGGAATTGAAGAAGTTATTTTACTCGAGGGCGAGCAAAAGCTAAGTGTGGGGTATTTTGATAAGTTTAAATTAAACAATGTTTTGATGTGAATTTAGAGATTATTTCTTAGTCTAAAAGCTGTTATTTGTGTTAATTTTTGATAAAATGTCATTTAATGTTAGTTGGTGCACTAAATGAAGATTTATGTTAATTTTGGCATTTTTAGGTAGTTTACACGGCGGTAAGGTTATTCCTCACCGCCGTGTGAAACGAAAGTTAAGGGAGAGCATCAGAAGGGCAGAACACGGCGGTAAGGGGTTTCCATACCGCCGTGTACCACGAGAATCATCCCATACGTAAGGTGTTACACGGCGGTATGGAAGTCTCATACCGCCGTGTGAGGCGTAAAATTTCCAGAAATTGCGGCACTGGACAAGGGAGCAAAATGTTAAGATTATTGACCAGAGGCATGTTACACGGCGGTGAGAGACTCTCATACCGCCGTGTAACCTATTTGTGAACCAAATATGCACAAAATCAAAGACTTTGAAGGTCACCTTTTGACTTTGAACTTTGAACGGTTACTTAGGGACTGAAGTGAGACAGAAAGGGGGTCGATGGATTTTTTCTGGAAACAAAAAGAAAATTTATTTTCTCTGTAAGTTAAGTTAGGATTTTTAATATAGTTGTGGATTGAATTTAAGCTGTTGTTATTTAAATCGGAGAGGAATAATCAGAGAGAGTTGAAGGTTATTATTTATTTTTGAAGTTTTGAGAACAGATTGAACGAGAAGAACTTTTAGTTTTTGCTGAAAAAAAAATAAACTCTAGGATTTCAGATCTGGAAATTTTTAGAAGTGAGATTTCAATTCTGTAATTTAATTTTGAAGTTGGAATAGCTGATTCAGTTGAAGAACATCGTTTGGTTTGCTGTAAGATTTTCATTTTCAGATTCAAATGGGTAATATCAATTTCTCTTTATTTAATTCAGTCTTTAATTCAAGTATGAGTGAGTAATCCTATTTCTTGTTAAGGGATGCCTTAATTCCCCAGTAAATCATGTGAATAATTTTGTATGGATTGTATTATGCATATACTTCAGTTTTACATTCTCTGATTTTATTTGTTGTTGCTGGTTTGAATACAAGTTAAGGGGAGATCTACCAAGATAAACTTTAATTGTAATCAGTTCATAAATACATACAAATATACATCAGTTTTATCTTCTCTGAAATTATCTGTTGTTGCTGGTTTGAATGCAAGTTAAGGGGAGATCTACCAAGATAAACTTTGATTGCAATCAACCCATAAATACATACACATGCTCTGTTCTATTTTAATCAACTTTCATTGATTTGATGAATCCGAATTGGTAGTTAAAATCTGTGAATGTTTATTTCAATAGGTTCAGAATGGTGGAAGATAAATGAGTTTGATATCTGAATCCGGAATGGTAGGAGTATTTAACTTAGAACTTTAAGATCTGTAATAATGCTAATTTATGTGTTGCATCCGGATTGGTAAGTGCATATTTTAGAGAAGCTGGATCCGAAAGGCAAGCTATGGTATAGGCTAGATTATTCACTGATTGTATATGAAATTGTTGAATTAAGTATTCACATGATATTATTGGGGAGAATGGGTATTCCTTAGCAAGATCTCTTAGTTATTTGATCAAATCGCTGTATTATTAAATCGTTAATATTCTTAGACATTAATATCATCAGTTAGATTATTGATTTTTCTGAGTTAAACAATCACCACATCAAAAATATTGGGAATTATTTAGCATACAATTAATTGTCAAACACTTGCACAACACAGTCCCTTGGGTTCGATAACTTGTGGTCTTAATTATATTCCACTATATTACTTGCCGATTCAGTACACTTGCTGAGTACGCGTCACCTACCCTCAAATTCCTCAAACCGACGGCCCACTTCTTCCGCGGTCATGGCCCTGGTGGTGTCATCCCCCCTAGGCGAGTTTGCCATCTGAGATACTGTACCACTGATTTCTGATAAGATTCCTGGTAGACCCTCTCTATCTGACAGCTCGGGAGTAGGAACTCAGATCAGTCGTCCGGTTGGTAATCTAGTCCACCTGGCCAGATCTATGATGGCTGCAGGGATAAAAAGTTAGGCATGATGCATGAAATGCAGGTATAATGCATGGTCGTGATATGCAACACTTACAGAGCACAAGCAAGCAAGTAGGTCCTTCCGCCCTTATTTCTCCCACACACGTCGGGCAGTCTCTTTCCTAGGTGGGATTAGCCCAAGGGTCAACGAGGGACCCGATGGACGCGCATGGTGCGCGGCGAAAAACCGGCAGCATGACACTCCTATGCTAATGTACAAGCGGATGGATAATGATCGTCACGTATTTGGACATTCCGTAAATTTCGACATGGCCCTACCGGGGCATGATAGCCTTTGGCTAGGTTACCAAGCGAGACATTTGGACTCACCCAATACATGAGGATCCATACAACAAGCATGGAATTAGGGTTCATTTCACCTGTGGAAAGTAACTACAGCCATTACATGAGCTTTGGTCATGGGTGATGAAATATTAGGGCTACCCAAGCATGATCCCTGCCGACGGGTCTAGCTCATCACGAGCGTAACGACTGATCGGGTCACCATTTGATATACCATTTAGGTACGAGGCTTGGGCTGGTGATTATCCTTAACACTTTCCCAAATTGAGTGAAAATGAGGAGGTGCTTCAGGAACGCACCGGGGCTAAAAGAGGGACCAAACTAGCGTATTCTAAGGCTCTAATGATATACAAATGCAAATTTGAGAGAAAGTGAATTTATGAATTAAATTTTAATCATAAATGTTAAAAGAGGTATTTTCAAATCGAAATCTCGAACCATAAACGTCCCCAGTGGAGTCGCCACTGTGACGTGCACCGGATCCCATACGACGCCCTTTCAGACCGCCCGCACGTGGGCGATCGGGGCATTTGCGGGTCCATTGACAGCTTGCGATAAATCGCAAGTGCGTCTATGTTGGGCAACAAGGAGATTTCATGGAGTCACCACCCAATAGAACATTGGGAAATTTACTCTCGCCTCGGAGAGCCTAAGACTGCGCTTGGTATCCATTTTGGGCCAGCTAGAGGGGTCATGGAAGGTGAACTTCTCTCCCTAAAGAGCCTAGGATTAGCGCTAAAGCCTCATGACCCAAGAAGTATTTTGGAGGATAACCTCTAACCTCTCGAGCCCAAAGACCAGAGCTGGGTCCGGGATTTCTCATCTATTTCTACCTCAATTATTTTATGATCAAATTTTAATATCATTAATTCGCTCTCTCTCTCCACACTATGCAATTGATTAAAAGGCGCACTTATTCGCATCTTGAAAGCGATAAATGATCAAATAGATAATGAAAGCAATAGATTACAATAATACAAGGAGCGGAATACAACTCCCTTTCGTAAATATGCGGATCATGAATAAATCGGGGCATTGCTTATTTTGAGGACTTTGGTCCTCACATGCATCGTTATTAAAATTGGGGATTTTTATTTGTGATGACCTTTATTGGATAAAAATAGGGCATTGGACCCTTGCTTTCGTGTAAACCTCATTTTATTGAATATAAAACATTGAGTCATTTTTATACATCAAACGGGATATGAAAGAAGTACATTCGTATACATAAAATGATCAATAAATAACAAAATGAAGAAAATAGCCAAGAGGGTTAGGGAACTAAACCAGACGAAATCCTCCGAACATGGTAGACAGCCGCTCAAGCTCGGGATTATCCAAGAGGATCAATATACACTCATAGAAAGTTGAGAGATGTTAATATACATAAAATTAACATATAAGAAGTCAAAAAGACTTGAAAGAGATGAAAAACGATTTAAAAAGATGGAGATAGAACCCACCGACGGCCTTCCTTAGCTGACCGACGGGCGTCGGTTAAGGTAACCGAGATGTCCGTTTGTCACTCAAGGAGGGGTGTCTGTAGGGGTTTGACCGACGGGCGTCGGTGATAAAGATGACCCATTGGTCACCATTGTCTCCGAAAAAACAGAATGGAGAGAGAGAAAAAAAAAACCTTTCAAAGTCAAAAAGTGGGTTTTATCCCAAAAGGAGATAAGAGAGTCAAAATAAAAGAAAATAATGACAGATATTGAAAAAAATTCCACAAAATAAGAAATAAATATGAGATAGTATGGAGAAGGAATCTGGAATATTTACCCTCAAATAATCGCTTCGGGTGAGATTGTTGTGTTTATTAGAGCCCCGCGCGTTCTACGAGAAGCGAAAGATGAAGGATCAAAGAAAGAAAATGAGCTATTTTTTCTTCAATCCCTCAAAAGATCGATTTTGGAGTCAAAATCTAAAGAAAACTAATTAGTTTTTAGTTCCTTTTGATTGATTTGATCCTTGATTCAATAGATTTCCTTAGTAAATGTGTTTTGTTGGAAGAGAGAGAAAATTTGCTTGAAATTGGGCAGAGTTTCCCCCTTTGAAAATTTTTCCAACACTTTTCAAGTGAAAATTCGGAGCTTTTATAGCCAGACACGACCGACGGGCGTCAGTGTATGGAGGCGGGCGTCGGAAGAATCCTTCTGACACAAGGATTCGTCCGACGGCCCTGCCACATCCACCGACGGGCGTCGGAAAGGTTGCGTGCTCCGGAAAACCAGGCGGCGCTCTGACAGAGGCGGTGATTTTCCGACGGGCGTCGGAAAATACCATAGGCCGTCTGTGACACTCACCGACGGGCTGGCCTCTCACCGACGGGCTGGTCGTCCGTAGAGAGAAAAACATTTTTTTATCCGAAAAATAACCCCGTTTTCCCCCCTCTGCCCAGGAAAGGTGGAAAGATTCATTTCTCGTGGAACATGGGACTAAAACCCTCGAATCCAAACCGTTTATGCAGGCTCGAATACTGATTTCATCATAGGGTAACCTCTGATCCGGACCGCTCCGGGACACGGTGCTTACAAAAATGCTCAGTGCTTCCACATCTAAAACAGGCACCCGTCACTCTCCAGCATTCTCCTCTATGCCTCTTACCACAATGAGGACACTCATGAACCTCATTTCTGTTACCAGATGTTCCTTTTCCCGAACCAGATGCTGAGGGAGCGCCTCGCTTCTTACCTCTTGCTGCAGAACTAAACCCTAATTCCACAGGTGATGCCACGTGAGAATCTCTTGATCTTTTCCCCGATTGGGAACCACCTCTACTTGCATTCTTCCTTTTTCTCCATTCTCTTTGAGCTACCAACGTCCTTTCAGCTCTCAAAGCTGCTTGTACAATTCGATAATAACTTATATTCTGTTCTGTTGTTAGAGAAATCAGCAATGCCTTAATTTCCTCAATCAACCCTTCCTTAAACTGTCGACATCGCAACACATCAGTCAAAACACCTTTTGGCGCATACTTACTTAAGCGACAGAATTCCGCTTCATATTTCGCCACTGTCATGGTTCTCTGCCTCAAACTCAGAAACTTCTTCCAGTTTGCCTCACGATGTGCTTTAGTGATATACTTGTTCTTGAATTCTCTCTCAAAGAACTCCCAGTCTAATGGTTCAAGAAGCATCGGGTTCTGCAGGACCAGCTTCCACCAATCATATGCAGGGCCTTGAAGTAGTGACTCCACACATTCAACCCACTGGTCAAGAGGACACCGTATCTCCTTAAGAATCCTCTCCACCTTCTCCATCCAGTACTTTGCTTTTTCTGACTCATCTAACCTTGTTCCATGGAATTCCTCCAAACCATGCTTTCTCAAAGATTCTATTGGGGCTCTAGGCGCCAACATACGCTCCATCACTCTCGCCATATCTTGTGTCATTTTCATCATAGCTTCCATAGGCCCAAACGGAATCTCATTCCTATAGCCAACCGATCCAGACTGCCCAGATCCTGTCACCTCAGCTTCACGAGGATTCACACTTTCGGCAGATTCCTCTCCAGTATGCCTTCCAGAATCCATCTTACTACACAGATTAATAAGGACTTCCGCATTAGGTCAACAAACTACACACATCTTATCTACCCAATTCCCAGAAAAGACTCAACCTAGGTTCTGATACCACAACTTGTGACGCCCGTTCCCTAACAACAGACTAGCTCAGCTAATCTTGGTTAGAGAAGGTCTCACACACACAACAGAATACATGCGGAATCTGAACAATAAAATTTCATCACATAGTATCTTATCTCATGCATCACATGCCAAGCTATTCATATGACATACATACATATGAGAGGTTACATTCATGATTATACATTATTACATGCCTTTACATATTCATTACACACGTTAACTATACAAAAAGCTCATACAAAATCCTAAAATAACAACCCCCAAACCTATGCTATTCACTTCCTATTGTTGACCGTACCAAAATGCGGGGGACGTCCTTCAGTCACCTCCCGTCCGTACCTGCACGGATTAGAATAAATCCATGCTAAGCGATAACGCTTAGTGGGGAACTCATATACAGCAAATAATTTATCATGCATCAGTGATAACATACATTACATGCTAGTAGACATGCCAGAACAAACATTATTAAAGCATGTACTATTTCCAACATAGTTCTGTCCATTCTATATTCAATCATAAAGCATCGATCACTTATTCACATATCCTTACCACATACTTTCTTGTACCACAATCACTTTTGTTTGTTAATTAATTAATTGATTAGCCGATTAGCCTTTTAGTCCATTAGCCTGCAATTCAATGACGCGGATAACGGGTATCGCATCGGTACCTCTCAGGCACCAGTAATCTCATCGAGACTACTTTTTCACATTAGCACCTTCTGGTGCTTCACATCACATTAGTACCTTCTGGTACTTCACATTATTCCACATATAATAAAATCCAGCAAGGATTATTCGAATTGTGATTCCCATGGAATCAGACACATTTAACGCATGGGGCTGCAGCACTTGACCCTATAGGCATGCCTAACTATCCACTACTTGATTCACAGGCTTAAGTTATTAACAACTTATTCAATTCACTTTTCATTTTACACATTTGCATTTAGCACATAGCTAAACATTTCATTTGCATATTCAGTATGCTTTCAAATTCAATCTTCACATTTAATATTCACATAACTGATCGCATTCAGAAATCACCATGTTTGTATGCATTTGTAGATCACTTAACACACATACAATACTTACTCGTGTTGTCTTTCATTTCAGCTCAAGCCTTGCCATTTGAATGGCCAAACACACTAGGATCATATTGCCACGACAGAGTGGGTCACGGTCACAATGAATTTCATTGTCACCGTGACATATTGAAATCCAAAACAGAATGCAAACTGGGGACATGCCACGGTCACAATCAATTTCATTGTCACCGTGACGTGTTCCCAACTCTCGGCAGAATGCAACTTGAGGGTATGTCACGGTCACAATGAACTTCATTGTCACCGTAACATATTCTCACTTTGCAAAACAGAATGCTCTCTTAAGTACCTCATGATCACAATGAATCCCATTGTCACCGTGACATACAAAAATCAAGTAGACAGAATTGAACTCAAGCATATCTCACGGTCACAATCAATTTGATTGTCACCGTGACCTATGCAAAAACACCATAACATAGTTATGTTTTTCAGTCCATTTCTTCCTTCTCATTAGAGCTTCAAACCCCACTCCCACTTTTGGCAATCAACCCATAAACATCAACCACATAATCAATTAGCACATACCTGTTTTCCCTTCTTGTTTTGACATTCAATAATAGCACAAATCATAATCATTCTCAAGCACTTTATCACAAGCATATTGCTACTACAATCATACTATCTAGCCTTACATAATTCATGCTCAAACTTCAATCTCAAATATCATATATTCAGTTCAAATCTCTATTTAATCAACACTAATCACACAATCACACAATTAGGGTTTGTTCCCAAACCTCGTCGCCTTAGCTCCTAATTTCGACGGACGCTCGGCTCGCCGATTATAGCCTTTCCCTTATCTCTCTTCACTTCTTTAGCTAGCAAAAACAACACAGATGCTCAAGCTCAAACTCAAACCAATAATATCCCATCCAAACCAGCTCAACCAAGAAGAAAGAGTAGAAGATGAGATTATGCACTTATTCACTTACCTCTTAGGTTTAACCCTTAATTCTTGAGCAACTTAACATCAGTTTGCTAACACCTCATAAAGCCTCTCTAAACTCACTCCCACGCAAGAAAGAAAAGAGAAGAACACAGAAAATTGCTAGGTTACCAAATGAAACTCTTCCCTTCCCTTAACTCACTCTTGCATGCAAAAGTGTAGGTGGCATCCTCTCAAGAGGCCGCACGGAAACCACTTCCTCAAATCTGTCTCCACTTTCCATTAAATCAAGTTATTATTTCCTTAATTAATCCTTTATTAACTAGCCAATCAGCCTTTAACTCATGCTTAGCACAAACATTCATAATTACCATTAAAACCCTTAACAATACTTCTTTCTTTCAATTAAGTCCAATCTTACACATTCAATTCTCACACACATGCCAATTTAAGTTAATTCTCTTAGGGTACAAATCCGGCCATGACATGCTTGTTCACAGGTAAAGAAGTTAGAACTGATGATTCCCTTGTCGAAAATCCTTCTTTTTAAATAATAAATTTTTAAGATTTTATTTTGGGGTTTCCGGTGGCCTGCCGTCGAAGCGGTCTGTGTGGCACGAGAAGCGCAGTGCCCGCATGCGAGCACGCGGGAAGCCATACGTGAGGTGCGGCCTCCAGCGTGAGGCCGCACCTGGGCGCGCGACGTGTGGCCACCCACTCACGGGCATTCCCCCTCCTATCCCTTTCCCACCTACAAAATTTAGTTTTTTGACAGGTTTTGAAGACCGTTTCTTTCAAGTTTCAGGGGTTTTGGGGGGAGAGGCATAAAGAGGGGCCTTTGTCCTTTCCTTTTCTGAGAAGAACATAAAAATAAAGGAGAAAGAAAAAATAAGACTTAGGGGGGACTTTTTGGACAGAAAAGAAAGAAAAAAAGGGAGCTAAGGAAGAAAAAAAAAAGAAAAGAGAGTGTTCTTGAAAAAAAAGCTTTCAGTTTTCAGGATCTCTTCCTTTTGATTTTCTTGAACCCAGAAAAATATTGGGGGTTTGAGCTTAGCTTGAGATAGGGAAATTCATTCCCTTACCTTGGGCTCATTATCAAAGAAAAATCAAAAACCATTTGTTTTCGTTTGAGTTTTTTTGAGTCTTGGAATTACTTCAAAACTGTTTTGAAACTTCGACAAGGGAGTTGGATTTAAACACCTTTTTTCCAATATCATCAAATCTGAGGGTAAACATTCTTAGACCCATTTCCACCATCTCATTTCATTTTATTTGTCATTATCGCGGTTAAATATTGTTATTATTATTATTATTATTATTATTATCTTTATTGCCATTATCATTATGTTCATCATTCATTCTTATTATCTTTAACATTATTATCATCACTGTTAACGTTATTTTTATTGCCGTTATGGTTATGATTATTAGTATTTTTTCTTGTTACTATTATTGTTAAGGTTATGGTCTTCATTATTAATATTATAACTATTGCTATTATTACTTTTACTATTCTTCTTATTATGATTATTGTTTTCACTGTCAACGTTATGGTTGCATGATTATTATTATTATTATTATTATTTATTATCATTGTTATCATTATTACTATTGATGTTTTATTGTTAGTGTTATTATCATTATTGTTATTAGGATTCTTATTATTAATATTATTGTTATTGCTATTATTACTGTTATTATTATTTTTTCTATTGTTATTGCCATTAGTGCTATATTTTTGCATGACTAATTTCTAACCCCTTTTGCATGTGAGTTGTTTGTGTATTGAATTAATGTACTCGATTTAACCCATTTCATTTCCTACATGCATGTTAACCATATTTTATATTTCTCTTGCCTTTATGTTTATGTGGTTGATTTTAGAATTATTACTAACCTTGTTATTGTTGTTTTTTCTTGTTTGGGGTTTAAAATGTAACCTTGTTTGCATGAGTGCCTTCGTGACCGAGTGGAGGGGTCACGGCGCGTAGGAGACTGTGCCAATTGGGTGAGACCTTACCAATTCTTTATTTGTGTGACTGTCTTTGTTTTCAAATAAAGTAGTTTCATTTTGTACGTGTGTAAGGTAAAAAATTACAAAAATATTTCTATGATTAAGTTGGGATTTTTACTAATAAATTGGGACCAATGTCCTCGTTTTTAACTAAAGAATGCAAAATGTCATAAATTTAAAACGAAGAGTTAAATTTTCTAAAAATGGGATCACTTATCCCGGTTTTCAAGCCAATAGCCAAAATAACTCTTCGATCCCTCTTTAAGTGAGTGTGAAGGAACCAATGTTCCCAAACTGAATAAATATTCCGATTTATGTATGTCTCCTCTTTTGATTAATTTTGCTTGATTGTTTAACTTTATGTTTATATATATCTTGTGGGCCCTTGTAATTAATTATTTTTGGGGCAATTTTATTTAGCTTTTCTTTCATTTGGGGATTGTATTCTATCCCAATTTCTTCTTTGCAAATGGCATGGCTTTGTGTGTTTATTGCTTTATTTATCACTTTATTTACCGCTTCCTTTAACAGCTTTCATTTATCGCTTTCTTAGTGCTTGAATTGCGCTTTTAAATAAATTGCATTAATCGCGTGAGAAGAGAGATGGAATTTTCTAATCTAAAAACTCATTTATAATTAACCAAGGCATAAATAAGAGTGAAGTTCCAAACACCTTCTCTGGTTTAAGTCCCCGAGGTTAGATGACCTTTCCTAATTTCTTGTAAATTGCGTGGCGACTCTAAAATACCTTAAAGGTGCCTAAAGGTTTCATGGGACTAGATGACCTCCCCCAATGTCTTATTGGGTGGGGATTCCAAAATGTTTTATGTTACCCAAGATCAAATGATGCGAACCAATCCCGCGAGCCTTAAAAGCGGGCTTCAAGAGGGCCTTTCTGGTTCGTCGTACATCACAATGACCATAGAATCTATGCGGCATGCACCTGCTCACCACCATCGAATTTGTATGGCACGTGTTTGTTGCCGTTGGCATGCACCTGCTCACCACCATCGAATTTGTATGGCACGTGTTTGTTGCCGTTGGGTTGCGGTGTATTCTACCACAACCCACTTGATATTCTATAGCTATTTTGCCGACCACCATCCGGCTTGCACGGACCATTCGGTCTGCGTGGCATACGATTGTCACCATTTGAGCTGTAAGCGTATTCTACTCATGACTCATCTTGCAGTTGTTTTGCTGACCACCATCCGGTCTGCACGGCATATGCTTACTAACCACCATCTAGTCTACAATAGCATATAATTGTTGCTGTTGAGTTATAGCGTATTCTACCATAGCTCGATTAATATACCGCATTTGTCTTGCTGACCCCCATCCAGCCTCCACGGTATATTATCATCATTGAATTGTAGCGTGCTCTACTATAATTCATTTGATATACTGCATTTGTCTTGCTGACCACAATCGGTTTTGCACGGCAATATCCTTGCTAACCCCCATTCGGTCTGCAAGGCATGTGATTGTTGTCGTTAAATTGCAATGTATTCTATTGTGACTCATCTGATATACCGCATATGTCTTACTAACCACCATTGGGTTAGCATGGTATCTGATTGCTAACCAGCATCGGGTCGGTATGGTATCTGGTTGCTAACCACCATCGAGTCACCGGGTATCTGATTGCTAACCACCATCGGGTCGGCATGGTATCTAGTTGCTAACCACCATCAGGTTAGCAGGGTGTCTGATTGCTATAGTCTTTGCTGGCGCTCATCCTGAACCTCTTTTCCTTCAAAAATGGGCAAAACAAATGTGTAGGGCATAGGAAAGAGATGTGTACCTATGGTAGCACGTACCTGCTGGGGTTGATGTCAGATGAGTGTCCCTTGAAGGACGATTGGTTGTTCCCTGGAGAACAGTTTGTAGAATATGAATGTCGTTATCTTGGATGGCACCGAGTTATTTTCTAGACTTCCAAAGTGCGAATATCATCTTCTTAAAGATCTCTTACCGACTATGATATACCAGATACCGATCCCTCTATTATCTCTAATCGGAGCCTCCTTAGTGATACAAAAACCTGTATGCCTCTTAAGAGGGCTTTGTGCTCGCAGGGAGACTTTGAAAATTTATACTCACTAAGAGGCTTAGATGCTCACTGAGAGGCTTTGATTTTGAACCTCCTGGGAGGAAATTATATTTGAGCCTTCTGATGCTTGCATGCAGGCGGATAGATTTTAGAATTTTCAGTATTTCTTAAGATGATTTTGGTCCTTATTTTTTTTAAAAAAAAAAAACTCGAACTTTTTTTGAATCTTTATAACTAAGATATTTTCTTTTATGTGAATTTACACCTCAGGTGCATTCTGCATTTTTTGCAAATTTTGGATGGATCTTGAATCTGCACTTGGGTGAAGCTTACATTTTAAGTATTTTTTCCAACCTTTACATTTCATGATAGAGAAACTTATATGATCGCCCCCTGCATGGTACGCGTGAATAGGCTTGCTCTTTTAAATGTCCTCTTTGGCACGAGTTCACGGGATTCCTTTTTCATGAGGACTTCATCTTGATCTGATTGTCCAGTATGGATGAGCGCCAATGTTGAGCTGAAGTTGTACCTAATTGCCTGCAACTAAGGCACGTGTGGGCAGTCCAGCTTCTCAAAAGGTCTTCTTTTCTATAGATTTGTACGATTCTTGATTGCCCTCAGCATGGTGTGCCCGAATAGGGTTGTTCTTCTAGGTGTTCCTCCTCTGTACAGACCCTTATGATTTTATGTCGAATATAGTGGCCGACAATGTTAAGCTAAATCCATCTCTTGGATCATCTTTGCGCATGAAGTCTATTCGGACCTTTCCCTCAGAGTTATGTACACAGCAATGTATACAAAAGATTATGTGTGCGTATGGAATTATGTGTGTGAAATATATACACAAAGTTATAGACATACCACACATGCTAAAGATTATGTACAAAAACTATGTGTACAAAATATGTGTATAGGAATAAATGCATGTGATATGTGCTTGTGATATGCATGCTAAACATGTGCAAAGAATTATGTGTTACATGTATACAGAAATTATGAACACGAAATGTGCACGAAGAATTACATATGCAATATATATACAAAGTTCATGCATCTGTGAATGCATGTTGGGCATTGTGAAAGGCTATGCACGTGTAAAGTTATGTAAAAGATTGTACATGCGAGATGCACAGGACATGCAAAACTGGATAGACTACATCCTAGGTGGTTAAGGGATTCGTTGAGGGTACTGCTTATACCGTCTAGATGAGTATCATCTTGGCTTAGGAACTCTGACCCATAAGCTTTTCAGAGAGAACTGTCCAGTGTGCATCTTTGTCCCCTAGTTAATGAAGAGCATGCGCCTTTTGCTATGAGCTGCACAGCATTTTGCCCCCAGGACTCTGACTTATGTCCTGCATTATGCACTATTTGCCTGAAGGGAGGTTATTTGGACTGCCTTATAGCTTTGAGTATTGGAAGTCATTTATTGAAGGTAGTGCGTTCCTTCGAGATTTTCACACTAGCTTTTCTTTGCGAGAAATAAGTCCTTTTTGGGATTTTTACATAACCCTGTGCCTAATTTTTGCCTGGAATGGACCCTACCCACTCTAGCGGCTTTTATTCATTTTATTTTTTTCTTCTAGGAAAGACTACCTATTTTCAGATTTTCAACTTGCCCTTTGGCCTAACTTTTACTTCAAGAGCTAGTTACGGTTTTCTTATCTAACAGCCTTTTTTTTTCTTTTTTTTTCCTCATTTTTTTTAAACCCTCATGTATTTCAGGTGTGGCTACAAGAAAAGCTTAAGCTACTATCAGAGCCACCTCCTGGGGTGATCAATAGTTATTCATTGAGGCATTTCCTTCCCCAACAGCGGTTGTATTTGCTTACATCTCCGTACGAAGGTGCTATTAGATTGGATGAGGTGGTAGATTAGGACATCAGCTTCATGTGCCCCTTGCTTCCTATTTCTGCCGTGACCCTGGACGGTCCTTCGGGATGCGTACCCTTGTGCAGATTTCATAAGGCCACTTTCTGCTGTGTTCGATAGTGCAGAGGGATTCAAGATGTTGTGAGGCATCCTCTATTCTTTCAAAGTGGCCCTTTATCTTCGGCTTTTACCTCCAGATACCATAGCCTCTGTACACAGCTGTCGGTGAAGACTGTCATACCCTCTATCGAGGATTGTTCCTCTACTTCCACTAGTGCATACAAGAGAAGGGTGCTTAGTCCTGCAGTTGATAATAAGACTCATTGACTTAGGCATATGGCAGGCTAGAGCAGTAGCAGAGCTTAGTCATTAGATTTCATGCATTCAATAATGAACAATGTTTTTCTTTTTATAAAAGAACTAGAAAATAATGAACATATAAGTTGAATTGCCTTTGTTTTATATATTTGCAAAGATTGTGTACATTTCAGTATCATTTCTCTACACATGATCACTATACAACATAAATTTAAAATGCAAAATTACATTTAATCTCAGAGTAGATCTCACAAGCATCAAAACTCCTGTTTTCAATTAGCCCTCTCGAGTTTTCTTGATTGGACATTTTCTCTCGAGCCTCTAATTTTTGCCCAGGGTATCTTTTTTCAGTTTTTGCCCTGATGAGAGGCCCATTTTTAGCAAGGCTGTCTTTTTTTTTATTTTTGACCCGTGGGGCTTCTATTCTCTTCTTTTGCTCTTTTTAGTCTTTAGCCATGGAACCTTTTGAGTTTGTCGATATTGACCGATTCTTTGAAATTATTTCCATCGCAATCTGTTAGAATCGTTGCACCCTTGGATAACAACTTCTTAAGAACAAATGGACCTTCCCATATTGGACTGAATTTACCTCGTATGTCTGGAACACCCGGTCTCATTTGCTTAAAGAAGAAATCTCCCTCTTTCAGCGGTTGCCTTATGACTTTCTTCCCGAATGACCTAGCAAGTCTATGCTGATAGATCTGGTTATGATAGTAAGCTCGTAATCTGTTCATATCTAACATGTTTAACTGCTGCAATCGTTGCTGCACCCAATCAGTTTTCGAAATCTGGGCTTCCATGACTACCCTCAATAACTTGAGCTTTATTTCGACTGGAAACACTGCTTCTATCCCATACACTAAAGAATAAGGCGTAGTACCTAACGGTGGTTCTGTAGTCCCAAAATGCAAAAGGCAACTTTTTACCTAATCCTTGTAGTTTTGAACCATCTTGGCCAAGATCTTCTTGACGTTCTTGCTAACTGCCTCAACTGCACCGTTGGCCTACTGGTGATACGGAGAAGACTTATGATTCTCAATACCATACTTGCAGAGCAATTTTTTAGTTTCAGCCATAAACTGCACCCTGTTATCCGACACAATGTGGTGTGGAAAACCATATTTGCATATCAAATTCTTTTCAATGAATTTGGCCATGCCTATATATCAATTCTTTTCCTTCCTTTTTTGTTTGTTTGTTTTTCATTTTTGTTTTTTTGTTTTTTTTACAAGCATTGTTCAAATCCTGATAGTTTACACATACATGCACTTCTCTTCTTGACTATTAGGACAACGTTAACCAACCAAGTCGTGTGTTGTACTTCGATAAGAAATTTGGCCTCGTTTCTGCTTGTGGATCTCTTCTTTAACCTTTTTTGCCCATTCTGGCCTGAGTCTTCTGAGCTTCTGCTTGACTGTATGTCGGGATAGTATGTTCAGCAACTTTACGATCATCTCCTGGCATGTCTTCGTAGGTCCAGGCAAAGACTTTTTCAAACTTTTTTTCAAAATTCTCTCAAATTTTAATCTCTCTTCAGGAGTTACATTAGATGCTATCAAGATTTCCTTTGGGTTTTCCAAAGTTTCGAGATTAAATGGAATGGCATCAGTTGAATCAATATCAAATATGAATAAGTTATGATCATGATTATGCATAGTGAAATCATACGAAATATCACACAAATAAGCAAAATCATTTATTTTATTTAATAAAAACTAGAATTAAAAACACCATTATTAAATAGTTCCAGAACAAAAAAAAAATCTAAATAACTATCATTTTTTATTCCTGCCAACACAGATGTTGTCGTCGATGGTTCATTATCATCCTCACGAACCGCCTTCTTTTCCTCCCAGCTCATCATCAATGAGGTCTTGAACTTGTCTTCTCAGAGTTTGACATTCATCAGTCTCGTGCTAAGTATGCTGATGGTAGGCGTAATACTAATACGCTCGATGATTGGGATGTCCCTGGCTTCTAGCAGGTTTAATAGGCCTTGGCTGTAATTTCCCTTTGTTAACAAAGTGAGCAAAGTGCTTAGACAAATGATTTTCTAATATGGTATAGCAGCTTTGAGTCATTCCAAAGGTTGAAATCTTTGTGGCTCCAAAATTTCTCCCACTGCTACCATCGAGACTCGAGCTCCCATGATTACCCCCTCTAATAACATTGTCCTTATTATTAATAAGATCTTGGACTTGACCTTTCAGGGTTTGGCAATTGTCCATCAGATATCTGGCGTGCTGATGATGATTCAGTTGCCCCTGATCTCTAGCTGGCCTAGCCGACCATGGTCATGGGTTCTCCTTTAATGCTTGAGGCAAAGATCTGTCCAAGTCGAAACAATATTTCTAGGCTGTTCTTATCACTGATACTTCTTTCATCCCCCGAGCACTGACACAGCTGTCACACCTATATAGTCGGCTTCCCATTTTTAAGTTCATAGCACCAATAGCGACTTTCTTGCGAGTAGCCAGGGTAGTTACAAGTTTGGACTTTAAAATTTCTTCTTCGAGGACGTCCATCCTTTTCTTCAGGCCATGTGTCTTTGCCAGGAACCCATCCTTTGAAGCATGTCCTTTGCCTTTTCGTCCAGATGACGGAGCGAAAGGCGTCTTTCCTCTAGACTCAGTTGGTGGTAAGCACACTTCCTTAGTTAGATCATGCTCTTTTAGCGACATGGTAGGAGCAATAGGTTGTTGCCTTGTAAGTGGTATCACGGCTGCAGTTAAATTCTCCATCATAGTCATCATTCGGGCTTCAAACTTTTCAAATCTCCTTTCCATTTCTTGTGACCTTCTATTCATCCCATCAATAATAAGTGTGCGGGTTGCGTCGGGCTCTCTTGGTGGGTTGACCATTTCTGAAAATTGTTCTGAATGCCTATTAATTGCACATGATTTTTATTTTGGTTGCTAAATCAAAACCCTCTAATAAGGTGGCCGACGAAACCGCTAAACCAACTAGGCAGATGGTCTAAAATGGCCTAAAACATTAATGAGTTAGAATGACATGAATGACATGAAATGCATGATCGTGCCATGCAAATGGTCCTCGATGACTGAAAGATTAAGAGATTACAATGATACATGAGATGCATGGAAAAAATTATGCATAGGATGATATGTACATGTGAAAAATAATATGCACACAAAAGGATATACACACACACGAATGAAATTAATTTTTTTATGTTTTTTTATGTTTTTTTTATTTTTCATTTTATCTTATATTTTTTTTTATTGATGAATGACAAGTAATGCATGAATATGCAATGCAAAATCCACAACCACATGCAATCAAATAGATCCTTCCAACCTTATCTCTCCCACACACGAGGTCACATTATCTCTTTCCTAGGTGGGCTTAGCCCACAAGGGACCCAATGGATGTATATGGTGTGCAACAGAAAACCGGCAGCATAACATCTCTTATCTAATGTACATATGTATGGGTTTTGATCATTGTGTATTCAGCCAGTCAAAATAAACTAGCATGGGCCTATCGGGGCATAAAAGCTTTTGATTAGGCGACCAACCAACTTATCTGGGTTTGACTAATAAAAAGTGATCTATACAACAAGCATAGTATTATGGTTCATACCACCTAGGGGGAGCATTTACTTTCATTACATGAGCTTTGGCCAGGGTGATGATACTTTCAGGCTACCCAACCATGATCCCTGCTAACGGGTCTAGCTCGTCATGAGCATAATGACCAGTCGGGTCTCCACTTAATATACCATGATGGCACGAGGCTTGGGCTGGTGATTATCCCTAACAGTTCCCTACATTGAGTGAACGTAGGGTCGTGCTTCGGGAACGCATCGAGGTTAAGAGAGGGTGCAAACTAGCGTAGATCTAAGACTCTAATGAAATGCAATGCAATTTCGAAAAGGGATGAAATTTTAACTTAAAACTGAATTATATGTTTTAACCAAGGTACTTTCGAAGCGAAGTCTCAAAGTAGATTCCCATTGGAGTCGCCACTGTGACGCGTGCCGAACATCGGAGGCCCCGAAGACTCGCTTTTAGGGTGTTAGAAAGAGGTTCGTGAGACTTGTAAGAGATTATAAGGGCATCTATTTTAGGCAACAGGAGGTATTTTGGAGTTGCCAGCCAATAAAACATTGGGAAGGATCATCTAGCCTTGTTGAGCCTAAGACAATGCGTATAACTCTATTTTGGGCAACAAGAGGTATCTTGGAATCCCCATTCTGATAGGACCTCAGAAGGGCTCATCTAACCTCATGAAGCCTATGACAATGCATATATGTCTATTTTGGGCAAATTGAAGGTATTTTGGAATCCCCATCCTGATAAGACGTCAAAAAGGTTCAAATTGTTAGTGGTTCTGCCCTAAGCCAAATATTTTGACCTTGATGTAATCATTACATTTTCATTTATATAATGGTTTTCTTCATATTGATATTATTGGCATGTTACATTATTGTAATGTTTATGAATAACAATGTTATTCATGTTGTCCCTAGTTATTTATCAATAAAGGGCATAAAGATAAATTAAGACTAGTATAGATTTGTATTGATAATCATGGGATGATTATATATGATGATATAAATCAAATCTATAGGTACTTGCTAGAGAACAAAGTACTGCATAAACCCACTGTAAGATCACTTCATGCACTACAAGAAATCTGAGAAATAGAGACGAAAAATAGAGACGGAATTCCGTCTCTAATTGGAAATAGAGACGGAAATAGAGACGAAAATTTTCCGTCTCTATTTCGTCGGTCTCTAAAAATTAGAGACCAAAATGTTCCGTCTCTATTTTTAGAGACGGAATAACTTATTCCGTCTCTATTTTTAGAGACGGAAGGGACGTTTTCATCTCTAAAAATAGAGATGGAATAGTGCTTTCCATCTCTATTTTTAGAGAAGGAATGAGCGTTTCGGTCTCTAAAAATAGAGACGGAAAGAATGATTCCGTCTCTATTTTTAGAGACGGAAACTCAATTCCATCTCTATTTTTTTTTTGAATTTTTTTAATATATTAAAATAAATAATATTAAATTTAAATATTCCTTAATTTTATATAATGAATTTTCATCTCTAATTTATTGAATTTTTTTTATATATTAAAAATAAAGAATATTAAATTTAAATTATTCTTAATTTTATATAATGAAAAAAATTAAATAAACAATAAATAATTATGAAAATATTGTATTATTGAATGTATTAATATATAAAAAGTGTAGTGAGATTGCAAATAAAAAAAGATAAAAATTCAAAAAATAATAACTAAGATGGAGGAGAATGCGGATGATCAGCAGATGGTGTTTGCGGGTCAGCAGGTAATCTACGGCTAATGAAGTCCTCCAGCATATTGATACGGTCCATTAGTACGCCGACCGTACCGCGTACTTCAATAACCTCATTAGCATTCCGACCATCTCCAACTTCTGTCCATATTACTCATTAATATTAAACTGCTTAAAAAAAATCATAAGGTCGAAGTTAGTATTTAATTTGAACTCAATTCTCTAGCCTACAATTTCGCTTTAATCCCTGATTAGTTTTACATAATGATTCATTTTCCTAAATTAAAATCATAAATATTTTGTAAAAAAACGGACAGAGTTCCCCCTATACAGGTCCCTATCCTCCTGTCAAACATTAGCAATTTTAACATTTCGGTAAAATATCAACCAATCGCAACTCCACAACAAACTCATTGTAATAAGAAATTTACACATTCACATCAAACATCTAAATTTCAGGATTTACAAACCCAAATTTGTATTGATAGTGAAATTTGTAATTTTCCTCCAAAAAGTTTCATTAATTACTTAATTTAAGAGTGTACAAAAACTATTTATAAACACTCTTCTTCCATCTTGTAATCTTTAAATGCATGACAATTGTTTTTCTCTTTATATAAATATATTTAATCACTATCTACAATAAATCACTAACATATTTTCTCAATATTCAATTTAGCAATCATAAAGACTTTCATTATAAGCAATAATCAGTATTGTGATTAGCAACGCTCTATTTTTTTAAAAAAAAAAATAAGAGAAAAAATTTCACTTTATAAAAAAAATATTATAAGTCCTAAAAGAAAATTATCTTTAAATATTCGGATTTAGACACTATCACTGCAAACATAATTAATGTTGTTTGCAGCACATTAATAATTCTCAAACTAGTTCAAAATTTTATTAAGGGCATTTCTTACCAATGTGTACTTGAAAAACATTATTATTATCTTATCTCAAAAAAGAGTCTAGATGCATAAATATTTTACCTCTAAGTAGTTAAAAGATTTATTAAGGGCATTTTGTGTATTTGAAAAACGTTTTAAAATCTCATTAATTTCTTTAAGTTTTGTACATTTTTCTTGTATTAAAATCCAACAGCTCAAAAAGATATCTTTATATCTTTAATCTGGTAGTACTAAGGATTTTTAGGAATATAACAAATGGCTACATTAATAAAAATCAGTCATACAAAGTTTAGTGGAGTAGAAATAAGAACAAAAAGATGATATTGAAATGCTAGATATTTACAACAATTTGAAGGTTTTGTTGCAAACTATGATTTTTAAATTAATCTGCTCCATCTCCAACAATGCCACAAAGAAACCACGTTTATCCAAGCGATTTCACCATAATTAAGCAAGTGGAGTCTATATTTTACCAAATCCCTATCAATTAAATTCTAGAACTATTTACGCAAAAGGAAAACAAAATCAACAGGGAACTCACCTTCACCGAGCAGCTTCAGAATTTCAGCGTAAACAAGTGAAAGCATAGCAGCTGAACCTGATCGATGTGTCAAAACCTGCTCAATGAATTCACAACATCATAAAATCTTCTATAACAGCAGCTAATTTGATCTCATAATTAAGCTAAACGACAAGAACTTTCTTACCGAGTGAAGATATAAAGCTCGCGGGCCTGATCGATTAGCTCCATTGCTTGGTCTAAGACCCTGATTAGCAAGAATCAAACTCTGTTAATATTACAAAAGCATGAACTATAATCAGAACAGAAGCCCATAGAAAGGTCATACAATCTATCAACAAAAGAATCCACTGGAAGCGGAACCGAAGAGTGAGAAACGAGAGAAGCATCTTCGGCTACTATAAAAAGAGCAGTTTTCCCCAAATCCACAAGTCTATTTATACTAATACAAGTTTCTCTCTTAATAATCGTCAATTTCTCAATTTGGGTCAAAAATCCCTTCCTCGCATCCAGCCAAAAGCATCAATTTTTCATTAAAATCCACCAAATTAAAGAATGTGCATAAAACAAATTAAAGAGAATAACCTACTCTGGCATGGGAAGTATCAATTCCGAAGGAATCCAAAGTCTGATGAAGTGGTGATTGCTGGATGGAATTGATTGTGGGTTGGGCTTGATTGTCTTCTGATAGAAAGAAATTGTCTTCTTTCTATTACCTTTAGATGCAGATATGGCCGCCGATGGGGAGGAAGGGGAGCTGCGTCGGCGCCGGCGTGGGCTGGGGGAGGAGAGGGGCTCGCACGTCGGCGGGGAGGATGGGGGCAACGCCGTCGGTGGCGGGGAAGAGAGGGAGCCCCAATGGGGGAAGAAGAAGGACGGCATGGAGGGGTCTGGCGGAGAGGAGGGGCAGCGCACGGTGGCGGGGTAGGCCGGTCGTCGGACGGCGACGGGGAGAGGGCAGCACAACTTTTGCCAGCGAGGGGAGAGAAGGGGGGAAGCAGGGACCAAGGGAAAGAAATCGGGACCAAGGGAAAAGAAGGAGAGAAGAAAAAGAAGGGACCAGGAAAAAATATCCCTAAAATAGAGACGGAAATTGATTTTCCGTCTCTATTTAGACACCGCACGATTATACCGTCTCTAAACAGAGACAGAAATCAATTATCGTCTCTATTTTTAGAGACGGAATAATTTTTACGGTCTTTATTTAGAGACCGCAAATATTACTCCGTCTCTAAATAGGGACCGAAAACTTTCCGTCTATATTTAGAGACGGAATTTATTTTTCGTCTCTAAATTTAGAGATGGAAACTAATTCCGTCTCTAAATTTAGAGACGGAAATTGCTTTCCGTCTCTAAATTTAGAGACCGAAATATTTTTCCGTCTCTAAATAGAGACGGAATTGTTTCGGTCTCTATTTAGAGACGAAAATATATTTTTCGTCTCTATTTAGAGACGGAAAAAATTTCCGTCTCTATTTTCGGTCTCAAATTTTGGAGGGAATCAATCCCGCCATAAATAGAGACGATAATATTTTTCGTCTCTATTCAGAGACGGAAAACTGATTTCCGTCTCTATTTAGATACGGAAAAATTTCTGTCTCTATTTTCCAGTTTTCTTGTAGTGATGGGATAGTGTCATAAGTGATCTTATAATAGATATGTTATTGAATCCTTTGACCTGAGGTTATCATGGTTTCCTACATAAGGAACATTATGTTTTGACGTAATCAAACATTATCTTTAATCGGATAATTATAAAGGTTATAATTGGACATAATGAGATTTATGCAGAGGAAAATGAATAATCAAGATGGAATTTATCCCTCTCTTATGAGAGAGATATCTATTGGGCCCCTCGATAAGTACGACTGTAAAATGCATGGCCGTGCTCAAATGAATTGATAGTGTGATCAATGTCATTTGAATTTATCAATCTACTTAGTGATCGAGAAATTATATGTTTGAACAATTTAAGTTTGACATGGACCATGACTTATGTTCAAACAAGATATCGTGTGACAAAAGGATAATAACATGTTTTGTTGTCAAGTTAAAATCGGACTAATGATATTTATATTATTTGGATAGTCATAATGTCTTGCTAGAGACCAATTATGACTTGTGGGCTTATTATGAGATTAGGCCCACTGCCAACATAATATAAACCTATTGGGTCACACACCAAAGCCAAAATGAACAAAATGGATTTTATTAGGTTATTTCGGAATAAAATATAAATATACGTATTTATATTTAATTTCGAAATTACACATTTAAGATATATATATATATATATATATATATCTTATTTTGAATATGAGATAATAATATGTATTAATATGATATTTCTTATTATTTTGAATAAGAAATATATATATATATATATATATATATATATATATATATATATATATATATATATATATATATATCTCTTAATTTTTAATTAGAGATGATATCATTATTATGTGTTTAAAACTTTTTTACATGTATATAGATACATGTTAATAAAAGAAGTCTAACCTAATAAAAACTATATTGACGTTCTTCAATGTGATAAAGATTAGAGTGGCTGTACAACTTGATATTAGAGAAGAAGAAGTGGAAAAACAAGCTACCATTCTTCTTTGAAAAGAAAATCAAAAGCTAACCCAGCCACCTTTTCTTTAAGAAAGAATCTTAAAATCCATTATCATAATAAGGGAGCTAGCACCTCTGCGAAGTTCTGTTCATTTTGTTCGTGCGTGTGGATACCGGTAGAGGGTGCTCGTGATCAAAGCAGCACCTATAGTCCGAGATAAGGCGTTATTTCATTCTAAAGGTTAGTAATTCTTTATCTCTCCCTTTTGAATCAATTGAATATACATGGATCTTGGTTTGGGTTTCAATTTTATTCCGCTGAGTTAATGTTGAATTAATCCGATGAAACCCAACAGTGGTATCAGAGCCACTTGTGTATTTGGTTGATTCAAACTTATATGTATGTGGTATGTATATATTCGGTTCTGTTGGAATGTATGTTGATACACTGGTTTTGATTACTGTTTTCATTGTTAAAAACGTAATCCTCGTTCTAAAGGGCTACGAATTCAATTAAGTGTTAATGTGATTCTGTTAATGTGATTAACTTATAGTATTAACATGTTTAATACGAAATATCTCAATGATCGTACTCTGTGTCTGTTAAACGATTACTGATATGATCAAAATCGTTTAATTTTACGACAGAGAATAGGGTTTATAGAAGATAGCTTAATGAAATTGTTCATGAGCACGAGTCGGACATTAGAGCACGAGTCGTGCTCATGTGTCCGACTCGTGCTCACATAAGGGATTCTTGCAATCCGCCTGCTGCTGTGCTCATGAGCACAACTCGTGCTGTCTTGCTCAAGCATGACTAATGTAGTCGTGCTCCCGTGTGGCTGTACTGGCGTGCTTGTAAGCACGACTCGTGCTCATGGGCACGACTCGTGCTCATGAGCACGACTCGTGCAGCTATTTACGTAGCCTCTTTTAAATGATTATTGGATAATTATTTATTGGTGGTATTCTGTATATATTAAATTGTTTAACATGATTAAATAATGGCTGATATGATCAACAGAATTGTTTTCTCATACATACAGAATAGGGTTTTTTGGGCAGAAAATTGTTAATATGATTGACAATATTAAAAAGTTTCGAGGGGCACTATCCCCCGACCCCGTAAGGGGCGCTGCCCCTTAACCCCGCCCGCTAACCGACCAGTGGGGCAGCCGTGCTACCTCTTCGTAGCGCCTTATATTTCGTTCATAATTATCACTCGGTAATTTTAATATATCAATTTATGAAATAAGGTATATTATGCATGATATGAAATAAATATGATTTATTATGTTTATGTATGATGTCTTTGCATGGTGCATAGCTTGGCCAATTGAACCTTTTGTGGATGAATTTTATTTTATCTTTTTAAGGGTTTGTAATTTTTAAATACGACATGCGTGTCGTTATTTTTTTTGTAATCTTTATTTTATTCAATAGTTGTAGTAAAATATCTTTGTATTATTATTGTAATGAAGACGAAGAGCAATAATGGAGATCAATCCAAATCCATGGCGATGGAGGTGCAAGATGGAAGATTTTATCAAGTCCATTTTTCACACCTAGGATTGACCTTTCATCTTCATATTGGCTTATGAGGATCAATATAGATTTGTCCATGCTATGACACGGTTTTATATATATTATGCATATGTTCTTAGTATGTGATACGATGAATGTTTATATATGTGTATGAGATGGCATTTATGAATTGATGCATGATGTATATAAATAATTAGACATCATAAGTTAAAATTAAATCCCTCACCATAATTTTAAGTCATATGCCACCCATTATTAAACACCTGCCAAGACTAAGATCACCAAAATGCGGGTTCTGCTAAAGCGAAGCGCATTAGGTTATCCTAGTAAGGCAGGATAAGTAATGGTCTACTCATATGTTTAAAATGGTTAGACTTAATTAGGCTATCAAAACGGTTTTGGGCTTAAGGGCATAAGATGGGATTATAGCATGCCAGGACATATGATGTCAAAATCCTATAAATGATCTAAGAGTTATATAAGATATAACTGGTAAATGAACTACCTACCTAAATAACTTAACTTTAAGCGCCATGCCAAAGCTGACTTAGAGTTAAGTGAAATATAGATCTTAGCCCACTAAATTATTATAATTATTGTAATAATTAATGAGGGTTACTATTTTAGTGGGAGTTTATAAGAAAACCTAAAATGAAATTGGTACTTATATTATTTATCTTGCATGTTTGTAGATTAATGGCATCAAATAATACTTCTACTATATCACTGCGATCAGTCCTTGAGAAGGACAAACTTAAGGAAACTGGCACAAACTTCCTTGACTGATTCAAAAACTTGAGGATTTTCCTTAAACAAGAAAGGAAACTGTATGTGCTGGATGAGTCTATTCCCAATGAGACACCTACTAATACCACAAGGGCAGTCAAAGAGAAATACAAAAAACATGTTGATGATTCTGTTGATGTTGGCTGTCTCATGTTAGCTACCATGGCTCCAGAGCTTCAAAAGCATCTAGAAAACATGGAGACTTATGAGTTAAGTGCTCATCTCAAGCAAACATTTCAATAATAGGATAGGCAAGAAAGGTATGAGACTACCAAAGCTTCGCATTCTTGCAAGATGGCTGAAGGTTCTTCAGTTAGCTCTCATGTTTTGAAAATGAAGGGCTATATTGATCACCTTGAGAGGCTTGGATTTCCCCTCAGTTTGGAGCTGGCAACGGATTTGATCCTTAATTCATTGCCTGATAGTTATGACCAATTTGTCATGAACTACAACATGAATAATATAGAGAAATCTATAGCCGAACTGCATGCCATGCTCAAAACAGCTGAGCAAAGCATCAGTAAGAAGCCTGGCCATGTTCTGATGGTCAACAAAGGGAAAGGCATGAAAGTCAAGGGTAAGGGTAAGGCTAAGGCTAAGGCAAAAGTTGGTGGTAAGCCTAAGCCCAAACCCAAGCCCAAGGCTAAACCTCTAAAGGAGGGAGTTTGCTTCCACTGCAATGAACCTGGTCATTGGAAGAGAAACTGCAAGCTTTACTTGGAAGAATTAAAGAAGAAGAAGAGTGGTGAGACTACTCCTTCAGGTATTTATGTTATAGAGATTAACTTATCTACTTCTAATTCCTAGGTATTAGATACTGGATGTGGATCTCACATTTGTACAAATGTGCAGGGACTTAAAAGGAGTAGGCAACTGAAAAGGGGTGAAGTGGACCTACGAGTTGGAAATGGAGCAAAAGTTGCTACTCTAGTTGTAGGATCTTATGAATTGACTTTGCCCAATGGGCTTTTGTTAGTTTTGAACAATTGCTATTATGTTCCTAGTTTGAGCAGGAATATTATTTCAGTTTTAAATTTGGATGATGAAGGTTTTTCTTTTCTTATTAAGAATAAGAAATGTTTTATTTATTATGATGATATGCTTTATGGTATTGCTGATTCATATTGTAGGCTTTATGTCCTAAACCTAGAAATATCCAATAATCATGATATTTATAACATAACTACAAAGAAATCCAAACCAAATGATTTAAATTCAACATATTTATGGCATTGTCGCCTTGGTCATATAAATGAGAAACGCATAGCTAAACTCCATTCAGATGGACTTTTGCAATCATTTAATTTTAAATCATTTGAAAATTGCGAATCTTGTTTATTGGGCAAGATGATAAAGGATCCTTTTACTGGACATAGTGAAAGGGCCACTGACTTATTAGGCCTTGTACATTCTGATGTATGTGGCCCATTAAGCATAAATGCCAGGGGAGGATTTCAGTACTTCATCACATTCACTGATGATTTCAGTAGATATGGCTATGTCTATCTAATGAAACATAAACATGAATCATTTGAAATGTTCAGAACCTTTCAAAATGAAGTACAAAATCAACTTGGTAAAACTATTAAAGCACTTCGATCTGATCGAGGTGGTGAATATTTGAGCCAAGAGTTTGACAATCATCTAAGAGATTGTGGAATTGTTTCACAATTAACTCCGCCAGGAACACCACAATGGAATGGCGTATCTGAAAGGAGGAATCGAACTTTATTAGATATGGTTCGATCTATGATGAGTCAAACAGATCTTCTGTTATCCTTTTGGGGTTATGCATTAGATACAGCCGCATTCACTTTGAATCGAGTTCCTTCTAAAGCGATTGAAAAGACACCATATGAGATATGGACTGGGAAAATTCCTAATTTGTCTTTTCTAAAGATTTGGGGCTGTGAGGCTTACGTCAAACGACAGGTCTTAGATAAATTAGCACCAAAATCTGATAAATGTCTTTTTGTGGGATATCCTAAGGAAACTAAAGGATATTACTTTTATAATCCTTCTGAGAACAAAGTGTTTGTTGCTCGAAATGGTATTTTTCTAGAAAAAGAATTCATTTCTAAAAGAACCAGTGGGAGTAAAGTACAACTTGAAGAAATTCAAGAACCACAAGAAAACATTGAACCATTGGTGGAAACTCAACAAGTTTCACAACCTGTTGTGGAACCTGTACCTGTTACACAAGTACCACGTAGATCTGATAGGATACGACATGAACCCGAGAAATATGGATTTCTCGTGACAGATAGTTGTGAAGTAATGCTCATGGATCAAGATGAGCCTACTACCTATCAATATGCCGTGTCAGGTCCAGAATCTGAGAAATAGCTAGAAGCCATGAAATCTGAGATGCAATCCATGTATGATAATTAAGTTTGGAACTTGATTGATCCACCTGAATGAATTAAAACCATTGGGTGCAAATGGGTTTTCAAAAAGAAAACCGACATGGATGGCAATGTAAATACCTTTAAAGCAAGACTTGTTGCAAAAGGATTCAAATAAACTTATGGTATTGACTATGATGAAACCTTTTCACCAGTCGCAATGCTTAAATCTATAAGAATTCTTATTGCCATAGTTGCATATTATGGCTATGAGATATGGCAAATGGATGTCAAAACAGCGTTTCTTAATGGAAACTTACTTGAGGATGTGTACATGACACAACCTGAGGATTTTGTCCATCCTGAGAATTCTAAGAAGGTATGTAAGCTGCAATGATCCATTTATGGATTGAAGCAAGCTTCTCGGAGCTGGAATCTTCGTTTTGATGAAATAGTCAAAGAGTTTGGGTTTATCAAAAATGAGGATGAACCTTGTGTATACAAGAAGGTTAGTGGGAGCGTTTTGATGTTTCTTGCGCTATATGTCGATGACATATTACTCGTTAGAAATGACATCCCTCTCATGCAAAAGACAAAAGAATGGTTAGGGAAATCATTTTCAATGAAAGATTTGGGCAAAGCTACTTATATCCTTGGGATTAAGATCTATAGGGATAGATCTAAAAGGATAATTGGTTTAAGTCAAAGCACTTATATAGATAAGGTGCTAAATAGATTCAGTATGCAAAATTCCAAAAGAGGATTTTTGCTAATGTCTCATGGCATTACTCGTAGCAAGACTCAATGTCCAATGACATCTGATGAGCGAGATTGCATGAGTATGATTCCTTATACTTCGGCTATAGGATCAATCATGTATGCCATGTTATGCACTCGACCAGATGTTTCGTATGCTTTGAGCATGACGAGTAGATACCAGTCAGATCCCGGTGAAAGTCACTGGACAGCTATTAAGAATATTCTTAAGTACTTAAGAAGAACTAAAGATGCATTCTTAATATATGGAGGATTGGAAGATGAGCTAGTAATAAATGGTTATACAGATGCAAGCTTCCAATCTGACCTAGATGATTTTAGATCGCAGTCAGGATATGTGTGTGTTAAATGGAGGTGCTGTAAGCTGGAAAAGTTCTAAACAAAGCACTGTCGCTGATTCTACAACAGAAGCTGAGTATATAGCAGCATCAGATGCAGCTAAAAAAGCAGTATGGATCAAGAAATTCGTTGCTAAATTGGGAGTAGTACCTAGTATCAGCAACCCAGTGGATCTTTATTGTGACAACAATGGTGCTATTGCACAGGCTAAGGAGCCCAGATCTCACCAGAGATCAAAACATATACTCAGGCATTTCCATCTCATTAGAGAAATAATTGAGAGAGGAGACGTCAAGATATGCAGAGTACCTACTGATGATAACATCGCCGATCCACTTACCAAAGCTCTCCCATAAGCCAAACATGATGGACATACTAGGTCAATGGGTATTAGATATATGTATGATTGGGCCTAGTGCAAGTGGGAGATTGTTAGTGGTTATGCCCTAGGCCAAACATTTGGACCTTGATGTAATCATTACATTTTCATTTATATAATGGTTTTCTTCACATTGATATTATTGGCATGTTACATTATTGTAATGTTTATGAATAACAATGTTATTCATGTTATCCCTAGTCATTTATCAATAAAGGGCATAAAGATAAATTAAGACTAGTATAGATTTGTATTGATAATCATGGGATGATTATATATGATGATATAAATCAAATCTATAGGTACTTGCTAGAGAACAAAGTACTCGATAGACCCACTGTAAGATCACTTCATGGGATAGTGTCATAAGCGATCTTATAATAGATATGTTATTGAATCCTTTGACCTGAGGTTATCATGGTTTCCTACATAAGGAACATTATGTTTTGACGTAATCAAACGTTATCTTTAATCGGATAATTATAAAGGTTATGATTGGACATAATGAGATTTATGCAGAGAAAAATGAATAATCAAGATGGAATTTGTCCCTCTCTTATGAGAGAGATATCTATTGGGCCCCTCGATAAGTAGGACTGTAAAATGCATGGCTGTGCTCAAATGAATTGATAGTGTAATCAATGTCATTTGAATTTATCAGTCTACTTAGTGATCGAGAAATTATATGTTTGAACAATTTAAGTTTGACATGGACCATGACTTATGTTCAAACAAGATATCGTGTGACAAAAGGATAATAACATGTTCTGTTGTCAGGTTAAAATCGGACTAACGATATTTATATTATTTGGATAGTCATAATGTCTTGCTAGAGACCAATTATGACTTGTGGGCTTATTATGAGATTAGACCCACTGCCAACATAATATAAACCTATTGGGTCACACACCAAAGCCAAAATAAACAAAATGGATTTTATTAAGTTATTTCGGAATAAAATATAAATATAGGTATTTATATTTAATTTCAAAATTACACATATATATATATCTTATTTTTAATATGAGATAATAATATGTATTAATATAATATGATATTTCTTATTATTTTGAATAAGAAATAAATAAATAAATATATATATATATATATATATATATATATATATATATATATATATATATATATATATATATATATATATATATATAATGAAAATATCTCTTAATTTTGAATTAGAGATAATATCATTATTATGTGTTTAAAACTTATTTACATGTATATAGATACATATTAATAAAAGAAGTCTAACCTAATAAAAACTATATTGACGTTCTTCAATGTGATAAAGATTAGAGTGGCTGTACAACTTGATATTAGAGAATAAGAAGTGGAAAAACAAGCTACCATTCTTCTTTGAAAAGAAAATCAAAAGCTAACCCAGCCACCTTTTCTTTGAGAAAGAATCTTAAAATCCATTCGCATAATAAGGGAGCTAGCACCCCTGCGAAGTTATGTTCGTTTTGTTGCGTGTGGATACCGGTAGAGGGTGTTCGTGATCAAAGCAGCACCTATAGTCCGAGATAAGGCGTTATTTCATTCTAAAGGTTAGTAATTCTTTATCTCTTCCTTTTGCATCAATTGAATATACATGGATCCTTTTTCGGGTTTCAATTTTATTCCGCTGCGTTAATGTTGAATTAATCCGATGAAACCCAACACAAATAACCTCATGAGGCCTAAGACAATGCATAAGGTCTATTTTGGGCAGCAGGAGATATTTTTGAATTCCCTTCCCAATAGAACATTGGAAAGGTGCATTTAACCTCATGAAGCCTAAGACCAGAGAGAGTTCGGGACTCCACTCTTATTCATACCTTGATTAAAGTTACAAGTGAGTTTTGAAATTAAGATTTTATCCCTTTTCTTATACATTTTAATGCAAGTAATTAAAGCGCAGATCAATCACATAATAAAAGCGATAAATAAAAGACATAGTAAAGTAGAGCAAATAAAAAGGCCATAAATTACAACAAAACTAGGGGCGGAATACAACCCCCACTGTAAATGAACAGAAGCAAACGAAAGCATACATGCATAAAACAGGATATTCGTTTTGAGATGAGGACATTGGTCCTCGCATGCACGCTTAAAAGATTAATATTGAAGGTGACAATTCAACTTGGAAAAATTAGGATATTGGTCCTATTTTATTTATGAAAAAACCTCATTTATTTGTAGAAATCAATTGCCACTTTTTGTATTAGTGAGCTCAGAAATAACATTTACAACAAATAAAGATTAAGAGAAATAAACGAGCGAGAACAGGATAAAAGAAATGAACCATATTGACGTTTTCGCGTCATTCTAATTAGCTTCCTTTTCCAGCACCCAATGATCAATAAAACAAGAAAACTCACAAAGAACGAATAACATGTTAGTAGAATAAGAAAATAGAAGAATAATGAGAAGAATAAATAGAAGTAAAAAAGAACAAATTATCTGAATAAAAAAATGGAAATAAATTGTCTTTAGAGCTTAGACCTCAAAAGATTTGAAGAAAAATGGGTAAAACTCAACAAAGGGAAGAAAGGAGGACCAGGGATGAGCGACGGCCATCCCTAGAGCGACCAACGGGCAGAAAGAGTTCCCGCATTTGAGCAAAGGCCATCGGTGGGGGCATTCAGCCCATTGGTCAACACCAGACCACAAAATAAAGAAGAAAAATCAATTAAAAACCGATTTTCCACATTTTAACTCATTTTTCATGCAATAAAATGTCAATAAATAAATAAATCAATAAAATGGGCTAATCCAAAATGTTTACCCTCGGAATGTTGATTTTCGGAAGGTAGAAGTCATGTGAAATTTCCTTAAATTTCGCAGGAACCGATTGACCAATAAAAATGTTTTGGGACAATTTCTTAAAAAAAACTATTTCGTTCAAGTGATTCGGAATTTTAAATAAAAAAACCAAGAGAAAATGATTTATTTCTTTTTCTCGATTTCAATTTTGTCCTTTTCGATGATCTTGAATCTGCGAAGGAATAAGTCGAGAAAAGAAAATTGTTTTTACTTTCTTGAGTTTTCCTGATTCATTTCAAAGAGTTTTTCGAAAGAAAAAGATGAAAAGAAAATCATTTGCTTATGAGGAGTGTTTAATATCAAGATTGCCAATGAAAAGTTGCTAACCCCAAATTAGATTTTAGGATATAAAAACAGATATTTTTGAATTCGAATTAGATTTGGAGATAAAAGCAAATCTTTTTGAATTCAAATTGGATTTTATAAGATAAAATCAAATTTTAGATATATCTTAAAGATAAACAATAAGAAAAATGACTAGGACCTGATCGACGGGCGTGCCTCGACCCACCGACAGGCATTTGTCAAAGGAGCACGCTGGTCATTTGAGCGGCGGGCACCCGCTCGCTCAAGCGAGGGGCGTTGCTAGCCTATGCAAGTGACGGGCACCCACTCGCACAAGTGACAGGCGCCATTCGCTTGCACAGGCAACGGACTTGGCACGCACGGGTGACGGCCGTCACTCGAACGTGAGCGACGAGCACCCGGTTGACCGACGGGCGTTGATCAACCCAGAAAAATAAAATTTTGAATTTTTTTAAACTAAAACACTCCTTTCCGACAAAAAGGGGTTTTTGGTCACCGGAATCCTCTGAATTCGCGAATTTCAAGGACAAAAGTCTACAAATTCACTCACAAATACCGATATCTTCATCAAGTAACTCTGATCTAGGCTACATCGGAACCCGGTGTCGACACTGACACATTATTTTTTTTATCTTAATTACATTATCTTATCTTTCAATTCCATTATTTTATATACTTGTTAACCTTTATTTTAATACTTTAATTACATAACCCTAAATGTCTAAATCATTTTACATGACATAACATTTTTCTTAATAATTCTAATGGTTTTATTATCATTATCAACATTATTTTAACTGTTGTCAATACTTTAAATAAATTCAATCATTCCTTTAATTTAACTATATGGATTTAAATCTATATACATGTTTTTTCATATTCAGTATTAATAATCCTTTAGTACTATAATGACATTTTTCATTCGTTTATTGATACTAATATTATTCATCTATTTTTCTTACATTTAATCTTATTGCCATTTCCATGATGTTAGCATTAATTGTAATATTTCTATTAATATTAACGTAAATACCATTATTTTCTCTATTCTCGATTTATTATACAATTGACATTCAAATTACCTATCAATTATCTTTTAAATCCCTTATTGTACGTCAATATTGACAAATTACATTTAAGTCCCTAGATTTTCATTAATTTATTATTTTTCCCTAAACTTTTCACTTATTTACATTAATGCCATTAATTAACTTATTATCATACTTATTTCATTATCTAACATGCAATTTACCACTTAGTCCTAAGAATATTATTCTTATACCAAATTACACTTATGTCCTTAAAATATTATTAAAATTATAATTTTACCCTTAAACAATTATTTATTTCATTCAATTATTTATATGCAATAGCTTTTATTTTAAATCATTTATGCACTTAGTACACTTAGATATCCAAATTTGCGTTTTGGTCCCATAACTATTGTATAATTACAATTAGATCCTTATATTATGTAACATTTACATTTAAGTCCTCCAACTATGTCATATTTACATTTAGGTTGTCACACCCCGTTTGCCCCCTAGTAGAATGAGCCTGTCTGTCTGTCAGTATGTGTAAGCATTCGCATGTGTTCAGCATTTCATAAGGGTATTTCAGTAAAATGTATGATTTTGGGGTTTATTATTATGTGGGTGCATACATGGCATTAGTGTGTTTAATTAAATGAGATATACTTGTGTGCATGTGTTCATACCATGGTAGGGTATGCATAAGTGAAGAGGGTTTTAGGTGTGTGTAGTGTAGGTTATTTTAGTGTGAGTGATTAGTGTCACCAATAGGAGTTTGATACATATTTAGAATAAAGAAAAGAAAAAGAAAAGAGAATGAGAGAAAAGGAACTTACAAATTCACGTTCTTTCTCACTCACTCTCTTCTTCTTCACTTTCTTTATTCCCAAGTACTGTATTATTGATTCAAGGTCTTATTGGTGAAATTAATCCTCTCCTCACATTCCTTAGCTTGGTAAGTGCAAGATCTAGTCTTTGTTTTACTGTAATTTGCATCTTCTTCTTCCTTGAGCTAGGTTTAACTTAGGGTTTACTTTGTGAATGTTCTTGCTGTGCTTGTGTTCTAGCTGAAGCTCCCCGTGATCCAAAGGGTAAAGAGATTGCTGGACCAAGTGGAGCTAAGTGATAGAAGTTAGAATCCAGGTTTGGGAATTTATGATTGTGATTTGTGCGATTTTGATGTTTACTGTGAATTCTAGGGTTTATATGTTCTTGAAGCGCTTGAATCAATTAGTCTTGATTTGGTTGTTTAAATGCTAAATTGAGTTGCATGTATATTGATTATGTGAATTGAGATGATTTCTGGAAGGTAAAGACAGGTTTGTATGGTTTAAAATCAAATTGGGGTTGAATTCTTGTTTCTGGAAATTCTGGAAATTGAGGTACTGTTCTTCGTTGCGTGACTCGCTACGGAAGAAGGCAAGTCACGAGACGTGACCCTCGGTCACGCCGTGACCTGCCTCCTGAGAAGCCAGTCGCGTGACCAGCTGAAGAATAAGCAAGTCACGCGATGTGATCTTCGGTCACGTCGTGCGACCTGCGAAGAAGAGGCAGATCACGCAACGTGATCTGCGAGGGAGAAGCAGCGTCACGTCGCGTGACCCTCGGTCACGCCGTGACCTGCATAAGCATTGCGTGATCCGCGAGGATCACGCAACGTAATAGGCGGGAAACAAGCAGGGCACGAGACGTGACCCTCGGTCACGCCGTGACCTGCCTGTTGAGTCGCCAGTTTCTCCGCTCAGCTCGTTTTTCCGAAATTTCCTGGTTTTTAACTCAGAACTGAATTTGGTATTTCTTCAGAATGGACTTTACTGTTGTATGATGCATGTCTTACTGTTTGATGCTTCGATATGCATGATAGCATGATTTTCTGATGAATTATACTCTATATCCTGAAATGTGATCAGTTTGACGCATAACCTGCTAGAGTCAAGTAAGTGGATAGTTAGGCATGCCTAATAGAGTCTTTTAGCTGCAGCCCTCAGTTCAGTTTGGACCCCGATCAGGTCCCCGTTTGGTTCCTCGCGAACCCTTCAGTATAGAATCTTGTTTAAGATTCCCTCAGTATATATAAATAACATGTTCTGATAAATGATATAATATTTGACTTGTACCTGTGAGGTACCCTCAGTATTCGATTCGTACCCGTAAGGTACCCTCAGTACACTCGTTATCCACTGTCTAGAGTCAGCAGGTGTTCTTTAAATGTTAATGGAATTGTTCTGATCTGATCTGGCTATGAAATGAATTATCTGAATGAGTTTAATGATGAGATGCATGTTGGATTATTCTGTAATGGATATGGTTATTGAGATACTGAATGTTTGGTTTTAAAATATGAACATGCTTATAGCAACTATGTTGTAACCTTTGCATAATGCCATTGTGAATGTGATCTGCTTTGACGACCATTGTGAATGGCCGTCCATAATTTATGTGTGTTTCCCCACTAAGCGTATATCGCTTAGCACGGTGTTTTTACCCGTGCAGGTGCGGAAGACGTTTTGCCTTGAGAGAGTCGCCGTCATCAAGCCAACACAGAAGAGTTTTTAGTGTAGGGCTATTTTTGTATCAGTGATGATTCTTTTTGTATAGAACTCTCATGTATCAGCTTCCGCTTTTGTATCTATATTTTGTATATGTAATATTATTTCGTTTCAGCTAGTTGATCAGAATATTATTGTAATAGTTTAATTATAGCAATGCATGATCAGCTTTTGCTTTCTGCATGTAAAGTTTTTAATTATTCTGTATTTTCTGAATGTATGTTATGAATGATTGTATATTATACTTTGTACTTGCTTGGTGGCACCTTTACTCATACGGCATCTCACTCCTTCTCGGATGGGATCGCCTACGTATGGGAAGGGGGTGTTATAGTTAGTGGTATCAGAGCATAGGTTTAGGCGTTTCTGGGTGTTGTTATGATTGATCTGAGTTTCTTAGATGTGTATGTGTCTAGCTCTGTGTTGGCTGATACGGTTGTTTCTTGTTTGTTTAGATGGCTTCTAATTCTGCTCATGGTGCGCGTGAGGAATCCGCCGAGAGTGTGAATCCTCCAGTTGTAGATCAGTCTGTTTCTGTTACTGTGTCGGCTCAGCATGCTAGGGTTCAGCCCGAGGCCGCAGCCATGCCCTTTGAGGCTATGTTTAGACTGCATCAGGACATGGCTAGGGTTTTGGAGAGAGTGACTGCTCCTAGAGCACCTATGGAGAATCTGAGGAGAGCAGGAGTTGAGGATTTCTATGGTACTGGGTTGAATGAGTCTGAGACTGCAGAGAGATGGTTAGATAAAGTGAAACGTGCTTTGAGAGAGATTCGGTGTCCTCCCGACCAGCAGGCAGAGTGTGCATTAGCTCTTCTTCAGGGGTCTGCTTTTGAGTGGTGGGAGTTGGTTTGCAGGCATCCTCAGCTACCGGATCCGATTACTTGGGAGTTCTTTGAGGGTGAGTTCATTAAGAAGTACATCACTCAGACCTATAGAGATTCAAGATGGGCGCAGTTTTTGGGTTTGAGACAGAGAGCATTGTCAGTAGCTGATTATGAGAAAGAGTTCAACAGGTTATCGCGCTATGCCCCACGAGGAGTTATGACTGATGACTTTAGATGCAAGCATTTCGAGGCAGGGTTAAATGAGTCTCTGAAGATTGCTTTGATTTCCTTGATGTGTATACCTGGGGTTCACTATTATCAGATTGTGGAGGCTGCAGTGAGAGCTGAGTTGTCCGAGACTGTGATGAGGGAGAGAGCTCAGAGGAGGAGTTCTTCTCGTGGAGGATCTTCTTCGAGTAAGAGAGCTAGGAACCCACAGGATGAGTCAGCATCTGGTCCGGCTTCTAGAGGTAGACGTCAGGGTTCTACAGCTGTGTCAGGTTCTGGTAGGGGTGGTAGAGCTGAGACTACACCAGTTTGTCCTCATTGTAGTAAGTCACATCGGGGTGAGTGTAGGTGGCTCTCCGGTGCATGCTTCAGGTGTGGGAGTTCTGAGCATCAGTTGGCCGGTTGTCCGAGATTACAGGAGGATTCAGGTTCCCAGAGAGAGGGCAGTAGGGTCGGTTTGAATGCTTCTCAGGCTACCCGTGGCAGAGGCCGAGGTAGAGGTAGAGGTGGTCGGCATAGAGATGGTGCTGCTTCTGAGACTGTTGAGCATCCTCCTCAGGGTGCCGTTAGAGCTTATGCTATGAGAGCCAGAGATGAGCAGGATGCGCCTGACGTTATTGCTGGTAAGTTCCTACTCCATGACACTGAGTTGTATGCTCTAATTGATCCTGGTTCCACACACTCATATTTGTGCACAGATAGAATTATTGATAAGTTGCATTCAGTTGATCAGTTAGATTATGAGATTTGTGTGACCAGTCCATTAGGGCATAGTGTCAGTGTGAGTAGAGTTTTTAGGAGTTGTCCTCTGATTGTTGAGGGAGCTGTGCTTCCAGCGGATCTGATTGAGTTACCCTTCAGAGAGTTTGACTTGATTCTGGGTATGGACTAGTTGGGAAAGCATCGGGCTGTAGTTGATTGCCATAGGAAGACAGTTGTACTTCGGGATAGAAGTCAGTCTCTTGTGTTTCTGAAAGGTTTGGGTGCTAGTTCGTTGAATAATGTTATTTCTGTGTTGCAAGCCAAGAGATTCATCAGGAAAGGTTGTGAGGCTTTTCTAGCTGTTGTGTTAGATTCCAGGAGGGATCAGGTTCAGATTGAGGATATTCCTGTAGTGCGGGAGTTTGGGGATGTGTTCCCGAGCGAGTTGCCTGGTTTGCCTCCTGAGAGAGAGGTTGAGTTGTCCATTGAGATCATGCCGGGTATTACACCTATTTCGAGAGCACCTTATCGGATGGCTCCTGTAGAGTTGAGGGAACTTAAATCTCAGCTACAAGAGTTATTGGATAAGGGGTTTATTAGACCGAGCATATCTCCTTGGGGAGCTCCAGTTCTGTTTGTCAAGAAGAAAGATGGATCCCTGCGGATGTGTATTGACTACCGCCAGATTAATAAAGTTACAGTGAAGAACAAGTATCCTTTGCCTAGGATTGAGGATTTATTTGATCAGCTTCGAGGTGCGGGTGTCTTTTCCAAGATAGATCTTCGATCAGGGTACTACCAGCTTCGTGTTCAGGATGCAGATGTGGTTAAGACTGCATTTCGGACTAGGTATGGCCACTATGAGTTTCTTGTGATGCCGTTTGGTTTGACAAATGCTCCAGCGGCTTTTATGGATCTGATGAATCGTGTATTTAGGCCATACTTAGATCGATTTGTAGTAGTGTTCATTGATGACATCTTGGTGTATTCCAAGAATGAGAGTGAGCATGAGGAGCATCTCAGATTGGTTTTGCAGATGTTGAGAGAGCATCATTTGTTTGCTAAGCTTAGCAAGTGTGATTTCTGGCTTCGAGAAGTGTCATTCTTGGGTCACATTATTTCAGCTAGTGGTATTCAGGTTGATCCAGCCAAGATTGAGGCGATAGTTGATTGGAAAGCGCCTCGAAATGTTCAGGAAGTGAGGACTTTCCTCGGCTTAGCAGGTTATTACCGTCGGTTCGTTAAGGGATTTTCTATGATTGCTGCTCCTATGACTAGATTGTTGAGGAAGGGAGTTAGATTTGAGTGGTCAGACAGGTGTCAGTCTTATTTTGATCGGTTAAAGCAGTTGCTTGTTGAGGCTCCTATCCTTACTCAACCCATCTCGGGTAAGGAGTTTGTCATTTACAGTGATGCTTCTGGAGTTGGTCTTCGATGTGTGCTGATGCAGGAGGGTAAAGTAGTGGCTTATGCTTCTCGTTAGTTGAAGCCACATGAGAAGAACTATCCGACGCATGATTTAGAGTTGGCGGCTGTAATCTTTGCTTTGAAGATTTGGCGTCACTACCTGTATGGGGAAAAGTGTAGGATCTTCTCGGACCACAAGAGTTTGAAGTACTTCCTTTCACAGAAAGAGTTGAGCATGAGACAGCGCAGATGGCTTGAGTTATTTAAGGACTACGACTGCCTTGTGGATTACCATCCTGGTAAGGCCAATGTAGTTGCAGATGCTTTGAGTCGTAAGTCAGTTTCAGCCTTATTCTTGAGGCGTTTCAGATGGCGTTTTGGTTCAGATGGGGCTTTGCTTGCCCAGTTGCGTGTGAAGCCTACTTTGAGACAGAGGATTGTGGATGCTCAGAGAGATGATGTGAGGCTTCAGCGGTTTGTGCATGAGGTTAGATCGGGTAAGCCATCAGAGTTCTCAGTTCAGGATGAGGTACTTATGTTCAGAGACCGTTTGTGTGTGCCAGAGTCTGAGGATTTGAGGAGACAGCTCATGAGTGAGGCGCATAGTTCAGTCTTTATTATGCATCCGGGCAGTGAGAAGATGTACAGAGACATGAAGCAATTTTATTGGTGGTCCGGTATGAAGCGTGATATAGTGGATTTTGTTTCCAAGTGCTTGACTTGTCAGCAGGTAAAGCCGAGCATCAGGTACCTTCAGGTTTACTCATGCCTTTATCCATTCCTGAGTGGAAATGGAATGACATCGCCATGGACTTTGTTTCTGGTTTGGCTTTGACTCAGAGGAAGCATGATTCAGTTTGGGTTATTGTCGATCGACTTACCAAGTCAGCTCACTTTCTGCCAGTTCGAGTGGACTACTCCATGGACAGATTAGCCAGTATCTATGTAGATGAGATAGTTCGACTGCATGGTGTGCCTTTGTCCATAGTGTCAGACCGAGATCCAAGGTTTACTTCCAAGTTTTGGAAGGAGTTACAGAGAGCTTTGGGCACTAGGTTGAACTTCAGTACAGCGTTTCATCCTCAGACCGATGGTCAGTCAGAGCGAGTTATTCAGATTCTGGAGGATATGATGAGAGCTTGTGCTTTGGATTTTCCGGGCAGTTGGGACAGATATGTGTCGTTGATGGAGTTTGCCTACAACAACAGTTTCCAGTCGAGTATTGGTATGGCACCATATGAGGCTTTGTATGGTCGTCAGTGTAGGACTCCGATTTGTTGGACCGAGCTATCCGAGAGATCTATGATTGGACCAGACTTGGTTAGAGATACTGAAGAGAAAATCAGAGTAGTGCAGCGGAATTTGAAGGCAGCAAAGGATCGACAGAAGTCTTACGCCAATTTGAAAAGGAAAGATGTGCAATTTGAGATCGGGGACAAAGTTTTCCTTAAAGTTTCTCCTTGGAGGAGAGTGCTTCGGTTTGGCAAGAAAGGCAAGCTTAGTCCTCGTTTCATTGGACCTTATGAGATTTTGGCTAAGGTGGGACCTGTAGCCTATAGATTGGCGTTACCGATGGAGTTAGCAAAGTTGCACGATGTGTTCCACGTTTCGATGCTTCGTCGGTACAGATCAGATCCTTCACATGTTCTGTCAGTTCAGGATATCTAGGTCCAGCCAGACTTCTCCTATGATGAGGAACCGCGAGCTATTCTAGCCCGAGAGGTTAGGCAGTTGAGAAATAAGCAGATTCCTTTGGTTAAAGTGTTGTGGATCCATCATGGGGTCGAGAAAGCGACTTGGGAACCAGAAGAGTTGATGAGAGCTCAGTATCCACAGTTATTCAGTTCAGGTGAGAATTTCGAGGACGAAATTCTTATTAGTAGGGGAGAGTTGTCACACCCCGTTTGCCCCCTAGTAGAATGAGCCTGTCTGTCTGTCTATCTGTCTGTCAGTATGTGTAAGCATTCGCATGTGTTCAGCATTTCATAAGGGTATTTCAGTAAAATGTATGATTTTGGGGTTTATTATTATGTGGGTGCATACATGGCATTAGTGTGTTTAATTAAATGAGATATACTTGTGTGCATGTGTTCATACCATGGTAGGGTATGCATAAGTGAAGAGGGTTTTAGGTGTGTGTAGTGTAGGTTATTTTAGTGTGAGTGATTAGTGTCACCAATAGGAGTTTGATACATATTTAGAATAAAGAAAAGAAAAAGAAAAGGGAATGAGAGAAAAGGAACTTACAAATTCACGTTCTTTCTCACTCACTCTCTTCTTCTTCACTTTCTTTATTCCCAAGTACTGTATTATTGATTCAAGGTCTTATTGGTGAAATTAATCATCTCCTCACATTCCTTAGCTTGGTAAGTGCAAGATCTAGTCTTTGTTTTACTGTAATTTGCATCTTCTTCTTCCTTGAGCTAGGTTTAACTTAGGGTTTACTTTGTGAATGTTCTTGCTGTGCTTGTGTTCTAGCTGAAGCTCCCCGTGATCCAAAGGGTAAAGAGATTGCTGGACCAAGTGGAGCTAAGTGATAGAAGTTAGAATCCAGGTTTGGGAATTTATGATTGTGATTTGTGCGATTTTGATGTTTACTGTGAATTCTAGGGTTTATATGTTCTTGAAGCGCTTGAATCAATTAGTCTTGATTTGGTTGTTTAAATGCTAAATTGAGTTGCATGTATATTGATTATGTGAATTGAGATGATTTCTGGAAGGTAAAGACAGGTTTGTATGGTTTAAAATCAAATTGGGGTTGAATTCTTGTTTCTGGAAATTCTGGAAATTCTGGAAATTGAGGTACTGTTCTTCGTTGCGTGACTCGCTACGGAAGAAGGCAAGTCACGAGACGTGACCCTCGGTCACGCCGTGACCTGCCTCCTGAGAAGCCAGTCGCGTGACCAGCTGAAGAATAAGCAAGTCACGCGACGTGATCTTCGGTCACGTCGTGCGACCTGCGAAGAAGAGGCAGATCACGCAACGTGATCTGCGAGGGAGAAGCAGCGTCACGTCGCGTGACCCTCGGTCACGCCGTGACCTGCATAAGCATTGCGTGATCCGCGAGGATCACGCAACGCGATAGGCAGGAAACAAGCAGGGCACGAGACGTGACCCTCGGTCACGCCGTGACCTGCCTGTTGAGTCGCCAGTTTCTCCGCTCAGCTCGTTTTTCCGAAATTTCCTGGTTTTTAACTCAGAACTGAATTTGGTATTTCTTCAGAATGGACTTTACTGTTGTATGATGCATGTCTTACTGTTTGATGCTTCGATATGCATGATAGCATGATTTTCTGATGAATTATACTCTATATCCTGAAATGTGATCAGTTTGACGCATAACCTGCTAGAGTCAAGTAAGTGGATAGTTAGGCATGCCTAATAGAGTCTTTTAGCTACAGCCCTCAGTTCAGTTTGGACCCCGATCAGGTCCCCGTTTGGTTCCTCGCGAACCCTTCAGTATAGAATCTTGTTTAAGATTCCCTCAGTATATATAAATAACATGTTCTGATAAATGATATAATATTTGACTTGTACCTGTGAGGTACCCTCAGTATTCGATTCGTACCCGTAAGGTACCCTCAGTACACTCGTTATCCACTGTCTAGAGTCAGCAGGTGTTCTTTAAATGTTAATGGAATTGTTCTGATCTGATCTGGCTATGAAATGAATTATCTGAATGAGTTTAATGATGAGATGCATGTTGGATTATTCTGTAATGGATATGGTTATTGAGATACTGAATGTTTGGTTTTAAAATATGAACATGCTTATAGCAACTATGTTATAACCTTTGCATAATGCCATTGTGAATGTGATCTGCTTTGACGACCATTGTGAATGGCCGTCCATAATTTATGTGTGTTTCCCCACTAAGCGTATATCGCTTAGCACGGTGTTTTTACCCGTGCAGGTGCGGAAGACGTTTTGCCTTGAGAGAGTCGCCGTCATCAAGCCAACACAGAAGAGTTTTTAGTGTAGGGCTATTTTTGTATCAGTGATGATTCTTTTTGTATAGAACTCTCATGTATCAGCTTCCGCTTTTGTATCTATATTTTGTATATGTAATATTATTTCGTTTCAGCTAGTTGATCAGAATATTATTGTAATAGTTTAATTATAGCAATGCATGATCAGCTTTTGCTTTATGCATGTAAAGTTTTTAATTATTCTGTATTTTCTGAATGTATGTTATGAATGATTGTATATTATACTTTGTACTTGCTTGGTGGCACCTTTACTCATACGTCATCTCACTCCTTCTCGGATGGGATCGCCTACGTATGGGAAGGGGGTGTTACATAGGTCCTTTGACTATTATTAAATTACGATTTTACCCCTAACTTTCTCTTATTTACAATTATGCCACCAATTTGATTTATTAACTTATTTAACTCCTTATTTAACATACAAATTACCATTTGATTCAAATATCATTTTTCATGCCAAATTACATTTTTGTCCTTAAATAATGACTAATTTACTTATTAGGCCATTAAATTATATTTTTCTTTTTATTAAGCCTTATTTAACCATGTAGGCTTAAATTACCATTTTACTCTTAAAATTTGCATTTCTTTCATTTAGGTTCTTCAATCCTTCTAACTTCCATTTTAATTCCAGTTTCTTCATTTTTAATCACTTTACATCTTTACCCTTAGTATTGACTTGGTAGAAATCTCAAGACTGGATATACGAAACGTGAATCCTATAGGTTCAATACATTTTAAAGGGGCCCCAAAAGACCACCCCTACATTTCATGGTTTAATACATTTTAGAGGGACCCCAAAAAACCACCCCCTACATTTCATTTCATTTCATTTCAACATTTTAATCAATTCAGTAGGACCGTCATTGGCCTACAATAGGTGAGACGTCATTCTCACCACCGCAATATAGTGTCCCTATGGCTAGCCAACTATATCCTGAGCTAGATTTAACCACCAGACTACTACTAAGAGCATTAATCTTTCCACATATCCATTATCAAGTTATAATAAACATTATTAATGGAACATAACCATACCATTCCATTCTTTTTTTACATAAAATCAATCATTATGCACTTTATTTTCATTCTATTACCATTTCATGCCATGAAATTCATTAAACCATCAGACTACATATTGATATTTCCATACATATTATTCGGCCACAGTATCGTTATTTTACCATGAATTATTTTCATCTTATTTTTCATACATTTGATTAGATTTCATATTAATTAACCTAGTTATGACTTTATATGTCATTATATCATAACATATTCATATATAACACCATACATACCATTTGTCCATGATTACATCCATTCATTAAATTTAGTTTTTCTTCCTTTAACCATTCAATTAGTTAAATCTCATGCCAAACATCACATATACATTATTAAAATTCCATAAACATCATGATATACTATGGAAAACCATGGATATACCATTCGGTCAAACTACACCTACATCATCAAAGTTTTATCTTTTCATTTTAATCATTCAAATCATCATTTGTAACCTTCCTAAACATGATTATAAGGTTAGATTCAATTAAACGTGCATATTTCACATACTTTATGTTTAGACATAACCTAAATTCATGCATTCTTAATGGAAAAGGAAGGATATTGTAACACACTTATCACACTACACTGTATGTATGAAAATTGGACCAATTTAAGTTCAACGATTACAATGCTAATTAACTTCACCCAATATTAGTCAATGTTAAAAACGGGTAAGAAAAAAAAAATTTTCTTTGCCATTCACTATTTCCCTAAATTCGATTTGCAAAACTACTCCTTTACTTATCATAATTGTCGATCGACCTATAACTGTTCCAATATCCTATTTATACAATAGAGAATTCGACAGCATAACGGTTATACGTTAACACTAACCTCCTGCAAGATCACACAATACACAGGCCAACATGGCCATAACAATATAATCAATTCATCCAATAATCACAACACTACAATCCATATCACTCTACGTGTCTTCTCTTTGGCATACACCATATAATATTTACCATGTACATTCACCAATTACTCATAATACTTATAGATAATATCCTGCTAAAATTACAACTTTATCCACTTAAGCTGCACATATACATGCCAGAGACATAAATAAAATAATCTTTGCTCAATACTTCACTTGCCAAGCTTCCAAAACGCACCAGCTTGCTCGCTCTACTCCAAACCAGATCTATACCTACGTGCAAACACAAACTACGCGTTGAGCATTAAAAAGGCCCAATGGTGGTTATGAATCTAGGAATTTCCAATTCTAACTTGTGCGCACATACACATGCATAAAATACACTATATTTCATTAATTCCTTAATTTCATTTAAATTACTCATGAAAGCCTTAATTAGTGTCATTTTACACTATAATCCTTTATTTGACCTTATTAGAGGCAAATTACAATCTAATCCTTTACTTTTTCAGTACTTATCAAATTACCCTTTCGTTCAACTAAATTACCATTTTTCCATTTAGTTTTCATTTATTTACAAACATGCCATTTTTTTTACTCTTATCTACTTATTTGACATGTAAATTACAGGTTAGTCCCTAAATTCTTACTTTCATGTCCATTTTATTTATTAGTCCGTATTAAGCCTTTACATTGTGATTAACCCAATTAATCAATCATTTTATTATTTTTATTCATTAAACCTATTATTTAACATGATTACTCTTTTTACACCTTCTTTACAACTTTGCACTCCACTAACTATTTACTTACTATTGTGGCACCAATTCATTTATCACTTAATTAAACACTATTATCACTCCACTTTTTATTTTATTCTATTAAATACCATCACTATGGTAAAATTTTAGTTTAGTCCCTAATTTTTCAATTAATTACAAAACTGCCACTTTTACATCATAATTACAATTTTGCCACTAGTTTATTTCTCTTTTCATCTTAAATCCATTAATTGACATGCAAATTATCAATTAGTCCCTATTTTACTATTTTCATGTCAAATTATATTTTAGTCCTCCGAAACTACAAAAATTCCTTTTTAACCCATTTATTCACTATTTTACCATTTTTACCCATTTGACTCATTATTTAAGTAAATTACCATTTTAACCCTAAATTTTTATCTCCTTTCATTCAAGCCCTTTTTTATTCAAATTCTCATTTTCACTTTCCTTTTTGCATTTTCAACTCATTTTTATCATTATGCCCTTAGTACAATCTCGACAGAAAATATGCAGACCGGATATACGGGACACGAACCCCACAGGTCCACTACACTGCACTAAAGAATGACCCCGAAGGACCACTTTTCACTGATCATATAATGTATAACGTATAACATATAACATTTAACAATGCACTATGTGAGACCATCGCGAATCTGCCATAATAAAGCAAGTCGCGATGACTTGCACCGCGGTATGGGTGTCCCTATGGCTAGCCAAACATATCCTGAACTAGATTTAGACCGCGAGACCACTACAAAGGTCAAAATTTTCTCAATTTTCTTAAATTCAATTTTCACTTACGTTTACATTTCATTCACTTCATTATCGTTTCAATACACTAATCAATCAATATTCTCATCATTTATACACAATTTTCATTATATACTTATTTTATATAATAAGTATACTTAATCCCTTAAATGGCCATGATTTCATTTCAAAGCTAATTTCATTCTTTTCTCATCATTTCAACTTTAATTATCCATTTTAATACACTAGTTAGTCAACAATTCCCACATTTAAGTACATTTCATGAATTATCTCATTACAATTCATCATTTTCATTTTATACTTAATACAACATTATACTCAACAATATTCATATATATTCTATAAATTCCAAATAAATTCATAGACACTTCTTTTCCTGTCTAAATTCATTTTAGGCCATTAAACTTCAAATATACACAAAATATACCCTAGTATACACTAAGGTACCATTCGGCCAAGGTATGCACTTCACCTTATAAATTCTTTTAATTCAATTTACGCATTCTAAAAGTCATACTTAAGGCCCTTAATTACTTTTCTAAGCTTATATTCAATGAAGCATGTATTTAACACAAGTTCACTTAAGTTAATCATTCGATTTTCATGTACTTGTTTTCATTAAAACCTCTCTTTCACTTCTAAGTCATTCATTTATCCAATTTATCTCTTATATAACATATATACAACATAACCTACTATATCTTCTTCCTTAACCCATTCGGCCCCTTTAGGATTTTACTCTACCATTTTATTTTTCATCCAATTATTAGTTATTCAACTAAATTAAGCCCCAATTGACATGTATATACCCTTTAATTACACTTAGTCACAAGGCATACTATAATTATACCAAAATATACTATTATGTCTCATTATGACCAAGACTTGCAATTGATTTTTTTTTCAATTTAATCATTCTAATTAGCATATTTAACTTCCTTAAACTCATTTTTCACTTCAATTTCAATTATACATGCAATTCATACACATTCACTATACAAAAATAATATAAAACATTAATTTTTAAATGAAAATACTTAGATTATGTAACCATAAACCTTATATCCTTGCTTTAACCTTCCTCAACCTCCTTATTCCTTGTCCTTAACCTTTGAGATGCCTTTTTCTCTTGATTTCCTTTAGTGGCCGAAAATACAAGGCAATAAAACCTCCATTAATTTCTTTATTTTATTAAATATAACTTCATAAACATACTTTACACATCCTAATTAGGGATGATCATGGGGCGGCGCGGGGGCGGGGAGTTGCTTCCTACCCCCTGCCTCGCTCGTGGGCAGGGAATCCCCATCCCCACCCCCGCTGGGGACGCGGGGGAGAAATCCCCCCCCCCATCCCCGCCTTGGCGGGGAATCCGGCCCTGGTGGGGATCCCCATCCCCGGCGGGAATTGATAGGGATCCCCACCCCCAATGGGGAATTCCCCGTCCCCGATGGAAATTGACGGGGATCCCCGCCACCGGTAGGGAATTCCCTGAGCCGAAACCAATTTTAATTTAAATTTAAAGTAAATTTGCCAAACTTTTAATTCTATAAAATTTACCTGGCAAAAATTAATAATTAATAAATTAAAATTAAAATTAAAACATCTAATACAATTCAAATTTAAAATTTATAAACATCCCATAGAATTTAAATTATAAAATAATATTCATTCGTTAACCACTAATAACTTCACTTGGACAATTTTCATACAGACGAATATCAACCTGAAATATAAATTAATCAAACATAACAAATTAGCTATATATGAAATATAAATTGAAATTAAAATTGAAAGTAAATTGAATAATTCACCTTCCACTCACCTTTCACTCGCCACTATGCCACCTGATATCATAGAATATAATAATTCAATTCTACTTTCATTTTATGACAAATGTTATTATTATAATATTAGAAAAATGCATTTACAATTTACCTCGTCATCTACATCCATATCTTCAATCATTGTATAACACCATGAATGAGCAATTGAAGAAGAACCTAAAAGTATGAATTATTATTCATAAGTTATTAGTTTGAACTATAATTAGAAAAGCAAAGTCAATCATTAAATACAATTATATAAACAATTTTTACATACCTTTATTTGAAGACAATATCCAATTTTGTGTACACATTAATGCTCCAACCGTGTCAGGATGCTTTAAATTTATTATGAATCAAACTAATAATATATTATTATATATTGTGTTCAAAAATTGAGCATTATTTTTTAAATGGAACTTAATTTTTTAATTACATAATAGTTTATGGTTATTTTCATTCATAAATAAAAATATAGACAAAAATCTAGTTAAGAAAAATGCCACTCTAAACATCACAAGAAAAATCCATTATTTTTATCATTTTTGTACGGGTTATGTTATACAAGAGGCCTCTCCCCCTGTTTTCTCTTTTATCAAAAGGAAATAAATGATAAAGCTTTTCCACTAGTATACTGAAAGATATGAAATCTTATTATGCTCCATTATTGGACTGAATTATTTAATACAAATAATTGATTGATATGGACTTCAAATGTATAAATATTAGTGAAAGAAAGTTATAAATTTGACATACTACTTTGACTGAAAGTGAAGACCAGGCCCAGCATAAACAATTATACATATAAATCTAGGCAATGAAAAATCATGGTCAAAGACCTCCAATTTTAGAATCATCAAATAGACAAATACTCATCAGCCAAGGAATCCTAGAAGCACAATAATAGACACAAAGCTGAGGATCTAAAGGCCAAGTTAAACTACAACAAATAAAAAACACATATTCAATTGCCCAAATGGACATGGAAATATAAAATCATCAGTTATAATACATTTAAAAAGATAGATGCACAGAAAGAGAGAGAGAGAGATGATAGAGTCTACCCCACTTTAAGACACTTTAGATTTGGCATTGTAATAACTAGTAATGCAGTTCATTCAATGCCTTAAGATAACCAATACTAATGAGAATAAGAATCAGAAACAATAAACAACCATATGATAGGTAAGCAGATCTATTGGAAAAGAATAATTATAAATGAGTTAACAGAATAATTATAATTGAAAAAGAATAATTATAAATGAGTCAACTGAGGAAAATTGGCCAAACCTTAAGTTCTAGCATTTGGGACCAAGACTGTTCTTTAGAATTAAGTTGAAAACATTTACAGTTATTCAATTAAGTAATAGTGGAATAGGTATTTTGGCCATGGGTCTCTCTTACTGGCAGTACATGTACATGCAAATATACATCTAATTAAATATAACAACCGTACTCTATAGGAGAAAAACAAAAGCATCTAAAGCTGTATTTTTTATCTAAAATAGGAATCACTGAGAAAATTAGCATCTAAAGCTGTATTTTAATCTAAAACAGGAATCACTAAGAAAATTAGGCAATGTTCGATCAGTGCTAAGTCTCAAAAATAATTGCAGGATGGTTCTAAGTTGCTGCATATCAACAGGCCAATAGGGGTTCACTTTATACTTCTTGTGGTGAGATCTGCGAAATTCATAGAAAGAAAGAACTGGATTGTAACTGGATTCGACGACAAGTTCATTCGGGTATATAACTACAATACAACGGAGTTGATAAAAGAATTTGAACCACACAGAGATTTCATTAGGCAAGGAAGTAGCTAGGAAAGACCAAACTTAAGACTTAAAAATTGCAGAATGAACCTGGATCTTGGGCGACGGCTACGAAAGGGCAGTATTGTCGACAGCGACAAAAGCGCTGCTGATGACGGCGACAACTGGGCTCCCAGCAAGTGGAAGACATGGCTATATTAGAAGAACATAGATAATAAAGCAGAACAGAGAAAGTGAGAGAGATTAAAACCTTGAAGTGCTAGCGACGGGCTGTGCTGGTGACGTCGACGGCGACGAAAGAGAAAGGCTGTGTTGGTGATGGCGACGGAAGAGAAAAGTTATGTTGGCGATGATAACTGGTGGAGAGTGGGAGACGCAGCTGCTGCTGGTAGGCTGTGTTTAGATTTGGAGGCTGGAGCTAGAAGGTAGAAAGAACAGATTAGGGCAAAATGCCAAAATCTAAAGAAAGTATTTATATAAGGGTTTCGGGTCGGGGATCCCCACGGGGCAGAGACCCCGCTCCCCATCCTAGTCCCTAAATTCATCTCGGGGATTTTTTTTCCCCCGTCCCCGCCCCTGTGGGGGAAAAAATCGGGATTCCCCACCCCAATCGGGTCGGGTCCCCGACGAGCACGGGGAATCCTCTCCCCGTGATCATCCCTAATCCTAATCTATCCTAGAACCAATAAATAAATTTAAAATAACCTATTTGTGACACGCGAGGAACCCCGCTCGGCATCTGGGTCGTTCTCAGAAATCCGCTTTTAGGACTCGAGACCAGATGGAGGTTCATTAAAACTCGTGAAAGCTGGTCGCTTCATAATGGATAGGGATTCACCCCCATTCCATTGTTGGCAATCGACCTACGAGGGCACCTATTGGGTATCATAAGGCAGGTATCATAGAGTTGCCACCCAATAAAATATTGGGAAATGAATTCTAACCTTATGAGGCCAAAACTAGAGGGAGTTCGGGACCTCACTCTTATTTATACCTTTGGTTAATGTTATATGATTGAGTTTTTAGAGTTAATCATTTTATCTCCATTCTCACACGATCATGCAATAAATTAAAGCACATTTCAAGCATTGTTGGAAAGCAGTAAAGAAAGCAATAAAAAAAGCAATAAATAAATTACAAGTGAAAAATTGGGACAGAACAATCCCCCAAAATAATAAAAGCATAAGCGAATAAAATTGCCCCAAAATTAATTACAAGGGCCCAAAATAAATAATACACACAAAGAATAAAATAAAATACATGATACATAAATCGGAACAATTATTAGATCTTAGGAACATTGGTTCCTACATGTTGGCTCAAAAAAAAATCTAAGAGTTATTTTTGGGCAATGAAAATAGGGATGATTGGATCCCTCTTTATGAAAACTAACAATTAGAATTTTTAAAAGCTTTTCAAAATCTTCTTTTTAGAATTTCTTGTGTCGCTGTAGTCAATATTCTGCTCTCCCCAATTTTGGGTTCATATTTTTCTTTTTATATCATCCCAAAGATTAGGTTTCTAGGAGCTTTTCCAGTCTCATTAAAACTCTAAATTATTCTTTTAAAAATAATTTTTATCCATTTAAAAATCAAAAAAGAATTTGAATTTAATTGAAACTAAAATACGGTGAAAAAACAAGGAAAAAACAGAGTCCGCGCGAGGAAGGAGATGCACGAGGTGTGGCCCTCGCGGTGGAGGCCGTACCTCGTGCACACGAGGTGCGGCCTCGAGCGAGGCAAGTCGCGCCTCGCATGAGGCCTCGCGGAGGGCCGTACATCGCGATGTGCGGGCTCCAGTCCATACCTCGTGTGCGGCCTTTGTGGAGGGCCGCACGTCACGAGGTGCGGCCTGCACCTCACGTGCAGCCTTTGCGGAGGGCCGAACGTCGCGAGGTGCAGCCTCCCTCGTGTGCGGCCTTTGTGAGGCCACGCCTCGAGTGCGGCCTCTCGTACGGGAGGCTGCACATAGCGTGCAGCCTCCACGCGGGAGGTTGCACGCTGCTCCTAGCGCGTGCTGCCCGCAGGAGCAGCTTCGCGCGCGCCGAAAAGCCCGCGGCGGCAGGCCCTCGAAAACTTTAAAATCAAAATAAAAAAAATATATATATATATTAAAAGAAGGTTTCTACATGAAAATCATCACTTTTAACCTTTTTGCCTAGGAGCAAGCATCATTTTCATCACTGGGTAACCTTGGTCTAGGCTACCTCAGGATCAGGTGTCTACGCTATTCTCTTACCTCAATTTGGAGACATAAACTTAGATCCTTTCTTTTCCTTCCTTTTAATCCACCAAATGGATATTGGGGGCTACTGTAATCTCTTATAGGGGCTGAGCAATTTTTTGTGGTTTTCTCACTTCCCAAATCCAATTCATCCCAAATTTGATTCCATAATTCATAACATGTGAAAATTAGGCTGTAAACAAAATTTTAACTCAATCGGAGTCCGTTTCTGATCTAGTTCAATCAAATTGGTCCAATTCAACAATTACCGATGTTACTGAAAAATTGCCTTTTTACTGTCAATAAATTCTGAATGTTATTTAGAGTCCATCTGGAATTTTAATCAATTTTGGAAATCATTTACTATTTTAAGGTCTCGGTCAAACCTCTAGTCAACCCGAGTACTATTTAAACCGAAATCGTAGCTTTTTCTTACTTTCTAAGTTTAATTCCTCATAGAAATGCCTCCATAATTCTTAAGATATATTTTTTGACTCCCAAAAATATTTTTGGGTCAATCGGAAACTATTTCTCGGTCCAGTAATTATTTATCAGTCTAATAATTCAATTTTTCCAGTGTCACCATAAAATTATTCTTTCGTTACCATATGATTCTACTCATCAATACGAGTACATTTATATTATCATATTTTTTTTCTAAGATCCGTAATATCTTTTACAGTCCGGTCAAACTCTCGGTCAAACTAGTTACTATTTGAACCGAAGCCGTGACCTTTGCTTATTTTCGAATTTTGAGAACTTATTTGACCTCAAATCCACTCCAAATTTTAACCCCGGACTCACCGTGACTTATATTTTTCGATAGTCAAATAAAATATTTTTCACTTCCGGGTGTACTTTTCGCCCCAAAAGTACTATTCACTATTGGAAAATACTATTCACAGTTAACCTGGTATTGAGACCATTACAGATATTGTATCCACTAACCTTAAATTCATGATCTCCACACTTAGATCTCCATTTCCTTCATCTTTCACTATTAAAGTTTTTTCCTTTTCTTTATTTCTCCATGTGGCCGAATATATACATCAAAGAAACCACCATAAATTTACTTCCTTTTTACAATATAATTACATAAACATACTCTAAATATCTTAAAGTACCTATTTGAACCTTTAAACCAATTTAAAAAATCAACTTTACATACCTTAATTTGACACATAAACTTTTTCACTTATTTTCTCCCACTTCTTCCACTTAAAATGAACTCTAATCACCACTACTAGATTCTAGAGAGGCTGAATTTTGCTTAGGAAGCTTGGATTTGGGGAGAGATGAAGAGATAATTGAAGAAAATGGAGAAAGAATCAAGATAAACAATTCGGCCTTATGGAGGAGGAGGTGAGGCGGCAAGAACTCTAGGGTTTTCTCTAAAGAAATCTGGTTCAGGGGGGTTTATATAGTTGCCTTAATGGGCTGGGCTTGGTCCAACCAAGTTGGGCCAACCATACTTAAGCCCAATTAGTTTTAAGCTCATTTTGCAACCTAAAATTATTTTTATCACTTTTCAAGCTCAATTCTTCTCAAAATAAGTTACATAATTCTTAAAATATATAATTTAGGCTCCACGTAAAATTTTAGTTTAATCGGAGACCGTTTTCCGGTCCAGTAATCTCTTACCAGTCCAATAACTTAATTTTTTGTTTCACTGTCAAATTTATTTTTCTTTACCATTTGATTCTCCATAATATTTCAAGCAAATCCATGGTTTCAGATAATTTTTCTAAGGTCCGTAGCATCATTTAGAGCTTAGTCAAACTAATCAAACTAAATTCAAATTGGTCCGACCGGTTCGATTCAGTAATTGAACCCGTTCGATTCACTTTTCATCCTTAACTTCCTTTTTACTTTTAATAACTCATTTGACCTTGGTTCAATCTTAATTAGGGTCCATTTTCTATCCTGTTCAATTAAACCGGCCCCAATTCATCCATTTTTTAATGTTACCGTAAAATTACTTTTTCACAACCAAACTGTTCTACACACTATTATGAGTTTATCTATGCCTTCAGATAACTTTTCAAAAGTCATTTACTATCTTTAAAGCCTTGGTCAAACTCCGATCAAACCAGTTACTATTTGAATCAAACTAGATATTTTTCTTCAGTTTGACTTTCAAGGACCTATTTGACCTCTTTTTCACTTTAAATTATATCACCAGACTCCTTATAACTTATATTCTCTAGTGGACCAATAAAATGTTTTGTTCTTCCAGATTCCCAGGAGGTCACCCATCCCTAGGCTTCCCTAGTTCAAGCACGTTTAACCTTATAACTCCACTGAATTTCAAGGCATAATTACAGATATTTTCACACCCAAACCATACTATACACTCTATAGAATTTACTGATCGATACTATACCAGTATTCAAGTCATTACATGCTAACAATGGCAAATTTGGGCCATTACAGGAACATTGGTCCCTACATACATATTTTAAAATATATAAGTTGTAACACCCCTTACCTATACGTAGGAACACTCACTCCTCGAAGAGAAGGAAGTGCCTGGCTAGATAAGGGTTGTCACACATGCTAACCGAATGAGCATAAACTTAAACATACATCCGAAATAGAATAAATTAAAACTTCTTAAAATTAAAACAAAGCCTCGAAAGATGAATAAACAGAAATACTAAAACTTTTCATTAATATCCCAAAATATCCATTACAAAGCTGAAGAACAAAATCGTCTAATACAGATAAATAATATACATAACAGAGCTTGTATTCTATAAGATACAAAACAAAAGAAACTTTACATCAGAGTACCAAAATACATACTACAAAATTCAAACTACAAAATCCTATACTACAAAACTCTCTCTCGATTGTGTTGGCCCTGATGATAGCGGATCGATCTGCCCAAAAACTCTAACTGCTTCCACACCTGCACGGAAGAAACACCCGTGCTAAGCGATAACGCTTAGTGGGAAAAACAAAAATAGAATACGACCACTCATAGTGGACGTCAAATGCAATTTCGCATACGCATAGTACAAACGCATTAATGAAGCATTAATAACAATTCATAAGATAAGTACATAAATTCAATAACTTTATCAGCACTGCTCACCTAATATCATTATATGAACTGAATCACAATAATAAGCATCTTTTGAAAAATTACACATAACACAATAAACCTACCCATTCAAAATAATGGACAACGACTAAACGCATAGATACCCGTAGGTACCAACAATATCTTTCTAAACGCATGGATACCCAAAGGTATCAAAATGATTCTTTTCTTTTTGTATCAAAATATTTTCGCATGGGATCTTAAACAAGATCCAAATTCAAAAGGGATCGCGAGGATTCAAACAGGGACCTGATCAAGGTCCAGAACGCATGGCTGCAGCTAACTGAACTATATAGGCATGCCTATCTATCCACTTATTTGACTTTTGTAGGTTAGGCATCAATGCAATATCCCACACTTATCACATAAGGATTAAACCTATTTCAAGATAAAAGCTACAATTCAATAACATTACTAAACAATATTCCAATATATAAAAACCAGAAGCAATACCATACTCAGAATAGACAAATAAGACAGAATTCAAAAGTTCAATTTTTAAAACAGGGGGCTTTTACAAGGCGGTATAACAAAACCTTACCGCCGTGTAAGGCATTCCACACGGTGGTAAGGAAAACCTGACCGCCGTGTGGGTTGCCAAGACAAAACTCCTCAAAAACAGAATGCATTTACACGGCGGTATGGAAATCCTGACTGCCGTGTAACAGTGCACCAAAGCAACCCATCCAAACAGAATACATTTACACGGCGGAATGATAAAACCTTACCTCCATGTAACTGCACGAGCAAATAAAACTCAATCCAAAAATTCGATCACACGGTAGTAAGGCATTTCATACTGCCGTGTGACTCATCAAAAACCCAAAAAATTCACGTTTTACACTTTCCCAAACCTTAAACCCAAAATCCAACTTCAACACCACACTCAAATTATGCCATCAAAACTTAATTCTATCAAGTTAAAACTCCTAATTAGCATCTCAAGTAACTTAATTCATTAATTTAGCAAAAATCATACCAAAATCACCAATTTCAACATATTATCACATTACCAATTTTCACTTCAAATCATCAACACTTCCAAATTCAACATAAAACTAACAACACTCATGTAAATATACATATAATCATGCTCAATTTCATCAATTTCTAGAAATTCATATCATAATTCAATATTATCCAAAACACAAAATTCTCAAACCTTGAGATACAAAGCTCCACGATAATCACTTGGATGATCTCCCTCCAACTTTCTCTTTACCTTTGGCTTCCTTAGCAGGAAATTCTGAACACCAAATCAATCAAACCACAAAGCACCAAAACTCAAAACCCATACACACCAACAGAAAATGGGAAGAAGAGAAAAGAAAAGAAGGGAAGAAAAACACTAACTACAAACCTGAAAATTTTGCCAAAACCAACTCAAAATCCACAAATTTGCAAAGAAAGATCAAAAGATCAAGAACTAAGAAGAAGAGAAGAAGAAGAAAAGAAGAAGAAGAAGGAGAAGAAGAGGGAGACGGTGAGGAAGAGGCAGAAACATGGAATTTGTGTCCCTTACGTGCTCTCTCTTCATCTTTATCTACTCTTCATTTTCTCTTTCTTCCACTTGTCAATTTCTTAGTTGGTGTTGGCAAAGTTCAATTCTAACCTTCTTCTTTCCTTCACCACATAATCAAATCACTTAATTGATAAAATCTTGCATTTGACTCTTAAATGCCATACCACACACAATAATACACATAAAATTGCTCAGAATACTAGGGTGGGAATCGGGGTGTTACAAGTATGATTGATTGCTGGGAGACAATCAGTGAAAGTGAAGGTGAGAAAGCTAGTGAGTTATTAGATTTATGGGATTCAGAAGAGGAGGAGAAAGAAGAGAAGGTGAAAGCAGTCACTAGGACTGGGAGAGTGGTACCCAAAATGGAGAAACAACAGATTCCCATACCATCACTTGTAAAAAAAGAAAAACAAAGAAGAAAATGTGGAGGACTAGATAACAAAACAACTGAAGAAAACACATGTGCAGATTTCTATGTGAGATTTGTTAAGGCAGTCGCCGTTTCATAGACATAAATTAGTCGAAGCTTTATGTGAATCCATCATGGCTATTACCATTTTGCCTTCAGAGTTGTTAGATTTGGTGAAGGGAGGTTCAGGAGAAATTGTAATGTATACGAATGCAGATTTGCCTGCTGAGGGATGTAATCACAATCGTCCTCTTTATATAAGAGCTCAAATTAATGGCAAGTACATAGCTTGTGTCATGGTGATAACGGATCCTCGATTAATGTTTGTCAATTAGTTGCATTACCCACCTTTGGTTTGAATGAATCCATGTTAAGCAAATCTGATCTAACCATCACTGCCTATGACAACTCAAGAAGGCAAGCAGTAGAGACTTTTAAAGCAGTCGTAAAAACAGGGCGGGTGGAAACTGAGGCTGAGTTTGTGGTCCTACTAATTCCATGTGATTTCTTCATATTTCTTAAGAAGCCCTCATTCCATAAGATAGAAGGGGTTCTATCTATGCTTCACCAGATGATTAAAATCCCATGCGAAGATCAGATAGAGATAATTAAGGTTGTTAGAGAGAATCATGTATCCATTCTGCAGATTTCCAAACAACCTTACAATGGCTTTCACATAGCCATGATCAATAAGGAAACTGAGTTAGTAGAAAGCCCTCAAGTGGTCAACATGATGAAGAGAATGCATTTCTAGCCAGGTGCTGGATTGGGTAAGGAATCATAAGGGTCGCAAGTAGCAATCACCACAAGGGGTCAGAAGGATAGAAAGGGTTTGGGATATGCAGCTACAAATATTAAGGGAAAGACCAAGGAAAGGTCTGCTTAAGTGCCTCACATTATGGAAAGTTTTGTGCCTACATCAGAATGTACTTATTATAGAGAGGCTAAGCCTCAATGTGTTAAAGGCAAGATTATCCCAGGTTTTAAAGTTTTCAACGATGTATTCGACTGGTTTAATAGAATTGTCAAGGCGGTCGAGGGTTTTTGGGATGAGGAGATCATAACTCAGAGTGTTGTTTGGGATCGTGAGGTTTTAAAAGAGATTATCACTGATAACTTATTGGCTACTAGGGTGAAAGAATAGGAGAAGATGGAAATCGAAGCTCCAGATCACTAATTGTAGTTTAAAGACTTGAAGATTACACCAGGGGAACTGGAGAAGTTCCCACCTTGCAATAAAGATGGCGAAACATCGACTGCAATGCCTACATCAGTAGAAGATGAAGATAATAGTTTTTCAGATGTTCTTTTTATTCCTGAACTTTTTAACAATGATGTATGCTGCGATGGTTATCTTAATAATATGAACAATTTTGCTTACTGGTGTGATATTTCTTATGATTTTATTATGCATAATCACGACCATGACTCATTTATATGTGATATTAACTCAACTAATACTACTCTATTTTGTCTCAAAACTTTGGAAAACCCAAAGGAAATCTTGATAGCATCTAACATTACTCCTTAAGGGGGAAAATTTTGAGAAAATATTTAAAAAATATGCAAAAGTCTTTGCTTAAACCTAAGAAGACATGCTGGGATTCGACCATGAAGTTGCTGAGCATGCCATGCCCACATACTCGAATCACAAGCTAGTTAGAAAGCTCAGGCTAGAATGGGCAGAAAAGGTCAAAGAGGAGGTTTGTAAACAGATTGAGGCTAAGTTCCTTGTAGAAGTTCAATACTCGACTTGGTTAGCTAATGTTGTCCCTGTGGCCAAAAAGGACAAAAAAGTTTGTGTATATGTAGACTATCGAGATTTGAACAAGGCTGGTCCAAAAGACGACTTTCCTTTGCCTCATATAGATGTTTTGATTGATAGTGCTACTACTTGTATGTATAGCTTCGTCGATCGGTTTGCCGGGTATAATCAGATTCTTAACAAGATGGTGGATTGAATTAACACGGGTTTCATTACTGAATGGGAGACTTTTCCTTACAAGGTGATGCCTTTCAGATTGAAGAATGCTGGAGCAACCTATCAAAGGATGGCTACTAAGATCTTGGACGATCTGATTCACAAGGAAGTAGAGGTATATATCAATCGACAAATCTTAAGTAATAGAATGGGAATGACATGATGATCAAGTCAGCTACTTAAGAGGGTCATTTCGAAGCTCTAGAGAATTTCTTTCAAAGCACCGACTGTAACACCCCTTACCCGTACGTGGCCCTCCACACAGTAATATGGTTGGAGCATGATGACAAGTAAAGGATGCTATCGGACAAAACACTACAGAAACAATATCAAAAACAGAGTTATATTTTTTTTTTATACACAATACTTTCACATACCAATTCGTATAATATTTTTACTATACACATATTATATACAGATCATTTACTAATGAAGCCATAGTTCATAACATTACAATTAACAATTAAAATTTATGATACTCCAACAGACTCATTGGCCTTGACTGCTGCGAAATGTCCCTGGCGACTCTTCTATCTTCAACCTACATGGATGAAACACCCGTGCTAAGCTTAAATCTTAGTGGGGAATACATAAACATAATATAAACGACCACTCACAGTAGTCGTCAACATAACATTCATTTAATGCGCACTTATAGCATTTTTATAACCTTACTTCATTCAATAAGATAGGCATTTCCACATTCATAACATCTAATGGATATTTGCACATACAATCATTTACTCATTAAGTTATTATACATTTACCCAGTCATTTTATTAACCATACCTTTTTAAAACATTTAACATATTTTATAACCTTCTTTCAATCGGCACTTATTATTTATCATTAATTTTACACATATGATAGCTTAACTTCATATTTACATACTTATCCATTAGGTGCAAAATTACCATTATGCCTACAAATCTTTTTATTAATTACAAATATGTCCTTTTTCACACAAATAACATTTTTAAATCACAATTCAACCAATTAAAGCACATATTTACCATATTGCCCCCTAAACATTTTACATATTACGATTTTGCCCTTCCTTTTTCTTTTTCCATAAATCACTACAAATAACATATTAAACCAAATATTAGCAATCAATTACTTTTGTTACTTTTATTTAATCATGCATAAAAACATAATAATATAAATATTTACAATATTCTGGCTCATTATAAGCATTTGATTATTATGTTCCATATATCAATTCACATTACTTATAAAGTAAATCATAAGTCAAATTATAACATAATCAATCAATAAATCTTTCTAGAGGCAAATTGCAAAATAGTCAATCAATTAATTATATTAAAAATATATTACCATAAAAATCCCAAAATTTCATTTAATTACAAATTTACCATTAACTAACAATATAACCACTTGATTTCATTAAATGACATGTAATAAACACATTAGACCTCCGATAAGCACATTTAATACACAAATACATTTAAATCCAATTAATGTAAAATAATCCAAAGATTAACTATATAATCATTCATTACAATCACGTATGCCAATTAAAACATTTTTGTCACTTTAATCATTTTAAGCTTATTTTATTATTTTTCTTTGCCATTTGCCCATGTATAAAACTGGCAGACATCTATAACCAGAATAAACGAGACGCGAACCCCTAAAGACTCGAATAACATGAAGGACCATAAAAGATCACTTCAGTCTTTAATACATACCAGAGGAATCCCGAGGGACTACCCCTGTCTTTAAATACTTTTCAAAATATTTTGACTTTTAAATACAATGAGGTAGGACCGTCATTGGTCTACCATAAGTGAGGCACCATGCTCAACCTCGCGGTCTTATGTCTTTATGGCTAGCTATCATATCCTGAGCTAGACTTGACTACCAGATTACTACATAGGGCATTAAAATTCCACTTTTCACATCTTTCAATTACCATTCATACATTTCATGGAATTTCTCCATATTATTCCATTCTTTTCCATACACTTCAATCATGATACATGTGATTATCATCATCATACCATTAATTCATATCAAAACACATAAAAAATCAGGTCTTCCACATTTTAACATTTTCAGGAAACTTGTACATTTCTAGGCACACATCCATTTCTCATAATTTGGTTCAGACTTGGAATAAATATTCCAAGTTTCCTACGTATCTCAAGAATTGGAAATCAGAACCACGTAGTTCTACATACTCTAATCTACTGTGTAAAAACATAATACACGTATAATCAAGTAGCAGATCAAATATTAGATCAGATAATAAATTATACATCATAAAATAAAAATTTGCGTATTTCTTGAAATTCCCTATTTAACAGTGTAAGGTCCGGATAAATATTATTTAATATTGCTAAATATTTATTAAATAATATCCTGCATAATGTTATTTACATATCATCAATTTAATACCTATCATTTTATTTATATTATAATCCAATATATTTCTGGTCAATTCTTTAATCACAAGTCGTTTAAATATACCAAATATGTTTCAGGGAGTTCAGATTAAAAGCAGATTTAAAACAAAACCTAAATCATACGAATAATTCATAAAATAACACAAAAACTAAACAAATATAATTTATTATTGCTAAATAATCACCATAGTTAATTTGGTTTAAAACCGAGTTCATTTTGTAGCAAAATTCATAAGTTAGATCATAAAAAAAAAAAAGAAATCATGGTAAAATACGGCTGTGTTTCAGCGGGCACAGCTGTGCTTTTCGGGTACAGCTGTGTTTCTGAAAGCACAGCTGTGTTTTGAGAGGACAACTGTGTTTTCGTGAGCATAGCTGTGCTTATCGGGCTCGGCTGTGTTTTTCTGGAAAAATAGTATTTTTAACCTAATTATCCACTCATAATCAACAAGTAAACATCATTTTTAGCCAACATTATCTCTTAATAAATGATTCCCAAGATGTTAACTGTCTAATGGAACAAATTTCAGGTCATTTGGATCTGTAACCTAGGGGATATGACATCATAAAAAGAGACTGCTCCAAATCCCTATTCCAAGAAAAAGGCTACTGTAATGGGAAATTTTGAGGTCCTTGGAGTCAGAAATAAATTATGGCTATTTATATAACAATTGTAGACACAGATGTTACGGTTCTAATGCATTTTGAATCACCCAATTTGGAGATTCCTAACTCGAGTTATGGCCTAAAAACCAGACTGAGGTCAGACAACATCAATGACGGAACTGGTTCCAGCCACTCGGCCAAAATAAAAAGCCTTCAATTTTTACCACTTTTAAGGGTCTTAGAGCAGGAATTATCTCATGGTCATTTATAAAACTTTTGTAGGTATGGATGTCATGGTTCTAACGGCACTAGAATCGCTCAATTTGGAGTTCTCAAACTCTACTTATATCCAAAACAGTCACCAAAGGTCAATCAACCCTTTGGACAGAATTACACTAGGTAATTCAATAAACCCATAATCAATTAATTTGACACCATCAATTCACCAAATTCAATCCAAATCAACATAACAAATATACAAACATTTCAAAACATTCAATCCATCAATAATTCTTCATTAACACAAGAATTAGCACAATAATTCCCAAACCTCATTTGATGGCTCCTTCATCTCTACTTGTACTTTCTTTCTTGCCTTTAGCTCTTGAATAGCAATTTTCCTCCAAATTCCTCATCATGGCAGAATTTTCAACAAAATCAAATATTCATCAATTTTCTTCTTTTATCAAATCAAACCTCATAAATATACTCTAGACACCCTAGAGTACTCATAAAAAATATTAAATCAAGTTAAAACCATCAAATTCTCTTACCTCCTTTTGAAGTCATAACTTCCAATCCTTGATTTTCTTTGCTTTTTAACCCACCAAATGAACACTAGAGGTTGCTATAGTCTCAAAGAGGGGCTGATTTCACTTTAGATTGCTTGAATTCAAGGAGGAATCAAGCAAATCGTGAAGAAAAATGAAAGAAAATGGGGAAAGGAAGCTTTCGGCAAACAAGAAGAGAGAAGGGAGAAGAAAAGCTAGAGAGATAAGGCTGATCTACCTACCAATCTGCCAATTTAATGGTATTTATAGTGCGTTTTTGGGTTGGTTTAAGGTCCAACTAAGTTAAGCCAACCAGTCCAAACTCAAACAACTTTTATGGCTCAATTTGCACTCTTAATTTAATTCTCTTTTACCATGCTCAAATTCTCCCAAAATTAATCTCCTAATTCATATCATATAAAAACTAGGCTGTACACCAAATTTTACCTCAATCGGAGTCCGTTTTAAGTCCGATTCACTCAAACCAGTCCGATCAGTAAATTTTCAATATCCTCGAAAAATTCTCTTTTTACTACCAAAAATTCCTGCATAACATCTACAGCCAATCTAGAAATTTTCATCAATTTTGGATATCATTTGCTATTTTTAAAGTCTCGGTCAAAGTTTCGGTCAACTGAGTACTATTTAAACCGAAATCATTTATTTTTCCTTACTTTCTAAGCTTAATTCCTCATAAAAATGACTCCATGATTCTTAACACATATTAATTAGACTCCAATAATATTTTGGGATCAATCGAAAATTATTTCCTGATCTGGTAATTATTTATCAGCCCGATAACCCAATTTTTCAGTGTCACTAAAAATTAATTTTTCATTACTATATGATTCTACTCATTCATACGAGTGCATCCATATTTTCAGATTATTTTTCTAAAGTCCATAGCATCATCTACGGTCCGGTCAAACAATCAGTCAAACTAATTACTATTCATACCGAATCCGTGACTTTTTCTTATTTTTGACTTTTGAGGCCATAAGTGACATCGATTTCACTCCAAATTTTAACCTCAAACTCACTGTAACTTATACTTTCCAATAATCAAATAAAATATTTTTCAACTCCGATAGGTACTATTTACCCTGGTATCACTATTCACTATCGGAAAAAATTATTCCTGGCTAACCCGGTAATGAGACCATTACACCAACAAATACAATCTTCGCCTTAATCCCAAGAAATGCATATTCGAGGTTACCTCGGGTAAGTTATTGGGTCATGTGGTAAGTCAGAAAGGAATTGAAGTAGATCCAGATAAGGTCAAAGCTATCAGAGAAATGTCAGTGCCTCAAAAAGGGAACGAGGTTAGAGGTTTTCTAAGCAGACTTCAGTACATCAGTCGGTTTATTGTTAAGCTTGATTCGGTCTGTGAGCCAATTTTCAAGCTTCTCAGTAAAAATCAGCTGGTTAAGTGGAACAACAATTGCCAAAAAGCCTTTGACACCATCCGAGATTACCTTTTGCACCCTCCGGTTCTACGACTACCACAACCAATGAAGCCTTTAATTCTTTACCTAGCAATCAAGAAAAAATCTATGGGTGCCATATTAGCTCAGGAGGATGAATTTCGAGTGAAATTCGCAATTTACTATCTTGGTAAAAAATTCCTACCATACAAAGCCAAATGTGTTGAAGTGAAAAAGATTTGTCTAGCAGTAATATGGGCTTCTAAGAAGCTAAGACATTATTTTCATTCTTACAAGGTACGGGCAGTTGCTAAGTAGAATCCCTTTAAATATCTTCAAGAAGCACCTTATTTGTTAGGAAAGATAGGAAGATGGTTGATTTTGTTGCAAGAGTTCGACATAGACTACATCACTAGGAAAACCATTAAGGGAAGAGCCGTAGCATAATATCTAGTTAAACACCCCCTCTAGGGAGACCGGGTTTAGTATGAATTTCCTGATGAAGATATCGCTGCTATCAGTGCAAGGGGGGAAAATGTATTTTGATGGAGCAGTTAATAGTAAAGGAGCCAGAGCAGGGATGGTTCTTGTAACTCCAGTTAGTGAGAAACTTCCCTTGGCCAAGAAGTTAAGATACAAGGTCACTAACAATGAAGCTGAGTCTGAAGCTTGTGTGTTCGAGTTAGAAGCACTGTTAGCTTTGAGGGCAAAAATAGCATAAGTCTTTGGAGATTCATCGTTGGTAAGCCATCAAGTTCGAGGTGAATGGTCAATTAAGGAAGAAAGATTATTACCATACATAAAGTGCTTAAAGATGCTGAGTGGCCTATTTAAGGTGTGCACTTTCATATATGTTCTTAGGGATGAGAACCAATAGGCGGATGCCCTAGCCACTTTAGTATCTATGTGCGATAATCCGAAAGGAGTAGTCATGGAGACGGTACAGATTGCTAGTTCAAGCAAACCATGCCTTGAAATCGAGCAGGTGACGAATGTCGAGCCCACTAATGGGAAACCGTGGTTTCATGATGTTCAAAAATATTTAGAGAGGTCAGAACTTCCCGAGGAAGCCATCGGGAAAGATCAAAGAATGATTCGAAAGCTGTCCACTCAGTTTATTAGCATAGAAGGAGTACTATATAAAAGGCAACCCGATGGGATTCAGCTGAGGTACTTAGATGAGAAAGAGGCTCAAAAAGTAATGGAAAAGAAACATGTAGGGGTTTGTGGTGCTCACATGAATGGGTTGACACTTGTAAATAAGATCATACGCCAAGGGTTCTTTTGGCTAAGGATGGACACAGACTGTTCTAGATATGCGAAGCAGTGTCACCTATGTCAAAAGTATGTAGACCTAAGACACTTGCTGGTTTTGGAATTGTGCAACCTTACATCTCTACGGCCATTCGCAGCTTGGGGAATCGACATTATGGGGAAATACATCCAACAGCTTCAAATGGACATCAGTATATTGTGGTAGCTATTGATTACTTCACTAAATGGGTAGGAGCTGAGTCCTTTGAGAATTTGAGTGCTCGAGAATTAGCCAGACTCATTGAATTTCATTTAATATGCAGGTGTAGTCTTTTGCATCACATCGTGTATGACAATGGAGTTCAACTCCAAATTGAGACCAAGCAGATGCACAAAAAGTATTGTATCCAACATCAAAAATCTTCTCCTTACTGACCTCAAGTTAATAGAGAAGTTGAAGCAATGAACAAGAATGTGAAGAGAATGCTGTCTAAGATGGTTCAGACAAATAACAATTGGGCAGAGAAGTTACCTTTTATATTATGGGGTTACCGAACTACTGCCAGAACTTCAAAGGGGGCTACTCCATTTTCCCTAATATACGGAACAGAGGCAATGTTGCTAGTGGAAGTCAAACTTTAGTCTTTGAGGGTTGTTTTAGAAGCCAAGTTACCAAAAGCAGAATGGGCACAACAGAGGCTGATATAGTTGAACTTGCTAGATGAAAATTGAATGCGGGCTTATTATCACAATCAGATCTATCAAAAAAAAATAGCTCGTTTTTTAAGAAAGAAAGTTAGAAAGCATCCGTTGAAAGAAGGGGATTTAGTCTTCAAGTAGATGAGGCCAGTCGTACTGGATATTCGAGGCAAATTCAGACCTGCTTGGGAAGGACCCTTCATAATGAAGAAGTTATTGTCGAAAAGAGCTGCAATCCTAACTAACAATGAAAGGGAATGTGGTCAAAGAGTCAGTCAATGTAGATAGACTAAAAAGGTTCCATAGTTAAAGACTAAAATAAAAAAAAAAAAAAGCGAATAAAAGCCCCGCAGGTCGAAAATAGGAAAAGTAGTAGCCTTGCTAAAATCAGGTGCCCCGTTAGGGTGAAAACCGAAGAAGGTATCTTGGGAAAAAAGTAGGGGCTGAGTGAAAATGATCAATCATAAAAACCCGAGAGAGCTGATTGACAACAGGAGTTTGATGCTTTCTAGATCTATCTCGAGATTAGATGTGTGTTGTATTATTGAGCTTAATGTCAAACAATGATCATGTGTGATGAAGTCAGACAAAAAATATACACATTTATGCAATAATATATTAATATAACCAGAGCATTTTATTTTGCATACCCAAAGTTATTTAGTTCAAGTGTAAAAAAAGCTGCATATTGCTCTATTTATTACATATAGCCGTCTTGGCACTTCAGCCAATTCATCCTATTATCGACTGCGGGGCTGATGACGCATTTCTTGTATTCGACTAAAGTAGTAAAATGGTAATCCTCGATTCTCGGTATGCTAGTTGCCACGGGTAATTGCCTCCAAAGATAATAGTAAGTAGAAAATAAGGCAGCAGATAGGACATCACCCTAAAAAGGCAGTGGGCATCTTGCAACATCTTGTCGTCCTCCAAATTGTCTCGCACAACGGGCCATGATGCAAAAGGTAGCTTTATGCAGTCCACACAATGGTATGCTTCTGAAAGACCCATCTCAAGTCACAGAAGGAAGGATCAACCATAGGTACATAAAGATAATGTCCCCATCCGCCACCGTGGCTAGCAATACAGTCCCTTCATGTGGAGAGGTTCTGATAGCTGCTTCAATTTCTTCTACAACCACACCTAAAAAAAACTGTTGGGGTGAGTTGGAGTCATATCAGGCAAAAATTTGAAAAGGACGCACTGTCGCTAAGAAAAGCTAGTGTGAAAACCCAGAAGGGGTGCACTACCATTAAATAATGACTGCAATTACCCGGTGCAATAAGGGGCTACTGGTTAGAAAAGCAGAAGAGTCGATGCAGAGCGTATCCAAACCAAGGACTATTTTCGCCAAGTCTAGTGGAAATTGGGTCAGCCCATTGCGGATACCTTTGAAAATATCGAACAGTCGATAATCACCGATCAACTCATCCGAGGTCAATGTCAAATACTGAGCTAAGCAGATCAGCAGAATGACATTAGTACGATAAGTGGGAACGTTGAAGAAGTCAATCGGTGCATCGGTCAGAAGCTCCAGGGAGAAAGGACTGCCTCAAGGAACCAGTTTGGTAGCTGCAGATGGTAAGATCCCTAGAGTGTATGCTAATTCTCTCAGATAATTGGGTACATGACTCGGAACACGGTGTAATGCATCAGGAGGAAAACTCACACCAATGATCGCAGCAAATTCTTCAGCTAGGGGGCATAATTCTTGGTGGGTGAACCTAAAGATATGAAACCTAGGGTCCCAATAGTGAGCATCAGCTAACAGCTCTATCTAATTTAACTTGCCTCAGAAACTTCAGGTTGGTGTAAGGGGTTAAAATGGGATTTCCTAGGTTTCAAGGTCATCTAAAAGCTTGTGCAGTGTGTTAATAAATGGTGTCAACATAATGGGTTTCCCTATGCAAAAATATAAATGGGAAAAAGAAAATAAAAATAAAAGGAAATAAAAGAGAAAAGGAAGGGAAAATATCTCTGAAGAAGACCTGATTTGGAAACCAAGAAGGCTTGATGCACAAACGGACAAAAGTTGAAGCTCTATTTATAGGAATGCAATGATAGACGGGCGTCACTCCTGCAGCGAGTGACGACTAGCCCGTCTGTCACCCTTGAATTGCTTAGATGAATTCTTTCTTTGCATTTTTGTATGGTCTATGCATTTTACTTACACATGCATTCCTTGTATATTTGTTTTGCCCATTTTTTCAAGAAAATAAATATATTTTCACAAGGCTCAAAGGTCAATGCATGCATTAACAAAGGTTCGACTCGAATATTTTGGGAGTATTAGAAAAAGGAAAAAAAAGCGATTTTGAACGATAGATAAAATGGAGCTTGAGCATATCAGTCGCGCGAGCGACAGCCTGCCTGTCTGTCGCGTCGAGGTATAAAATCGGATTTCTTTTTTCTTCTACTTTTCTTCCTTTTTTATTTTCTTCTTCCACTCTTCTATAACAGCCATTGTTGGGTTTTCCTTTGTTTTCTCCTTCATTCCTTCATCATTTTGCGCACTGTTTGCGCTAAAGTGATCCTATGTGAGTCGCGCACATCAGGATGCCCCCTAGATGCAACACTCTGCAAGTACTTGTAGTACCACTAGCGCCAGGGTGGATGATGCTCGAGCAAAGGTGCAGGTATCAAGCTTTAGCTCGAGTCTAGCTTCGGGCCAGCCGATTCATTTCGAGGCCCTTCCTGGATCAGATAGGTATATTGAGGGATGTAGAGGCCCTGTTAGCAGTGGTAGGTTGGACCAACTTCTTTAGTCCAATATTTCAGACATACCCGAAGATTGTTCGGGAGTTTTTTACCACTCTCCAGTATAGGGGATTTTAGAGGCCCGATACAAAGGATGGAGTTATTACTTTCAGAGTCAGAGAGGTCCCTTATAGCATGAGCCGCCGCACATTTACACATGCCTTATATCTCCCGATAGGGGAGGAAGTTATGACAACTCATAGGGCAACCGAGACACAGCACCGGTCGCAAATTAAGCTGAAGGGTGCTCCCTACCACCCATATACGGCCAAGAGTACCCTACAAGCTTCTCAGGTCCTCAAGTATATTCAAAAAGTTCTCTCACAATCATACTTGGGTCACACTAGTAGTCTGGGTTCTTTAAATGCCGTAGAGATATGGAGTTTATGGGCCATGACTCAGAAGAGGCCTATTGACATTAGCCACGAGTTTGTGGTGAACCTTATCCGGGTAGCTTCACAACCTATATCTCAGATATGCGCGGGAAGGGTGGTGACTCGATTGTTGCTTCATTTTGGAGTAGATGCTAGTAGATGAGGATGATCGCGCAGGTGCTCGACCATCCCGATAGGTATCGGTTACTCACTATCCTAAAGACCCGACGTGATTACTGTCTGCCTCCACTCCTAACCGCAGCGGATGCCCGCAGCCTCGCTCACCCCAGCCACAGGAAGACCAGCCTCATACATCTCAAAGTGGAGATCAAGGTAAGGATTTTGATATAGACTTGGAGGACTTGCTGCGTACTGCATCATCACAGCCAGCCACTTCTGAGGAGCAAGGTCGTGCCCCTTCATCTTCATGTGTTCAGTATTCGAATTCCCGCACGATTAGGCCACCTAAGAGCTTTCACGTCTAGGACACCACAACCACTACCAGAGCCCACGGTTCCTTCTCCTGACGGCTTCAAGGTAGGATGGAGGCATTGATTGATTAGAGTATGGCTAGGGTGGAGGCCTTCGTGGAGCGACGGATGGCCAGGATGGAGGAGCTCATGGAGTAAAGGATCCAGAGGATAGAGGTTGGCTTGGAAGATGCATTCTAGATGAGCCTTGCTGCTACTGGGCAGCGTTTTGATGAGACACTCCAGATTGTGGATGAGTTGGTAACCATGCTCGAATAGTGAGTGGGGGTGCTGGAGGGATCACTCCCGAGTATGACAAAGGCTGTGAGAGACCGGCATGAGGAGTTGGAGACCCAGCTCACATATATCAAAGAATATTTCAGATGATGACTGGATCAGCAGACCTCTTCATTCACACACCTGGGGACCAGCGTCACTGATCTCATAGGGATGGTAAGGTCCATTATGCGCCTGCTTGCTGAGTTCTTACTGGGGTTTGAGTTCCGATGACTTGGACTGTAACACCCTTTCTTCGTTCATACTGTACGTACATTACACCCACTAAATAAACACCATACTAGATTGAAATCTGACTAACACTTGTTTACCTCAAATGAGGGTAATTTTTTTTTTTTCACTTGCATAACAACTTATTACTTAGTCTTCCAATGTTAACTTAGTCCAATACCAAATCATATAAGCTCATAAGTCATGCATAAACTATTCACTTAATAATCATATCGATATCTTGCCGATAGACCTATAACTGTTCCACTATACTATTCATTTGGTCTAAAATTTCGCAACATAATAGCTCTAATCCTAACCTATCCATCCTGCAATTCAAGCAATCCACAACCCACTCAGTGGCACAACAATTGAAATATAACAAGACATTCACATTCTAGGCCAATAACTAACCCTCATTACCCTAAGCATCCTAAAATAATAATATAAATCTAATGTACATATACATGCCATATACATAAGTAAAAATCCATCAAATTTATGCATAAGTCTAGAATAACATACAAGAACGTTCCTAACAATAGTCTTCCCCTATTATTTTTCCAACTTGAGGCATGCTAGCTCCAACAATCATCATATCGGTACTTGCACGCAGTCATAAAAACTGTGTGCAGAGCATTAAATAGGCTTAGTAGTGGTTACAAATTTAAAGGTTTCCACTCATCTGCATCATGCAACTCACGTTCATACCATGCATACTGAAATATAATATAACATTACCAAATTTAACTCTCAATTTACACTCAATACAATTACATCAAAAATTAACTAAATGATGCCCAAATAATTTATCTCAATTTTTAGTAGGATTGCATTTAACATATTACTAGAATAATCTCGGCCCATATGATTCCTATATGTTTGTTCTTATTCTAACACCCTTACACTCGCTATACTAAACGTACATTGAGTTAACTCTTGCAACTACCATGATTGTTTGGATACCGATAAATATCCGATCATTGTAAAAGCAGGAATTTTTTTTTTCAAACATCATTTCATCCTACCCAATTTTTATCCTTAATACTTATACTTAACGACTTAATAACCATACCAATTCTTTAACGACTAACCTATAACTATTCAATTTTACTATTCATTCGGTTAAAATCATGGGCACAACAATTCATTTAACATATAATACAATCAATATCACCATAAATTCACCTACTCTTAAAAATCATAACTACTCCAAAGGTGCCACTTAATTTTACCGAAATTTCGGCAGAGTTCCCTCTATAATATTGCCTATCCCCTTGAAAACAAAAGTTCTTTACACTTCTAAAAATCATACAGTTATTCACCCTACTCCAATACAAACTCCAACATAAGTTTTCCCATCCTCCATTTTAGGTCCAATCACACACATCATATATTATAATTTACATATATCATCCACTCTTAATACTTAATTCAAATATACAAAATTACAAAGATATAATACTAATACTTCAAAATTATCATCTATAAATAATTAACTGATACAAACTCTCCTACACAATAGTATTCTAATTATCCATGTAGTGTACATGCCAACTAGAAATGGAATTCAAGCTATTCATTCCCAAAAAAATGTATCATTATTGCCTTCTTGTCATGTCTCCCATCCAATAAATATCCTTTGGAACATTCATGTTTATTACTTGACTTCTATCTGACTTGTGCGAGGGTAAACCACGCGCTAAGCTTTACGCTTAGTAGTGACTACCAAATTTACTTATCCAAAACATAAAATACAAAATATATTCCAAATTAAACATACATTTAAATATTCAAAATCTTATACCAAAAATCATTAAATATTACCTTATAGTATTCATACACCTAATAATAAATTTTACATTCATTTATCAACTTTACTCTTCTTTTTGTTTGCATAAGCCATTTCTATTACACTCACTTCATGTAATCAAGCAACATTTCATACATGAATTTAATGAACACATGCAAACAATTAACACTTTACAAAATATATATAATCAAGCGCCTAAAATAGAAATCAAGCTTCATTACTTGTATATTATGTCTAAAAGATACTTATCCATTATGACATTATTAATTCTATGAAACTCTTAATAAATTTGACGTAGACAAAATATCACTTTTAACTTCTATGTTTCGTACAAATTACCATTTCATCATAATTCTTATGCCATAATTCAATTATCAGTCAATATACATATATGTTATGCATGTTGTGAACATTTAGTCCCTATGTATACTTAAAGTCATTTTCATTATATTTTTGGTTTATAATTATTATTTTGTAATTTAAGTTTATTATTTCACATTCAGTATTTATTATTTTGCCCCTAGTAATATCCGGTAGAAATCTCCGAACCGAATACACGGGACGCGAACCCCACAAGTCCACTACATTTTAGAGTGATCCCAAAGGACCATAGAACATTTACATTTCATTTCATTTAACATTCCAACATTTTAACATTTCAATCATTTTAGTAGACCATCATTGGCCTACTCAAGTGAGTCGCCATGACTCGCACCGCGGTATAGTGTCCTTATGGCTAGACAACTATATTCTGAACTAGATTTGACCACCAGACTACTACTAAGGGCAATATACTTTCAATCAATGTCACTTTCACTTATTTACTTCTCTGTCACATCATAATATCTCTTATATCACATAACCTTTCTGATATTGACCATTTATTTTACATTGTACATTTTGCATTTACACTTTTCAAACCAACACACATTTATGCATATGATTTTTGTTTTTTACTCCCATATAGCATGACACTTACATATCATATTTTATCACTTATCACTTTAAATTAACAGTATTTATGACATAATTCAACTGCATTACATTTATATCAATTAGGCTACATTGTTCAGTCATAGACAATATTATTGCTTAAGCTCTACTTTGATGCAGTCATTCAATTCCAACATATCTTTAAGTTATCTTTAATTAATTATGCTATCAATTTCTTTAAAACCCAAATACACATAAATACTATACACATTCTTACAAAATGCTACCCTTGGTGCATTTAATAAATAAGTTCTTTAATAGTTATTTTATTTCACTATTTACCTAATTTTTAATTCCAAATTCTTTCTTCTTATAATTTTATGCCATTAAGTTCCTTACTTTCTGCTTATATCTATTCGTCATCTAATGTGGATTTTATAGCTATTTTTTAACCCACATCATTTCCCTTCAATTTTCCTACTCTATACACCTTATATTAACCTTAAGTTCACCTTAATACAATTAACTCCATTTAACCCATGTTATTCACATTCACACACACATATATATAAGCATTAAAATTATGAAATATGCCCCGTTCACACATACACTTTGAAATGCAAACACATACATGAACAAGTCTTACTTAAACTTAATATACATGTCCCACCTCATAAAAAAAATAACAATTTATAGTCAATTAGCCGATCTAAATTCTCAGTTAACCCTATCTTATCCTCAACAATTACATCTTAACTTAACACATGCTTCTTAATTTAGTCCAAATTTCACGAAATTGAGATACATATTTTATTCTATCTTAAAACAATTTTAACATTTAAACTCAGTTACATTTTGAACCTATACCTATAACTTCTTTGCATTAAATTATAGTTATAACTAAATTCTTTAAATTCAACAAATTGTTTAGCTTCAAGAAGAATTCAATTTAAGCAGCAATTTATCTAGTTGATTATTCAAAATCTTTTGATCATCATCTAACTACCGTTACTTTATTTTATAACTAAAATCTATGAGTTTATCTAATTTACACAACACCTGCTCTTTTAAAATTCCCTATTCAACTTATTACCATAATATATTTCACGGATCTATACTAAAGTTTTTATGTTATTTAACTATTATATATATATATATATATATATATATATATATATGTGTGTGTGTGTATATATGCATATATATCTAATTTAATCCTAACAGTAATTTAAATAAGGAAATTTAAATTAATTAAAACCTTTTGATGAGTTTTTTTATTTTAACGTGCACAAGAAGATCTTTATTATCACAAGTCCAAATTATAATAAAAGAAAGCAAGATAAAAGAAATTAAGAAAAAAAATAACATATGCAAACCCGATGCATCCATGGACAATGATCTCCGAATCTCCACTCATGGAGGGAATACTTACGAAAGCAAACATTTAGTCTAACAAAAATAAAGAGAAAATAACTCATAGCAAAGTCATAAAAATATTTAAGTAAATAAATAACTATTCTGGAATTAAAGAGAACAAGGACATTAAATCACAAAAGGCAGAAAATAAAGTTATATGCTTAACAAAAAGGCAATTAAGATAACATGTATAATATAGCATCAAAAGACAAAAAGAAAATACATGAAAATGAGCAAGAGAGGGCCAAATAGTGCCCACAGACGGGCCCGCGAGAGAGAGATGGGCAACCAAGGGAACGACAGACGGGACAGAAGGGTCACGTTACTCAACTCTTCTTCTTGTCGGTCGAGCCCAGAATGCAGGAAAATGAGTTAAACCTCCATTAAAGCATTTTTCACCTCAAAACTCATGCCCAAAAGGCCTAAAAGATGCATATTAAAGCCTAAGAATGCAACAGACTTATAAAGGCTCAGAAACCGATTCAAATCAAGAAAAACTATATAAAACACAAAATCACAGATTTGAAATTAAGAACATATCACATATTATCTACTTGAATTTGAACATGAAATAGTAACGATTTGGGCCCAGAATAATTACCCTCAAATTATATGATATCTGGAGAATGGAAGTGAACTTGTTCCTTCCTTGAATTTCTAAAAAAGAGATTTGAAATTTAGAGAGAAATCTCTTTCTATCTCTAGAAAATGTTCTTCCCTTTTTATTGATTCCTAAGAGAGATTTAGACTCTAATAAAAGATCAAAGCTTAAGCAAGATGATGAAAAATGTTTTAAAGAAAATTTTTTAAGTTTTCTCCCCAAAATCCAAATTTTTCCCTCTCTTCTTCTTTTTCCTTTTCTTGCTTCTGCCTTTTTTCTGTCTAAAGTTCCTAGCCTCCATTTTTTTCTTTTTCTCTTTCTATGTATACCCAAAAGTCAAAAATCCCTAATAAATCTTAAACCTTAAAAATCTTAAATCTTAAAATCCTTAATTTAAAGGAAACACTTATACTCTTAAACCTAATCCCTGAAATCCAAAACCCATTCCCCCTTTTTTCGCTGCACAAATCATTTAGGATCTATAAAATCATGAATAGACGTGTGTTTCTCAATTTTCAACAGACGGCTCTCAAACGTAGGATCGGATATTACCAAAATGCCACTCAAGCACCCAGGGACGAGCTTTGTGAGAGACGGGCAAGGACCAAAGATGACATGTGAAGCCCTAAGATGTACCCTGGAACGATTAGAGCAAGTGATTGGATGAGTTTTAGCATAAAGAGAGCATTTACTATGTAGTGGGGACATAATCGATATTTATGCCATTGTTGAGGGTACATCAGTTAATGTATAATAATTGATTTATGCTTGTAAGTAAGGGCTAAATTGAAGAAAGAAGTGATAATTCATGCATGTAGAAATATTAATTAAAGAGAGGGATTTAATGTAAATTAACCAAGGATTACAATTTTGGACCAATGGGAAATTAACATCAAATAATTCTAGAAGAGTGTTCATTTATTGGAGGCATAAAAATCTGCCCCTTTATGTTAGAGTGGCCGGCCATGTTACAGTGGAAATTTCCAGTATTTTTTTTCTTGCTCTCTTCTTCGTAAACACATCTTAAAAATTTTGCTCTTTGGATTGGAAGTTAATAGAGAGAGAAAGAAAGAACTTAGAGTATACAAGTATCTATCTAGGTGAGTAAGTTTATGATTTTGAGCTGGAATAATACTTTTCTTCTTCTTCCTTCCTTTATCATGTTAATTAGAGTGTGTATATGCAGATTTTAATAAAAAATTGAATGGTATTTTGTGTTGGTAGCCGAAGGTAAGGTGAGAGACAAAGGAAAAGAAAAGGTTTAAGCAAGGAAAGGAAAGAAACAAGCTGCGTTAAGGTATAGGAGTGTTTGTATATTTGTGTATCTATTGTGCATTATTTTTTATTGCTGTGAATATTGTAGTGTTCCATAAGAGTTACTTGAATGTAAATTCGGGTGTAGGATCCATAGGACCTGCCAAGGTTATTTTGATCATATCTTGAGTTACAGACCTCCAAATGGAGTGCTTCTAATTGTTGGTGAAACCTAAGACAGAGTAATAAAAATATATGGAAGAGACTCAGATCTGAATCTAGCTTCTTGACATTGAAACTGGAGATTTAAGTGGCTGACCTGATACTGCCCCGTCATTCAAAGCAGTCTATGGTATTTTTGTGATAACTCTTGTTATAGATGTCTAAATGACCTGTTTTTAGATGATATGGAAACTAGAGACATATGAGAACATTTATCTAGAAGGAAATTTTGCATAAAACCTTGTTTACTATGTCAAAAAACTTGCACAAGATAGACCTGAGAAGCTGTCTGCAGAAAGAAAAAAAAAAACAGGATAATTGGGTCTACCGACTGGATTGGAACCCAATCCAGTCATGTAGATGTATTCTGGATTGGCACTGCAATCTACCTAATTGAATTGGTCTTCAATGTTCCCCTGTTTTAAGTTTACAAGTGAGTTTTACTCATCGAAAAGTTACCAAATCTCATCCAAACTTTCTAAAATATTCACCAAACTTTATAAACACTTGTATAAGGTCAAAATAGGATTTAACAAATAAGAAATAGGCGATTATGCATTAAAATATGAATTTAATTAAAATACATGCAAGTGAATTATGAGTGCATAAATGTCTAAATATATATATACTGTTTATTGTGAACTTATAGCGTGCATTCTTGGGCATGTATATTAAGTGTTTGAGTTTAATTGTGCATAAATGGTTATATGGATATTGTTACGTGAATTAAAGTGAGCAATAACTAAGTGAACATGAAAGTGTTTAATGTAAAGCTAATTACTAAGTGCTTGAATTTTGCATAATCGTAGATAGATAGGCATGACTATAAGGGTTAGTGCTATTTTACACTATAGTCCTTTATTTGCCCTCATTATTGGCAAATTACAATTTGATCCATAATGGTTCAATACTTACCAAGTTACTCTTCCGTTTAAATAAATCACTATTTTTCGACTCTGTTTGCATTTATTCACAAATATCACTCTTATTTACTTAATGGCATTCAAATTGTCATATTACCATTTAATCCTCAAACTTTCGTTTTGGTCCTTATCTGACCATTACTTTACTCATTTAATCACATATTCACATATCTTAACATTTTCACACTAGCACTAGCCTTTTCCATTTCTCTACTCATTTGACGTGTAAATTTACCTTTTAGTCCTCGAACTTCTACTTTCATGTTCATTTTACATATTAGTTCATATTAACATTTTACATTGCATTTAAATTCGCTAATCATTCATTTTATCATTTTTATTCATTTCACTTATCATTTCATATACAAATTACCGTTTAATCCATATTTTATCAATTTCAAGACAAATTACATTTTTCCCCTTCTTTTGACGTTATTTATGGAAATGCCATTAGTTCATTTCTCTTTTCATTTTAAATCACTATTCGGCTTATAAATTACATATTAGTCCTTATTTTGTCATTTTTATGTAAAATTATATTTCAGTCCCTGAAATTTGAATTCTTTGCGAAAAATGTCATTTTAATTCCGCTTTTCATTTACATATCACTTATTAGTGTACTTTTACACTTAATTACTGTTTTACCCCTGAACTTTCGATAAATTACGATATGGTGCTTTATTTAACGTTTACTTATAATTTTATCATTTACTTATTACATTTTCACATTTATTCACTTCTTAGCTTATAATTTGACAATTAATCTCATAACTAATCATTTTTATGATAAATTACGTTTTAATCCTTAAACTTTTAATTTTCTTACATATAAGTTCTTTTTCATTTATTTTCTCATTTTTGCTATACTTTTTGCATTTCTAGGTCATTTTCATTATTATGACCCGTTTGGCTTATAATTTAGGTAAATTACCTTTTTACCTCAAACTTTCCATTTTCTTTCATTTAGGTCCTTTTTCGTATTTCTTATTTCCATGTTACTTTCCACACTTTCATGTCATTTTATTTTTGACAGAATCGTATCGTTTTACAATTCTGTGCTTTACACTTAGGCTTGTTATTAGGCTTTCATACTTTATATCTTTTTACTTTGTATCTTTTGACATTATTCTTTTACGTAATATCTCATATTACATTATAGCTTTACATGTTACACTTTGGCATATTATCGTTTTACACTTTAACACTTTACCTTATATCATTTTACGTATTATGGCTTTGCATATTATACTTTTACATGTTATATTATGGCATATCACATTTCATCATTTTACTTTCTACATTTTAGATCATTTTACAATCATGCCCTTAGTACAATCCCGACAGAAAATATGCAAACTGGATATACGGGACGTGGACTCCAAAAGGTCCACAGCACTGCACTAAGGAATGACCCCAAGCGATCACTCCATCATCTAACATATGATGTGTGACGTATGACGTATGACATATAACAGAGGACTATGAGAGACTATCGCGAATCTGTCATAGCAAAGCAAGTCGTCATGACTTGCACTGCGGTATGGGTGTCCCTATGGCTAGCCAAATATATTCTGAACTAAATTAAACCGCCAGACACTACTAAGGGCAAACTTTCTCAATTATATAAAATTCACCTTTTCAAATAGACTTTCAAATCCACTTTCGTTTACATTTAACATATATCATATAACATATAACTTGTTAATGCACTTTCATACTTTAACATTTTCATTTTCATTTCAGTCACTTCATTTTCATTTCTTTCACTTCATTATCATTTTTGTACCCTAATTGATCACTATTCCGATCAATTAGGCACAATTTTTACTATATACTTATTTCTCATAATAAGTATACTGAAGCCATTCAATGGGTATAAATTCATTTCAAAGCTCAATTCAATCATTTCGTAGCATTTTAGATTCAATTATTCAATGTTTATCATTATTTCCACTTTAAGTGTAATGGAGTATTATACTCAAAAATATTCATATATATTCCATAAATTTCAAATAAATTTATGGACACTTGTTTTCATGTCTAAATTCATTTTAAGTCATTAATCTTCAAATATATACAAAATATACCCTAGTACACACTAGGGTACCATTCAATCAAGGTGAGTATTTCACCTTACAAATTCTTTTAGTTTCATTTTAACATTCTAATTATCATTTTAAAGGTTCTTACTCACTTTTCTAAGCTTATACTCAAATAAGCTTACATTTATCAAAATTTTCACCTAGTTAATCATTTTATTTTCATGCATTTCTTTTCATTTAACTTTCCATTTCACTTCTAAGTCATTCTTTTATAAAATTTCTCTTCTAAGTCATTCTTTTATAAAATTTCTATCTCATATGACATGTATATCATATAACCTATTATATCTCCTCACTTAAGCCATTCGGCCACCTTAGGGTTTATCACTAACATTTTATTTATCACTCATTCATCGCTTTTTCTACTAAATTAAGCCTCAATTCATACATATATACCTTTTAATTTCATGTAATCACTAGGTATACTAATAATATACCTAAGTATACCATTAAGTCATATTATGGCCAACACTTGCCATTATTTTTCTTTCAAACTAATCGCTCTAATTAGCTTATTTAACATCCTTAAACTCAATTATCACTTTAATTTCAATTATACATGTCATTCACACACATTCACTACATTAACATAGTGGAAAAATCCTAATTTTCCAAAGGAAATACTTAGATTGAGTAATCACAAACCTTATACCCATGCTAATCTCTTCACAAGCTCCTCAATTCTTGCCTTAGGTCCTTGAAAATCCATTTCCCGTCAAATTCATCACCATGGCCGAATATACATAAGAACAAAACATCGATTAATTTTCTTCCTTTATCAAATCTAATCTCATAAACATACTCTAGACATCCTAGAGTACTCATAGAACCTATTAAATAATTTTAATTAAACTTAAATCTCTTACCTCCATTTGAAGACATAAACTTTGATCCTCACTTTTCCTTACTTCTAATCCATCAAATGGATACTAGAGGCTGCTATAAACTCATAGAGGGGATGAATTACATTTAGGACACTTGAATTAAGCAAGAATTCAAGCCAAGATTAAAGAAAATGGGGAGAGGAGCAAAGGGAAAATCATTCGGCCAACTAAGGGAGAAGAGAAGGCAAAAAAGAGATAAGGATTATGCACCCACCAAACTGCCATCAATTGCTTTTATAGTGGCCCAAAGTGGTCCAACCAATGGTCTAACCAATAAAGTCCAATTGCACTTTTCGTCCAATATGCAATTTTCTTATAGTTTTCTCATTTTCCAACTCCAAATTTGATTTTATAATTCATATCATGTAAAAACTAGGCTATACACAAAATTTCACCTCAATTGGAGTCCGTTTCCGATCCGGTTAAATCAAATCGGTCTGGTTCAATAATTATCAATGTTCTCAAAAAATTCCCGTTTTACTACCAAAAATTCTACATATCATTTAGAGCTTATCTGCAAACGTTCATCAACTTTGGAGATCATTTTCTATTTTTAAAGTATCAGTCAAACCTCCGGCCAATCGAGTACTATTCAAACCGTAATCATATCTTTTTCTTATTTTCTAAGCTTAACTCCTCATAAAAATAGCTACATAAGTCTTAACATATATTCATTAGACTCCAATAGGGGTGTACACTGTTCGGTACAATTCGAAAATTTCCAAATCTCCGTATTGTATTGAAATTTCGGTTCCTAAAAATTTCGATACAATTCGGTTCTTATAAATTTCGGTACAATTCGGTACTGTTTTTTTAATTTTGGTATAGTTCAGTTCGGTTTTTCAGTTCTTTCGGTACAAAACAAAACAATACAGTACAATACGGTATTTCGGATAATTTTAATAATTTATTTTTTAAATATTTTAAAAATTATCAATTCTTTAAATTTAAATTTTAATTCACTCCAAAAACTCAAAATAAAAATTTTCAAATTTTATTCTTAATAATATTGCTTTACAACTAAAATATTATTGACATTATTTTTAATAATCCTTGATGATGATTGGTGTGTTAATCATATATTAATTAAGTTTCTGATAATAAAAATTATACATATTATTATCTTCAATCATATATGAATTTATAAAAATAAATTGGTTTTGTTTGCAATTTATATAGAAACACTTGAGGTAGATTATTTATACATTTCATTATGTCAACCAAAAAGTGCATAGTAAAATGAAATAAAATTTTAATAGTAATGGTAAAAGTTTTAACATATATTAATTCATATTATAGCAGTGGAAGGAAATTCTAGTTATTTTTTTGGATATATAGAGACTTTAAACTATATATAAAATGTGTACTATATTTATAATTTTGACATATATATTAAATATAGGGGTTTTTGACTAAATATAATATTTTATCCGTGTTCAATTACTCATATAGATAATTAGATGTTGTGCTAGATATAAATGGGTATTAGTTGCGTGATATTAAATATAAATCAAATTAATTAATAAGAAAATTACATACTCATATAATTAGTTATATATATAGCTTTAGCTAGTTATATTTAGAGAATAGAAGATGGCTCTATGAACTATGATTATGTTTAGGGTTTATTCACATTTATTATCTTGATTCAATTATTATATTCAATTTCATTAATTTTGACTTAACAGTTAAGAGATTGTTAATTGCTATTGTAGTCAATAGTTATATTATAAGGGTGAATGTGAAATGCAACCATCTTTTTATAGGTTTTGTAGTTTAATATAATATATAATTAATAATACATATTGAACTTGAACAATTACTTTATGTCTTAATTTTCTTTTATCAAATTATCCATATATAGAACAATTTTCATGAAAAATAAAGTATTGTGATAATGAAAAACCAACATTTTTATAGTACTAATTACTAAGCTAATTAAATTATTCGTAAGATTATTATATTCTTATATATTTATATTAATTGGTAAAATTTCATTGATACAATAATTGTATATAATTATACTATTAAAATACATAATCAATTACTCATATAAATATTATCCCAAAAATATATGAGTATTGGTTGAGTGATGCTAAAAATAAATTGAATTATTGATAAGGCGATTAATATTATATACCCATACATTTACATCAATTAGTAAAATTTCATTTTTAATACATGCTTATTTATAAATAGATTTTTAATTTACATACTCATAGAAACATTGTGACGAAAATAGATAAATATTAGTTGAGTGACACTAAAAGTAAATAAAATTAATTGCATATTCATATAGATATAGTAATTAAATTTATCAAATTAATAATTAAAATATCCATTTTAATTTATTAACTATTTATTATATTAATTTAATGCATTAAAATATTTAATACAAATAATTATGAAACAAAATTTATATAATAAATATATAATATAAATTAAAAATTATAAATAATATTTATATATAAATTGCTAGTATTATATATAATAAGTAATAAATATCGGTTCTTTCGATCCAATTCGGTTCCAAAACAATTCGGTACTGTTCAATACGGTTCTCGGTCCGGTTCCATTACAATTCGGTTCAGTCCTAGTCAAAAAGTCAACGATACAATTCGGTTCGGTTCTAGTCAAAAAAGTCAACGGTACAATTCGGTTCTGAATTTTTTTCTTCGAAATTTCGGTTCGGTATAGAAAAATCCAGATCCGTGTACACCTCTAGACTCCAATAATATTTTGGGGTCAATCTGAGATCATTTTTCGGTCCAATAATTATTTATCAGTCCGATAATCCAATTTTTCATTGTCACCAAAAATTAATTTTTCATTACTATATGATTTTACTCATCAATACAAGTATGTCTATATTCTCAGATCATTTTTCTAAGGTTCGTAATATACTTTACGGTCCAATCAAACTCTCAGTCAAACCTATCACTATTCAAAACGCACCGCTAATTTTTTATTTTATTTTTTACTTTTAGAAGCCTATTTGAACTCGATTTCACTCCAAATTTTAAGTTCAAACTCATCATAATTTATATTTTCTAATAATCAAATAAAATATTTTTCGACTCCGGGAGGTACTATTCGCCCCGATGTCACTATGTACTATGGTTTTCTCATTTTCCAACTCCAAATCACTCCAAATTTGATTTCATAATTCATATCATGTAAAAACTAGGCTGTACACAAAATTTTACCTCAATCGGAGTCCATTTTTGGTCTGGTTCAAACAAATTGGTCCGGTTCAATCATTATCAATGTTCTCAAAAAATTTCCGTTTTACTACCAAAAATTATACATATCATTTAGAGCCTATCTACAAATTTTCAACGACTTTGGAGATCATTTGCTATATATCTTTTTCTTATTTTCTAAGCTTAACTCCTCATAAAAATAACTCCAAAAGTCTTAACATGTGTTCATTAGACTACAATAATGTTTTCGGGTTAATCGATATCATTTTTCGGTTCGGTAATTATTTACCAATCCGATAACCTAACTTTTCAGTGTCATCAAAAACTAATTTTTCATTACCATATTATTTTACTCATCAATACGAGTACGTCTATATTCTTAGATCATTTTTCTAAGGTCCGTAGCATACTTTACAGTCCGGTCAAACTTTAAGTCAAACACATCACTATTCACACCAAAAACCGCTAATTTTTTTCTTATTTTTGACTTTTAGAGGCCTATTTGAAGTCGATTTCACTCCAAATTTTAATCTCAGACTCATCATAACTTATATTTTTCAATAATCAAATAAAATATTTTTCGACTCCGAGAGGTACTATTCAACTCGGTGTCACTATTTACTATTGGAAAATATTATTTCCGGCTAGCCCGGTATTGGGACCATTACACCTTATCTTCAAAATCCGATCGATTCCTCACATCGAGAGTCTTTCATGGACTTCTCTGTGGTTGTCCTACAAATCTCTTCAAGGATCCCTTTTGCAAGAGTCTTTTAATTTTTCTCTTTCAAGGAATTGCACTCATTAGTTGTATGGTCAACATCTTTATAAAACTCACAATATTTGCTTTTATCCCACTTTGCATATGTCCGATCAAACATCTTCTTCGGCCAGTTTACTTTGTTATGTTTTTCTTTAATCCACATCAAAACTTTGGCAAGGGAGGAATTACGTATGTTATAGGCACTAGCTGGGTTACTATTATGGCCATTGAACATTTTTTGCTCAATTTCCTTCCATTTACTTGAGTTTTTTTTTTATGTGCTTACTTTATCTTGGCTTTTCATCCTTCCTCCTCCCCATTCAATCGGCTGCATTCTATCTGCAACATTCAATATTCTTTTATCAACTCTAAGCACATCATCCAACTGGATGTACTGATTGACTCTATCAATCAGATCTAAAAAATCTGTCGGTGGTCGAGTGGTGATGGACTCGAATAATGGAAAATTCCTCACATTTTTAGTCATGGCAGCTGTTGCTATCTCTACATGAAGGCTCTTTATCTCAGATGCCAAAGTTATAAATTTATCTTCATAATCCCTCAGACTTTCATCAGGCCTGTGTACCAAATTACACAAGTTGTTTGTTGTCTTTAGTGTTCGGATTTGGACTATGAATCCTATCGTGAACAAGTCTCGTATCTATTTAAATTATAAGGAAAGACCATGAAACTAGTCCAAAGCATTGCCAGCCAGTGTTGTGGGAAACAATCAGTAAAAAATTTGTTTGTCAAAAGAATACATTTGGATCTATGTTAAGTATTCCAACAAGTGGCATTTCGGAATGGTTTTGCTTGTATATCTAAGCATCTTGATCTCCTTAAATATGCTCGACACCTTATCTTCCCTAATCTCTTGACAGTATGGGGAGACAGTGTTGCCATTGATTAGGTTCTTTTTAGGATGCCTTAATCCGAACTTCTTTATTTATTGAAGAAACCATTTCTCGTTCTTGTCTTCTATGGGGTCTTCAATATGCTCATTCACTTTCCTCGAGTATTTTCTTTTTGGGGTGCATATATATGTTAAGTCATTTTTAAAGAGAGCATGGATGATCGTCTTGCATGTAGGTCGAATCGTGCTGAAAGCATGACTTTAACTCTAGGTTGGGAACATTTTCTCCTTCCCTTTTTCTCTACAACTCGCCTCATGCACATCCAATCAGGTGCATGACCTATTTCTCTCGACCTGATCTCGAATAGCAGTCCCCTTTTTCCTTTGCCTCTCACTGTCTTCTCTTCTTTCACTTTCTACCACCAGATCTCTCATCGAAGTTTGAGACTATTTGCCCTTCTGAACTTATTCCATTATGTTTCCACGTAGCTTTTGCCCAAAGCACCCTAAGATCGTTTTCAAATCTTTTATAGTGATTGGAGTAAAGTCTAGTTGTGCCATAACTTCTTCGTCAAACCTGGACAAAAGGTTTATGGGCAAGGTGGATTTGGGAGACTTTTCTCTTCTTACAATCGATCTTGGCCTCCTTTCACCATCAATTCGATTACTTCCTCCAGTTCTAAAGAGCCTCAATTGTTTCATGGGTTTTCCATAGTCTCTCAACGAAAGAACCAAATGATAATTCCTGAATGATCAGAAATGTGTGAGTCGGATGGAAGAGTCCGATCGAAACAACAAAACAAGTTGAATCTGCAAATAAGAAAGGCCTGGTCAGACTAGGCATCAGCACTCCGAAACTTAAGTTAGTAAACTTAGAGAGAGAAATTATAGAGAAGGTTTCAAGAGTCTAATACCTAGCTCATGTATGTTTGAGCTATATATAGTGTATATTTGAGGTTTGTTTGCACATATATTTGAGTATTAAGTTTAGTATTCTAGAACAGTTTGGTCAACATGTGTGTCAGTGGACTAGCAATGTATGGCCATGCCAGTCCGATAAATAATATTATTTTCATTATAAAATTTAAATTATCTAAATTTTATGTCTATATTAATATTTTTTTATATTTTTTCAACATATTGTTTTGCTTGTTTTTTTGATAGATACTGTTATTAGTTTAAATTAATTTTTGTTATATAATTGGATTAATCGAATCTCTTGTATTAATTTTTTTCTTAATCAAATGTTATTTTATTATAAAATTCAAATTATACATAATATTAATGTTAAAACTTTTTAAGCTCACGTTGTGTTAATTTTATTTATGGGATAAGGTGTTTTTTTGCCCTCGAACTTTCAAAAATGGAGTAAAAATACCCTTATACTTTTTTTTGGTCGGTTTTTGCCCTTAAACTCAATCAAAAGCTTGAAAAATGCCCTCGCGATGGACGAAAAATCCAGTTGGCAAACGGGGTGAACGTCAACCAATCACTTATCGACACGTCAGCAGACACGTGGCAAAATATTTCCTAGTTAGCAAAAAAAAAAAAAGTTGAAATGATGTGGCAACAACCAAACATCCAAAATTTTGCATTTAAATCCAAACACCCAATCATTCAAGTTAAAATCCAAACACCTAACATGCATAAAAATCCAAAAAATCTATCTCCAAACAGTCTTCTTCTTCTTCAACGCATAATTTGAAAATGAAAATGGGAAGGGCAAACAGTATTGGTTCGCAAAACTCCAATGCTGGTATAAAATAAAAGTTGTGTCGATATGGTGTGGAGGCCATCAGATTGGTAGCTAATACAACTGTAAACAGTGGAAAAACTTTCTACAGATGCCATAAGTATGGAGTATACTGTAATTTTCTGTATTTTGAACAATGTAATAGTATTAAACTGTTAGGACTCAACACGAGTTAGGCTCTTTTGGATGGGGTGGGGGGGGTATAGAGGGGTAATTAATTGTCTGTTTGGATCGGGAGAAATGGGAGTAAATGGGTGGAAAGTAAATTTAAAATACCTTAATTTCTCCCGTTTGGTTTGTAAAATGAAAAAAAAAAGAGAGGGGAATGTAAGGGAAATAAGATTTCCCAATTAACTCCATATTCAGCTTTTCATTTCTCTCCAATTTGGAGAGAAAGCGAGGTAATTGAGAGGAAGATGAGATATAGTTATATAAAATTACCAATTTATCCCTTCCTCTATCTTATCTCTTTCCCCAGCTTGACGAGTAACTTTTCCTGGCTAGTCTAAAGAAGTATGACATATATAATATCAGTATTTTGCTAAACTTTTATTTCTCTTTCAAAAAGAGCTACCATCACGTTTACGTAAAATGCATTATATTTCAAAAAAATTAAATAAAATTATTATGTAAGAAATATTTTTTTCTGTGAATTACATGTAATCTGAACATCAACAAAGATGCCAAAACTATCTGTAAGAAAAAAAACTAATCATACTAAAAATAGTTCAGTCCAAAATAGAATTAAACCGACCACTGAAATTCATTAAATTCAAACAAAAAGTATTGTATAATATAATATAATACATTAATCCGTTGGTAGGTTAATAAGATAGTTATTAATTACATTAACCCAACAGTAATAATTAACGCTTGAAATTTCGGAATTTGAAAATAGTATGCAGTGAGAAGGTTGAGATTTTTATTTATTACATTAATCCACCAGTGGGTTAATGTTATAATTCGTTCAAAAGTGAAATTATACAGTGAGAAGGTTGAGTATTTAATTATAACATTAACCCACAAGCGGGTTAATGTTATAATTCATTCAAAAATGAAATAATGCAGTGAGAAAGTTGAAATATTTAATTATAACATTAACCCAACAGCGGGTTAATGTTATAATCCATTCAAAAGTAAAATAGTTATTGGACATGTTGGGTTATATTAAAAAACTGAAATTATAGTTATTGATAATAGACAAAATGTATTATTTGATTCCAACAGTAACAATCAACGCTTGAAATTGCAGAATTTTAAGCCATTATGCAATGACAATATTGAAATATTTATTTATTACATTAACATACAAGTGGGTTAGTGTTATAATTCAATTAAAAGTGAAATTGTTATTTGTTATATTGGATTATGTTAAAAAACTGAAACATATAAGGGTATAAATGTCAAAATAAAATATACTGTTAGAAAGAAAATTTAATTTACTCTATATTTATTTTAAGTTACCAAACAATGGAAAAGAAAAGTAAAGGAAATGCAATTTACATTACTCTCATTTCCACTCATTTCCTCTCATTAAAGGAAATTCAATTTACTCTCATCCAAACAAAAGGTAATGGAAGGGTACGGAAGAGAAGAGACAGGAAAGGAAGGAGAAAGAAAGGGAAGGGTACGTGATTACCTTTCCATTATTTGGGAACGAATAAAAATAGAGGAGTAATTAAATGAAAGGTAAGTATATAAAATGACCAAATTGCCATTATAGTAATATTATTTTTATCCCCATCACCACACCCTCAGGTGGTGATTTCTGCCCAGTGTCACCACCTGAGATGGTGAAATAGTCTGTCCATCTAAACATCATAGCCTTTGGTGGTGAAACTCTCTGGTTGTCATCTTTCACCATTTTGCACTCTTTTTGAACTTCTAAAACTTTCAATGCAAATTTTATTTCTTCAAATGAACTTTTAACCCATTAATCATTAAAAATTAATAAGATTAAACCTAAAACCACCAAGAGTAACACAATTAAGCCAACTTAGCAATCAAAAGAAAAGAATTAAAAAAATGTAACTGAAAGATAATGAAAATTAGCTACTAAACTACAATTCCAACCTAAAATTTACTTAAAAATTACCCATAAAAACCTGTGTAAAATCTACTAACATTGACATTGAGCACAACTCGTGATAGTGGCCTATATTGAATAGTCATTGAAATATACTATAACCCGATAGTGGGTTATAGTATATTTCAATGACTTTTCAGCATAGGCCACTATCACGAGTCGTGCTCAATGTGAAGACTCGTGATAGTGGCCTATGCTGAAAATTCATTGAAATATACTATAACCCACTACCGGGTTATAGTATATTTCAATGATTTTTTTGCATAGGCCACTTTCAATGTCAATGTTAGTAGATTTTATACGGGTTTTTATGGGTCATTTTGAAGTAAATTTTTGAAACTGTTTAACATTTTGTACAAATATTCATGGCCAACAATTGTCTTGCAAAAATATTCAAATATTAATTTCTATCACCACATTGCAAAAATATTGTCTTGAAAATTAAAAATTAAGAAACATTCAAATTACAGATTGAAATTACATTTTAAAGGAACTATAACAAAAAGCTACTGTCATGATAGATATAACAAAAATCATAAGTGTTTCCTGCAATTGCCTCAAACAGTATCAGCTTCATCATGTCTTTTCTTTTTCCTTGCTTCCTTCTCCAGTACAAGGGTATTTTCTGTAATTGCTTCCTTTCCTTTCCACTTCAAACCCATAGGCTTAAAGGGCAGATTAGTTGGACGTGAAGCTCCTCTTTCATCTACAACAAAGTGAATTCTTCTCGAACCAATTGTTTGTTTTTGCATAAGCCTCATTTGTAATCTAGACTCATTTTCATTGGGGATGGGCCTCTTAATTTGGGGGTCTGGATCATGTGCAGCCTGGTCCATAATTAATAGCCTTTATTTATTACCAACCTATCAAAATAGCATTAAAATATTAAAACAAATCAAGAAATATCATGGTCTATTTACCTCAGCAACAAATGTCTCCCATGTGCCGGATTCTATTTCTGAGTTGTCTTTATCTCTTGCTTGTCGTTTTACTTTTTTCCCATTGCTTTTAGCTGGCCTATTTTTCCCTACCCTTTGAACATGTGACCCGCCTTGGCAAATCTGACTTTCTTGGGTTTGTAAATCTTCAATGGTAGATTCAACAAACACATTTTCTACAGGAACTGTTCTTCTAAAAAAATTTTCAGTTCCTACAAATCCACCCGCATGTGCATCAAATCTAGAAATTAAAACATATTTAGCAGCTGCTTCAGTTCTAGTAGGAGCATCAGATCCAGCACCTCCATCAGTTGTAGCAATTTCAAGTGTTGACATCTGCAACACATATCAATAGAAAAGAGAAAAAATGATAATATTCATAAAAATAAATTTCAAGGTTAGAATTTAACTTGTTTGCAGTTTCGGACATTGTGGCCTTTAGATCCACACTTTTTGCAAGTAATAACAGTTTTCTTCCTTGAAGCTTTCCAGATTCCTTTTCTATGGATATTTTCACTTTTTTCTCTTATTCTATTCACTTTGGGCCTACCAACTTGCTTTTTGATTGGTGGTGGTTCCATCGGAAGGGCTTCATCAATTCTCCAATAGTTTCTACCCTTTACTGGTTTCAACTTATGCTTGTATGTTAATTTGTATGATTCCCTGTGATACCACTATGATATTTCCTTCATTGGATCCATTTTCAGGTGTTGAAATGATTTGATGGCATGTGGACAGGGTATTCCTGATAGATCCCACGCTCTACAGGTGCACCTCTTATTATTCAAATCAATCACATGTCTATCATCACCTTCAGTAATCTCAAATCCATTATCTCCATTAAACTCCACCTTGCAAATATGTGCAATTTTCAGATAAGCAGAATACAACAACATACATTTAGGAGACCATTCACAGTTCCATATATTGACCATATTCCCATACTCTACTAATCTATTCAAAACCATAACTCTTATCCCTTCCATCAATCCAATAATTGCCTTCTGTCTAGGCTCTTTGATCCATGCATTAAAACTTTCTGTTATATTATTGTCAACCATGTCATTTTTTGACATGGTTGAAAAATACGCCCTATACCATGACTGTGGAGGGTAATGCAATAAAGTCCTAGCAGCCTCTACATTCATCTTTCCTATCTCCTTCAAATTATCTTTGAATTCCTCCTCATATGTACTCCAAGCACACCACCATAAATATTTTTTAAACTGGGTTTCTCTCCATATCTTACACCAGTTTACCTCAATGTGCCGCACACAGAATCTATGACTAAATTCTGGAAGTTGTGTTTGAATAGCATCAATCAGTCCCTGTATTATAAGATAAGTATGATTACTAGTTGAAATAATTAATATACATTTGCTCAAGTAAAATATACTTTAATATTTACATACCTTCTGCATATCAGAAATGAAAGTCATTCCTGCTCCTTTCTCCAAGTTCAATGACTCACTAAGTAATTTAACAAACCATCCCCAATGTCTCTTATTTTCTTAGGGAACAACGACCAATGCAATTGGAAATAAATGATCCATATTGTCTTGACTAACAGATGAAAGCAGCCGTCCCTTGCATTTTCCAAGTAAAAATGTCCCATCTAAACCTATGATAGGTCTACATCCATTTCTAAAGTTTTGTTGCAAAGCCCTGAAACATACAAACATCCTTAAAAAAAACCCTTCTACCTTCAGCCATTGCATCCTTGCTAAGTTCCAATACAACCTTGCTTTCTGGATTGCTGTCTCTAAGTTCTTGTGCATAAGCTTCCAAAATCTTAAAATCATCGATATAACTCCCTTCAAGAGCTGTAAGAATAAGCTTCTTTGCAGCCTTCAACTTATGTTGTGAGACATTAACATTAAGTTCCTCAAAAACCTCAGCTCTCATAGATTTAAGCTTGTATTTTGGGTTGTTTTGAACCCTCAACCTAAAATATTCAGCAAGCAACCTTGATTTCACCCTTGGGTTGAAATAGTCTCTCATGCAATTGTGTTCCGGATTTAGAGTCTTCACTCTAAATCCCTCGCTCTTTCCATCTCTTGAAATTAGGCACACAAATGGACAACCCACATCACATTTGTACCTAACCCTTGTCTTGTCAGATTTTACAATTTTTACACCATAACCATTTGCCACAGCGTACATGTCCATTACCTTTCTTGCCTCAACCAAATCCTTAAAGGTCATGTGAGCTGTGATGACCTTAAAATTTTCCAATCTAGGATTTATTACCCTTTCTCTAGCCTCCCTAATTTGCTCTTCAAATTCTGGATCACTGTCATTTTCACAATCATCAGAAGAATCAGCAATTCCTTCCTCACTCTCATTTTCATACTCATTTGGATCATCATTGGAATCATCACAAACTATTGCATGTATATCTACCCATGCATTCATATCATGTGCTGCATCATTTTCATCACTCCACATATTCTCATTTTCTACTGGATTTGCATCTTTACCCTCCCAATTTAATTCATCATCATCATCATCATCATTTAGTTTCATATCACTTACTGTTGTATTTTCTTCCCCCACATCGCCACTTAATTCACCAATATTACATGCACTATCCACTGTTGTAACAGATTTTAGCTTCCTTGTCTTATTTTTGGGATGTTCTGATAGAGGACATAGTGCAATACCTTCTAACTCCACATCATCAGCAGGATATAAGTTTATGATATTAAAATCATCACAAACTAATCTCTGCAATGTTCTAAGCCCTTCATCACCATCTATCACATAAAATTTTTGATGTCTTCTTCCATATTCCAAACATACTAGAATCTTACACACATTCAAAATTCCTCATTTTTTTTCATATGTTGCCACTAAATCAAAAAAACACAAATGGTCAGGGTCTAATTTGTGCTGTTGATGAATCTTACTGTCGCAGTAATCTAAGTGAGACTTTTTTACCCAATTGCCCTAATAATGAAACCAAAGGTCAATGGATTCTGACATTGTACTAAAACAAAAAGAAAAAAATGATTACTATTAATCCTGCATTAGATAGCCACTTTCTCATATACATCTGTTAATTTAAGTTATGAGAAAGTAACTTTTAAAGTACTATCGAAAATGGGACACAGAGCAATTACGAGTTAGAGTTTCAATCACGAAGCAATCACACAGCAAAAAAAAAAAATCAAATAAATGATCTTCATGGAGCAGTAAAGAAAAATACCTGCATGAAATTAACAATCGAATAGAGAATCGCTTAGATAATCGCTGAATTCGTTGATGATGAATGGGTTTCACAAGGGGTGATGAACTACAGGGTTTTTTTAGATGAAATTGTTCCTCAATGAAGCAATTTCTTTTATGAGATAATCGTTTTGAGAAAATGTTTAATCGTTGATAGTGAATTGGTGATGAACAATAGGTATGACAATAGGTGATTAACTATAGGATTTTTTCGGATAAAAATCGTAATCTGAAAGCTAAAAATGGGTTTTTATTTGGTTACAAAGTTAAGGGATGTTGGGTGTTTAGATTTAAATGCAAAATTTTGGATGTTTGGTTGTTGCCACATCATTTCAACTTTTTTCCTTTTTTTTTTTTTGTTGACTAGGAAATATTTTGCCACGTGTCCGCTGACGTGTCGACAAGTGATTAGTTGACGTTCATCCCGTTTGCCAACTGGATTTTCCGTCCATCGCGAGAGTATTTTTCATGCTTTTGATTGAGTTTAAGGGCAAAAATCGATCAAGAAAAAGTATAAGGGTATTTTTACTCCATTTTTGAAATTTCGAGGGCAAAAAACCACCTTATCCCCTTATTTATTTATAAAAATCTTTTAAACTATAAAACAAATCTAATTTAAAGTCCAAATTGAAAATCCCAACCAAACCAAAATATTTCGATTTAATTGTATAATATATTCGGTTGGATTTCAATTCTCTATCTCATATACGGTGATTTAGTGTATCGAACTCGCCGGTCGTCTCCGTTCCGCCCCCCCCCCCCCCCCCACACAAAAAAAAAAATCAGAGAGAAACACAAAATGGCGTTAACAGGCAACAGTATAATCCTACAAAACAGCGCCCTTATTCCTACGAACTTCCCATTATCAAAACTTGGTTCTAAACCCATCAAATTCCAATCAAATCCACACACTCTCTTTCAGTGTAAAGTTCAAATTAATCCCCTATCTTGTGTGGCCAATTCTACTTTCGTATCAGATGATGTTGCTATGCAAAGCGTAAATCCCATACCCAACACATCTAGTAAGTTTCCCCATTTACCCATTTCCCCATTTCTTTTTATTTCACCTTGAAGTCTCTAATTTTGTTGATATGGTGTGCAATTTATGTAGCATGGTCCGAATTTGCTAGAAATGTATCTGGTGAATGGGATGGGTTTGGAGCAGACTTTACTGCTCAAGGAAATCCAATTGAACTTCCTGAATCTGTTGTGCCTGAAGCGTATAGGGAATGGGATGTTAAGGTTTTTGATTGGCAGACTCAATGCCCCACTCTTGCTTTAACTGAAGAGCTTGTTATGACTTACAAAACCATCAAATTACTACCCACTGTGGGTTGTGAAGCTGATGCTGCCACTAGATATAGCATTGATGATAGAAATGTTGGAGGTGTTGATAATAAAGTATCTGCCTTTGCATATCAATCTAGTGGGTGTTATGTAGCTGTGTGGCCAATTCAGGATGATGATGGTGTATCTAGTGGATTTGAGATAGAGCATTGCTTGATAAATCCTCAGGATCGCGAGTCCCGTGTGAGAATAATCCAGGTTGCTCATGTAGCTAATGGAAAGATGGTGTTAGGAAATATCAGTGTCTTTTGTGAGCAATGGTATGGGCCATTTAGAAATGGTGACCAGTTAGGTGGATGTGCAATACGAGATTCTGCATTTGCTTCCACTTCAGCTTTGCAAGCTTCTCAAGTTGTAGGAGGTTGGCAGGGTCCCAGTGCTGTTGCCAGTTTTGATACTTCTCAAACTGTGAGTTCAGTAGCTTCTCTTCATCGTTGTCTTGCCTTGTGCTATGATATATTTTGTTTAACATGATTTAATCACTTTGGGAAATTATTAAATCCCCAAATGTTTTTACCCCATTGCGTTTCTGGAGCAATAAAGCAGAAATAACTTTTAGATGCGCAAAACTTCTCACATGACTTGTGATGAACTGTTTCAATTAAGAAGAAAATAATGTTTGCTGCGTGTATGTATAGGCACAAAGCTCCTATGTTATGGTCCCACATTACAGATCAGAACACTGGAGGATTATTCAAGCTTGTCAAAGGAGCTTGTATTTTTGAGCTTGTTAGAGAAAGTTGCCTATCTTTTGGACTGGAAATTTTTGACTTGTTTTATTGATTAAATTTGCCTCCTTAGATAGAGGTTTCAGCCCTAGGAATATCTAGGAATTCTTTTCTAATTGGAAATATTAAAATAGAAAATAGACCACTAATTTCTGCTTAAAATAAATTTTATTATAACTAAAATATTGCTGTTAAAAATAAATCTCACTATAACTAAAAATACTACCTTAATAAACTCAAACCATAGAACCGTAACATCCTAGGTTGCCAAATTTCTGTAAACAACTTGAATAAGAGGAGAAAGGTTTTGCATGGGCCATGTGGGATTGGGGGATGGTTATGAAAAGCAGAGAGCTGCCTCTTTTTGGTGGCTCTTCTGAGTAGGCCTGTATAGTATAATAGGTTTGCAATACAGATTATGCCTTGATTCAAGCAAATTGAATGCGATGTTATAACCAGCTTAAACTATTGAAAGTAATAAGTAATCCGTAATCTAGAAAGAAATGTGGATTATTTGAATAGCGGTTATGATGCATGAATGTATAGGTTTAAAAGAATTTTGGGAAAGTAGATTTTCTTATTATCTCTATTGTGTATAAACAATCAGTGTACAGAGAATTTTATACAGAAATCCTACGACTAATTAGAAAGTATAAACGACTAATCAGAAAGTATACAGCTAGCCTATCAATTATAGAATTAACAAACTAAGGAAACAAATAATAATAGTCAACAAAAACCCCCCTTCTTGGAAGTATGTCAGCAGGCTCAAAAGATCAACCTATTGAGTTTCCAATTTCATATTGGTAGTACCATAATGCTACTAGATGATTAAACAAAAATGAGTAAATGATTAGGAACATCAGGATACACAAAACATTATTATAGAGATCTTGTAAAATATCTAGAAAGATGTTTTGGCTCAGTATGAAAGTATATTGATTGGTGCTTAAGTTGGTAGGAATGATGCAGTACCCTCTATCATTTTGATCTAGAATATGCTCCTAAAGAAGATTCTTAGGAATGAAATAAGCCTTATACATTTTTATACTTTTTTCAATGCAAAAAAATAGAAACAAAAAGAAGAATTTGCAATCGAAATTATTCAATAATTCTCTCTGGTTTATTTCCTATTCTACTTGGGATTAGGAATATGATAGAGATGCTGATCATGAGGATGAACCAAGGCCCAAGACATGGAGGGTATATACGAGAAGAAATAAAAAGAAGGGAGGAAATGATGAAGGTGCTGAGGTGGCAGAAGTTAGTTAGGATTTTGGGGTTAGAGAGAGAAAGGGGAATAATTATATAGAGGTGCTTTTGTTAGAGGGGGGTAGGGAAGAACTTGCTTTCTAGAGAGCTAAGGGAAAAGGGAGAGGGGTGCTGTGTTTGGCTACCTTTCTTCTTGAGGTGTTGGCCCTTATTTTGCTAGTTTTGTTATTTACGTTTGATTGTAATATTGAGGAAGACTGCTGTCAGTTATATTAACAAGCTCAATACAGATTTGCTTTGTCTTCATCCATTCTCCATTTCTTATTAATTTCTTAGTATTGCTTGTGTGCTATTTTTCTGAGTTGCATCAGAATAACATAGGGTTCGTGCATATTTTCTTGTGTTTGTGCTGTGGAACAATAATTCAGATAAAATCCTTGACGATTCACTTTTTACTCTGCACATTGGCTCCTTTCTCTGTCCATCATAAAATAAATTCTAATCAATCAGTAAGTATGATTATTCTGAAAGAATCCTTCTCCATGTCTTTGTTACTAAAATTCTTAACTCTTTCGATTATCCAGGATTTCCTTCTAGAGGTAAAAGAAAATGGTGCAAAAAAGTCAGTAAGAGATGACCGTTATCTCATATTGCTTCCAAAACAATTATGGTGTTCACTAAAAGCAAGCAAAGATGGTGAAACTAACTGTGAGGCAGGATGGCTGGCTGAACATGGATTTGCTGTTACGTCAACATGCATTTTTTCAAGTGAAGCAAAGTTGAAGGTAATGCCAGTTTCTTTTTTTCATTTTTTAGCGTCTAGCAATAGTGCCATAAACCACTGCGAGTACTAGTGGGTGAGTCTATTGGTTGGTAATAGAATATTTATTTAGAGAATCATGTATCGGGACCTGAAATTTTTTAGTCTTGCTTGAACCCAATTGGCTTAGTATCTAGGTTCTCCCATTTTTGAATAATGTGGAAGACTCTGGATTAACTCAAGCAACTAGGAAAATAATGGGGCAGTGGAAGATTATCACACTTGGCCAACTCTCCATCATCCTTTTCCCCTGATTATTTGACTTGATCAACAATCTGCTCATTGTTGGTTGCTTATATGTTGTCAGCCAGGCCTCAAATGACATTTTGCTTCTTAGGACTCACCCACATGCCCTTTGTCTCCACAATTTATGACACTTAAAAGGAAGGTATTATTTTAAGCTTGGAGTGTCTTGATAGGCACTACTGTCAGTTTAAAAGCCTTCTTGATGGAATCATACATATTTTTAGCTGATTTTCTCTACTTTTCTTGCATCAGCTGTAGGCTGATGATGTACTCAAGAAATTTCTTGTGTTTTTGTTCAGTTTTAGGCCATAGTTGAGTCATCTTAAGATACCTATAAATCTATTGTTTTGTTCATCTCAAAGTTACAAGAAGCAAAATGCCCTTAGAACTTCATATTGTTGGTATCATTGGCTTTATCACCATTAAAAGAGTGAACTCTTGGATTTGCTTTCTTAGGAATGAGGTAAAAAATTTTCTTCATAAAAAATCTCAATAGAATGCCAACTGGGGACAAGTATATCTTTGAAAATTTGGTGGATTTAGATAAGATTGAACCCTTGGTGCAGCGATACCATGTCAACAAATGTTATCATCATTATTTTCATATTTGCTCGCATTATTTTGGAGATGCTTACTGTTGGAGTCCATCATGAAGACATGCATAATTTCTCGCTAGTAATTTTTGCATGCTAGTCTATTAAGTGTTCTAGAACTGGATGAGTCGCAGGACGATTAACAAGAAGATTTAATTCAATTGCCTTTGACATTCCCTTACCTTTCTTTGTGTTTGGATTCTTAGGATGATCTATTTTGAATGATAACTCAAAGAGAGACTGAAACCTTGAACCTTGTTAATAGAGAGAGATCTGATCTCTTGATTTTTTTGATAAAATTATGACTTAGGGTTTTATTTCTCAAATGGCCTTGCAAATAGGCAAGTCTTATTACATAAGTAGAAGTCCAATTTTGTGGGCTTCCTTAAGAAAGAAATAATGCTAAAAATAATTTAAATTAAATAGCAAAAAAACAGAAATTAAACAAATCAAACTTGACGTCCTTTCCTCTCGTAAGTCTGACAATCAAACGCGTCCACAATATCTTAACAACATCAAGAGGCGGACAGGGTATTGAGTTGGTGCACTGAGAGGCGGCAGTGTTAGTGGAAGGGATTTCAGGGCTTACATCGCATTTTGGATTGTTGTGATTGTTATGGAATTAGAGAGACCTTACACTGACTTGTTCTGCATGCTCATTACACGGGCAAAACAAGTGAGAAAACAAAAACAACTCTTGTGACAACTTTAACTCGTTTCCTAAAAATTATTTAGTTGTCTTTGCACTACAATCCTTTATTTGAAGCCGTGCATTAAATAGGTTTTATAAGGAGAGAGAGAGAAGCGACAAAATTTTAATGCCTTTTTATAAGGAGGGCAAAATTTTAATATATTCTAAATAATGCATATTTTAATAAAATTGGCAGAATTGTTTTAAAATAATGTAAGGTTACGAATTGACCGCCACCTCCTTCAAGGTGACTTCGCCCCTGCGCGTGGGCACTTAATTTAACATTTGATAAAAGCCAGTACCTCAGTATTAGTGAGAGCACAAATTATAATTTTATTATAAGAAATTAAAATTATGTGATTATTATTGGATTAAAATTTAAGAGGGAGTATCTAAAATAAATGAGGGAAATCACCATATTAATTTACATATATATAATTAAGAAAATTCTAAAAGTGAGGGTGTGCACTCTGCCACTAATGTGAGTCCCGTAAAAGTCAGTTATAATATTAATTGAATTTTAACATGCTGAGTTGCTCCTTGATTAAAATCTGGGGGAAAAGAATAACTTGGTTACTTGAACTGAGTCCTATTCAATTGGACCATTCAAAACTGAATCTGTTCTCCCTCTGCTTTCTTGCCAATGATTAACCATTAGGTTGGTTTAGATATCCTGCATTATTTGTCTTAACTATGCTCCAGATGACCTTATGAAACAAATTAAAGTCCAGTAACAAGACAACTTGTCTTCAATTGAGTGACCACGGATGAACTGTAACTCAAAATAAGAGAAGTTGAATACGTTAGATGAGAGTTGAAGAAAATATAACAAGAGTTTGGATTATTTTAGCTGCATTGAAGATTGCCGCTTTATTGCCATGAGAAGAAAGGTTCATTATTGCTTGGACTTCTAGTGGTTGGTGATAGAGGTTTTTGTAAGATCTGATTTTGGAAGTAGAAGATATAGTTCCTAATGAAATGTGACTTGTGATTCGCATCCGTGAGTGCAAGCATAGAGGGAGCAGGGATGGAAATGTTCAACGCATGTCATCCGAGATTAGACTGAAGTTTGTTAATTTTGATTATTTTCAAGGGGATCACATGGCACAGAAAAAACAAAGCAGAGGGAAAATCAGGACTTGTACCTATAAGAGTTATGTACATTCTTCTATATTTCTATTTGTGTTGCATATGTCATCCTTGTTCATGTGATGTAATTAAGCAAAACGTTTGTACTTTGCTTTGACATGAATGTATTTTTTTTGGTCTTTTTGGCAGGAAATTGCAATAGCAAGAGAAACAGCAACTCTGCAAGGTGTGTAGCTAGTGATGTTCAAGCCAGGGGAGTTGCAGCTTGCAATTAGAAATGGCTTTATCGCCGCGCGGACACAGACTTGCAAGTAATTAGAATAGGCAAAAATGTATTAGCTTACACATTGTGCTCTTATAAATGTCGAGGAAAAGCAGTAACATGACTATTTCTCTATGCATGGGGGAGTCGATGAAATCCTCGTGCTTAACAGTTCAAAAGAATTATGTGAAAAAATAAAAATAAAAAAATAAAAAATAAATAAATTGGAAAGGAATCAAGCTTTTGCCATAGCTTATTATGTAGAGGAACCATTTTGATTCATGCTATTTATTTCTTGTCCTTATTTCCTACGCATACACATTTAACTAAGCCTTAAGTATTAATGTACCAACAAAGAAATAATCAAACCAAACAGTTATTGATAGTTCCCGATTTGTCGGGTTTAGAAGAAAGGGTGTTCGATGGTGGTTTCTACATGAGCCGATCGGATCCCTGTTATCGGCAAAAGAGTTTGTCCAGTCGGATCAGGCGTAAACACTTCAAAACTTAAGTCGGTAATGTTTGGAGAGAAAAAATTTAGTGAGAGAATAGTTCAAGATTGAGTATGTTACCTTATGGGAAAATGACTTGGGGTTCTTATATGGGACGTAGAAGCCCACTCAAGTGGTCTACTCTGGTGTCAGAGTAGACAGGCGACGACGTGACGTGGAACAGGTGAAGGATGGGATGGAGGCATGTGACAATGAACTTTTGAAGCCCCATCAAGTCCAATCGGACAGCCTGCGGGCCTAATCTCTTCGTTTCCTGTGAGCATCCGCTCATTCATGTGCTAGGCTTTAGAGGTGCTGGGCTCAGGGAGCATTGGGCCTTAGTCATAGTTTGGCTTTCGGGTTGAGCTTAATTCAGGCCCAAGCAATTAGTAATATTGAGTATTATCATTTGTCCCGCCTTCAAAGGGATCCGATCAGGTCGAGGCGAGGGACAACGATCAAGAGCCTTTAGCTGCTCAGTCACTTCAAATCTCTTTAATAATTTTTGGTTTCGAGTTTTCAATGTCGTCAACACATTAATGGGGGGACGTTTCATCACAAGCGCCCATTATGGTGACACTTCGTTCTGATAATAACTTTTGGATGGCGCATTTATTGACAGGCATTTGATCGTGCCCATAATGGCGACTCTTCGCTAATAACGTTTTGCCTTCTTGGTTTCCCCCAATCGTGGGCTACCACTTGTATTACGCCGATTTTAATGCTTGGCTTAAGGAGGAAGCTTCATCATCCTATAAATAGGTGGCTCCTTCTATTTTTACTTCAAAGTTCAAGGCCTTCACTCCTTTTTCATCGTTTTTCTAGAAATTTTTGCTATGAAGATGTTTAAGCACCTCAAAATCTTTCGCTCTCTTTTCTTCTTGACCTTTTGTCATTTTAGGAAGATAAATGAATTTTGTTCTTCTAATAGAGGGAAATCTTCTCTTGATGGAGGGAAATCTTCTCTCAATGGGTTTCTTGATGGAGAACAGGCGGGGCTTCTGACCAGGGCATTACCTGTTGATAAATGGGTAATGGTTCCTCAGTCTGTATTTCCTTTTCCATTTTCTGCTTTTCCCTCTCCATTTTCTCCATCCAATTTTCGATGGTTGGGACTGGAGAAGAAGAGGATTGCAGCACTGCATGGGTATCATGGTGAGCGTGCTTCGCAAACCACCTCTCATCAACTCTGTCATGCTCCCAGCAGCATTGGTAATTTTTCGAAGAAGACGCAGGAGTAGAACTAGATAGGAATTTCTCCTTTCTGATTGTAATCGGCATATTCTTTTCCATGTACTCGAATTTAAATTAATGAAATGAAGTTTTTTCTTCAATCTTTTTCTTTAGTTTCTGATTTTTCCCCTTTCGCCTTTTACTTTATTGCCTTGCAATAATAAGCCGATCGGAATAATTTTCTAAACGTGATCGATGCAAATCATCAATTAAAACAGATAATCATTGAATGACTTCTGGAATTTAATTGGGAATACTAATACTTTTTGTAAGGAACTAGGCCACTCGGATTATCGTGATCGAGGTAATTATCAATCGAGACAGATAATCATATTAATGATTTCTGAACTTTAATTAAAGTCTTCAGATATATGGTCGAATTGGAGATAACTTTTACTAATTGACTTGGGATGATCATCAAGTCTTTAGTGAAATTTTGCAATGTCTTGGGACTTGTATTGTAGCTTGTTTCGTTCGCTTATGTATCTCAGTCTCCCCTTTTGAGCCGATCAGAATTAATGTAGGCCTTTGAGGGCCGAACTTTTGAGGCTCGAGAGATGAGCCAATCAATAGTTTTGGCTTGGGATGTCGTCAAGCTTGTCGGTGTGAATTGTACAGTGGTTGTGCTCTTCGAATGTTTTTCGGTTGATTTCGAAATTACTTCGGGAAATATTTATGCTTCAGATGTTCTCAAGCATCTTAATATACGAGTGCAATTTGAGCAGCATCTATTTGCCAAATTCATATGGTCTCATCTTTCAGGAGTCCATCGACTTCCCTGAAGTGGATCGTTTTATCATTTGAGAGTGATCGATCAATATGACGAATAATCGTGTTAGTCATGGTTCTCAGTTTGCTTTTAAATAATCATGTTAAAGGCCTTGGCTTTCAGGAGATTATCGACTAAAGCGAGTTGCTTCAGATTGGAATTCAAGACTTTCAGGAATCTAACGACTGCTCTAAAGGAAACTTCTCTAGATCGGGTGTTATGAATGTCTTGCATTTTGGTCAAAATGTTGTATTTGAATTTTTCGTAGGGGGAACTCAAGAAATCTCAAGTTTTATTTGTTGCTATAATTTCGTCTTTCAGGGGTATATTGACCTCTATGAAGCAAGTGTATACGTCAAGCAAAGCAAATGTCGTCGTTTCAGTGGTAAGGAGGGGACATCTTTCAATCGAGCATTTATTGTTAAGGCACTTTGACCCATCTTTAAAACTCATACGCAAGGAGTTTTGAGGTTGATATCTGGGACATCTTTCGATTCCCCACTCCATTAGTAACTTCCCCCTCGAACAAATTAAACCCGATTGGCAATTTTCTTTCCCGTGGCCATTTTTCTTTTTGTTGGGGGGGCGTCTTCCTTAGCTTCGAGTTTTGGGGAGAATTCTACCAGTCCTACCGCTGGATTAATGGCTTTGCCAAATCCAATCAGTGTGGCAGCTTTCGATTTTAGCACTATAGGGGTGCTCCTATTCGGCTTTTTCCTCTTAGCGAATTGCTTCCACTGTAAGTGGGGTTGACCTTACGGTTTGCTCATGGCTTCCGTCCAGACAGGTTGCCATTTACATTGAGCACGGCTCATTTCATCTTGACTTGGAACGAGCACGTGTTCTTTTGTCTTAGCTTGGAATGAGAAAAACTCTGGCCAGCTTCCCTAGCCAAGGTGTATCTTCAACTTTTGAAGACTTATGAGGAGGGTAGGCTTTCTTCGCAATGTTCTCTTCTTGCTAATTCTAAAAAGGTCACGATTTTATGGCCTTCTCCAGTGTCTCTTTTAGGAGGCATTCATGGAGCTCGTGCATTGGCAGCTCAACAGGCTCCATGTTATCCGAAAGGCATATTCCCTTTCATTTTCTCCTTCTACTCTATCAACTTCTTCATTTCGAACGAGCAAAGGAGATGGCATTATTGGGGTTTTCTTCCTATCTTACCACTAAAACGACAGCATTTGCCTGGTCCAATCAGTGGGATGGCGTCCCCGCCTATGCTAATGCTCTAGTCTAGCTTTGGCTTTTTATTGGCCATTTCTTCTTCCTGGGAGAATGGTCAACCTCTCAGCATGCCCGGGGCTTCCTTTTGGAAATAAGATGGTGGCATGAAGCATCAGTCGTTTTCGTTTTAACTTGGGACGAGATGAGGGCTTCACGTCCCGTTTTGCTTCTCTCCATTTTCACCAATTTTCTTTGGGCGAGTGGAGGTAGCATTACTTTTGATTATTTCCTTCAATCGGATAATATCTGTGGGGTCCTATTAATACCATTTCTTCTTGTTTTACGATTTTGAGGAGGTATGGCTACTTTATGGCCTTCTATTGATTACCCTCCACGTAATTTGGATAGCAAAACTTTACTTCTAGTTTTCTCTTTCTCCCTCCGATGACGGTTTCAAAATTGTCTCTAAGCGCCTTCCTGGTCGAATAGTATTCGATCGGTCTTGAATATTCTTTGCTTTACGTTTTATGCAGAGACAATTCTTCATCTAAAAGGATTCTTCGTAAGCTGAGGAGGGATATTTTTGTCTCCTTTCGATGAAACATGTGATTAATTCATGACTTATAGAGAGATGTTGTGTATCCTGATCAGCTGCCATTCGGAATTCGCGACAGGTTGCAAATCGATGATTGCTACTTGAATAACTAAGATTTCACCCTGGACCTCATGTCTTGCAGGGATATTTTCGCATTATTTTTAGGGGATATCGCCGTGTGTGGCATCTTCCTGAATTTGTTTGGGGTTTGATCCTCAAGGTTGCATTTCTTCCTTTAATGCGAGAATCCTAAGTCTGTCGTATAAGTCGTCTCAGTTTTCGTGTCTGACCTATCTATTTTTCTGGAAGAGGATTCAAAGGGATCTCTTTGGATCGAGGCAACAAAATTTTCTAGAAGCTCGACTTATAAGAACCTCTCTATTTCTTTCGGTAACGAGTTGCATTCATTAGTCGAGTGACCGACATCTCTGTGTAACTCACAATATTTGTTGTGGTCCCTTAGAGCGAGTGTTCGATCGGATAACCTCTTAGGCCAGTTGACCTGGCTGTGATTCTCCTTGATCAATGCCAAGATAATGGCAGGGTTGGAATTGAGTGGAGTATAAGCCCTGGCCGGATTACAGTCATGGCGTTTGGACCTTCTTTGTTTGGACTCTTTCCTCTTACTCGCACTTTTAAGGGCGGATGCCTTTTCACAATTTTTCCCCAATCCAACCAATCGAATGTTGCAACCTGTTCGCCAATCTAGATAGGAACTGGAGGTGGTCGGCCATACTCCTTGGAGGTTGTAGCCGGTCAATCATGCTCAGAGGGTATTGTGGTTTCTTGTCTACCATCACTCTCTACTTTTTGACTCTGAGTTTTTCATCCAACTTAATGAATGGCTTGGCTTTGTTCATCAAGTCAATGAAATCAGCGGGCGGCTCGATCCTAATGGAGTTAGACAAGGGCCAACTCCTAGTGCTAATACTTAAGATACTTATTACTGTCTCGAAGGGCATATCGGGAATTTTTGAAGCCGCAGCTCGAAACCTTTCAATGTAGTCTTGGAGACTTTTACTAGGTTTTTGAGCCAGGCTTCGCAGGTCATCAATCATTTTCTCGGCTCGAGCTTGAACGAATCTCGTTGTGAAGAGATCGCAAATTTGCTCAAAAGAGGAGATCAATTCCTGAGGAAGGTTGTGAAACCTGTCCAGGGATTCATCCGCCAATGTAGGAAAAACTCTACAAAAGATTCGATCATCGTACGAATACATCTGGATTTGTGCCGAGTATTCAGAGATGTAGGTCTTCGGATTAAACTTGCCTGTATACTTAGGTATCCTTATTTTCTTGAACCCGGTGGGTATTTTAGCTTCTCTAATCTACTAGCAAAATGGAGAGGCAATTTTGTTGTATGAAGGTCCCCTAGTTGGAAACATTATCTCTTTTCCTTTGTTTTTCCTACCCATCTCACAGTCATCAGGACAGGGGCCTGATTTACCGTGGCCTCTGTCTTCCAAGTCCTTGATAACGATCACTTATTTTGTTGTCTTTCTCTCCCCTTATCGTCGTCAACTTCCAAGACACTTGTTAGTGTCTGGGGTTGCTTGCCCTTTAGAGCGGATTGCATTCCATGGTAACAAGAGTGTTTTTTGGTTGTGCCATGAATTCCTCGAGTGCAGGAATTAGATAATCATGAGCAAAGGATCCTCGAGGTTCATCTCGCCCGCTGATGGATGTTGATCCACCTCTATTATCACTAGTTTGATTATTTCTCCTTGATCTGGAATGTCTAACGCTTCTAGAACCTGCCATGAACTATCAATGAAAGTAACAAATGATAATTCCCAATTTGTCAGGTTTAGAAGAGAGGGTGTTCGATGGCGATTTCTGCACGAGCCGATCGGATCCCTATTATATGCAAAAGAGCTTGCCAAATCGAACCGGACGTAAATATTTCGAAGCTTAAGTCAATAGTATTTGGAGATAGAAAGTTTTTCATCCAACTGAATGAATGACTTGGCTTTGTTCATCAAGTCAACGAAATCAGCGGGCGGCTCAATCCTGATGGAGTTAGACAGGGACCAACTCCTAATGCTAATACTTAGGATACTTATTACCGTCTCGAAAAGCATATCGGGAATTTCTGAAGCCGCAGCTCGAAACCTTTCAATGTAGTCTTGGAGACTTTTGCTAGGTTTTTGAGCCAGGCTTCGTAGGTCATCAATCGTTTTCTCGGCTCAGGTTTGAACGAATCTCGTTGTGAAGAGATTGCAAATTTGCTCAAAAGAGAGGAGATCAATTCTTAGGGAAGGTTGCGAAACCAGTCTAAGGCTTCATCTGCCAATGTAGGAAAAACTCTACAAAAGATTCGATCATCGTATGAATACATCTGGATTTGTGCCGAGTATTCAGAGATGTGGGTCTTCGGATTAAGCTTGCCTGTATACTTAGGCATCCTTATTTTCTTGCACTCGGTGGGTATTTCAGCTTTTCTAATCTACTACAAAATAGAGAGGCAATTTTGTTGTATGAAGGTCCCCTAGTTGGAAACATTGTCTCTTTTCCTTTGTTTTTCCTGCTGTCTCGCGGTCATCAGGACAGAGGCCTGATTTACCGTGGCCTCTGTCTTCCAAGTCCTTGATGATAATCACTTATTTTGTGGTCTCTCTCCCCTTATCGTCGTCAACTTCCAAGACACTTGTTGGTGTCTGGGGTTACTTGCCCTTTAGCGTGGATTACATGATTATTTTCCAAAGTTGCCGAGGATTCCTCTCAGGTCTTCCATGGTGACAAGAGTGTTTTCTGGTTGTGCCATGAATTCCTCGAGTGCAGGAATTAGATAATCATGAGCAAAGGATTCTCGAGCTTCATCTCGCCCGCTGATGGATGTTGATCCACCTCTATTATTGCTAGTTTGATTATTTCTCCTTGATCTGGAATGTCTGGCACTTCTAGAACCTGCCATGGACTCTCAATAAAAGCACCAAATGATAGTTCCCAATTTGTCGGGTTTAGAAGAGAGGGTGTTCGATAGCGGTTTCTGCACAAGCCCATTAGATCCCTATTATATGCAAAAGAGCTTGCTCGATCGGACCGGACGTAAATACTTTAAAGCTTAAGTCAATAGTACTTGGAGATAGAAAGTTTAATGAGAGAATGGCTCAAGATTGAGTATGTTTATGGGAAAATGACTTGGGATTTTTATATGCGACGTAGAAGCCCACTGATAATTGTGAAATTAATGATGTTTTTAATGTGTTTTTATTTATTTATTTAAGTTAATGTAGTATTTATTTGGTTGAATTATAGCTGAAATAAGTTAATTTTATATTTTAGAGTTTAATTATTGATTTTGGTATTTTTCAGGATTAAAATAAAGGAAAAAGGATTTAATTGAAAAAATGCTAAGTTTTGGATCAATTTGGTAATTTTCGGATTTTTGAAAGCTAGAGAATGGAGCAGAGCGCATTTACACACTGCTGGGGATGAATTAGGAGCGGCCGTGCTTAAATTAATGCTTGAAACAATTAAAAATTGAAAGAGTAGTAAAGCATCACTTGGCCAAGTGACTCAAAGGCAAAAATCTCACTTGGCCAAGTGATCACTATTTAGCCTAATGCACGGGAATGCAAAATTTCGCATGGCCATGCATTCACAAATGGAAAATCAACACGGCAGTGCATTTTTATGACTTTTTTTCACCAACTGGCCGCGTTTCATGAATTCAAAATCTACCAAACTTTCGAAGAAAAGAAGAGAATCCTTTTCCCATTTACCGACCGATAGAATTTTTGCAATTGAAAGTCAGAAAGAACACCAGATCAAAAGGGAGGAGAGCATATCGGATCGAAAAAACAATCTTTCTTTTACTTCAATTTAGTTTAGTTTTAGTTTTATATTTTTTTATCAGTTCCTGAGTTTTAGCTGTGGAGAACAAATTCAACGAGCAAGAAGATGCTTGTGATCTCTCTGTACACAATTATTAAGGGAGTTTCTATAACTCTATGATTTTGTTTCTTCTCTTCGATTGTATTTTTAATTTCAATATGAATCATGAGTAATTTCTTTACTTTTCCCAGAGGATACTTGAATCCTTGATTTTTACTGTAATGATCTGATTGAGTTTTAAATTTAATATCAGTTGATTATTTCTTGGTTTTAAGCATATTCTTATCTTTGATCGTGTTAGAATTAATTGTTGGGTTATGAATCTAATATCTAAAAATTAATTTATACACTGTCATAAGATCAGCATGTTCTTGGATTAATTTATTATTATCTGTGCATGATTATTTTCTTAATTTTGAGGTAATTATGTGCTGATTTTATTAGTTAATATCAAGAGAGGAAGAACTGAGAATAGACTGGAATTGAATGTTCTTAAATAGAGATTTGATGAATGTTTAGGAGTTTAACTGGATTTATATGCTAAGTGTTAAATTGTTCTGAATAAGGGAATTTAATTCTTAAGAAAGATATTCTTGAAGAAGGTATTAGGGTTAATTTTATCCAGTTTTTCCATAATCACTGGTATTTCTTAAGAATTTACGTCATTACAGTAATAAATTAAGGTGGATAGTCCTCTAGTGAAAGTTGTTTTAAATATCAATTTTTCTCAAATACTGTGTATTGTTTTTATTTACGTTTCTGTTGGATTGTTTAATTTTTGTTCATTAATTATTTAATTTTCTATTTTCCATTTAATTATATTTTCATCAATATAAACTCTGGGATTTCTTTTCTCTCTTTTACACTCAAATTTCATTCTAAAATTCAAAATCAATTTCATGCAGACACAAATTTTCCCTTGGGTTCGATATTTGGGGTCTTAATCTCTATTTCCCTATATTACTAGCCGATCTAGTACACTTGATAGACACCGATCAAGTTTTTGGCGCCGTTGTCGGGGATAGATATTGGCGTTTGTTTACTGATTTTTTATTTTTATAGTGGATTTTGTGTGTTATTCTTTTTCTTTCATTCTTTTAATTATTTTCTGATTTTATTTATATTTTTTTTTATTTTGCAGGTGTGATTAGTTTATGGTGAGAAACGATCCAATATTACCTATAGACCCTGAAATTTAGAGAACGTTTCATAGGATTAGGAGGTTACGAGCAACCATGAATAACGAAGAAATAGGCCCACCCCTTAACATCGATGGTCTACCTCATGAAAATCCACCTGTAATTGATCCACCACCTCCTAGGATAGAAGAGCAAAATATGGCATATCAAGCTCAAGGAAATAGGTTTAGACCTAGAACCATTAGAGATTATGCTATTCCTAGGTGGAATGAAGAACATAGAACTATCAGGATACCTCATCACCAGCCATTTGAGATAAAACCTGCAACCATTACAATGGTACAAAGAAACCAGTTTTCAGGCTCATATATAGAGGATCCCGCTCAACACCTAGATATGTTCTTGGAAGTTAGTGATACTGTGCAAATCCCGAATGTATCAACTGATGCTATTAGGCTCAAACTTTTTCCTTTTACTCTCATAGGAAAGGCTAGAGACTGGTTACAAATGCTTCCCAATCAATCCATTCACTCTTGGCAACAAATGCAAGAAAAATTTTTGAGCAAAATTTTCCCACCTACCAAGATAGGCCTCATTAGGAAACAAATTAATGACTTTCAACAATTTTATGAGGAGCCATTCCATGAAGTTTGGGAAAGATTTAGGAGACTTTTGAAAAGTTGCCCGCATCATGAATTTCCTGTTTATCAACTAATGCATATTTTTTATGCAGGTGCTAACCCAGTGACGAGGTCTTTATTAGATGCAGCATCAAATGGTAGTTTTATGAACCAAGTTCCTGAAGAAACATTCCTACTTCTTGATGAGATGGCTACCAATGACGCTCAATGGGCAACTTCTAGAACCGCACAAAAGAAACAGGGAGTATATAGTGTAGTTGAAATAACTATGCTTAAGGCTCAAATGGAATTAATGAGAAAAGAACATTTAAAACAAATCAATGAGCTTAAAGCTAAAAATGTATCTATGTTATCTAATGAGTGCGATTCTTATGCAGGAACACAAGGAGTACCTTGATTCAAAAATGGTGATGGATCAATTGAGGAAGTAAATGCTTTGAACCCTTATAGTACTACCTATAATCCGGGATGGAGGAATCATCCAAATTTTGCATGGAAAGAAAGAAATCAAGCATCCACCTCTAATTTTCAACCTAGGGCTCCATTCAACCAAAACCAATCTTCCCAAAATAACAATCATTCTCATTACCAAAATCAAGCACAACCACACTACTAATCTACATATCCCTCACAACCCTATCAACCACCTGGATTTAAAAAACATCAACCCCCACCTCCACAAGAAAAGAAATCAAACATAGAGGAAATGATTGCAAATTTTATGGCTTCCCAAAATTCAATTTTAGCTAGTCAAGATGCTAGGTGGAAATCTCAAGATATTTGGATGAGGAACCAAGAGGCATCCATTAGGAACCTAGAAAACCAAATGGGGCAACTTGCTAACTCGCTGACCAACAGAGCTCAAGGAACTTTTCCATCTAATGTAGACCGCAATCCGAAGGAGGAAGCTAAGGCAATTACTTTAAGAAGCGAAAAAGAGCTAAAACAAGCCGAAATTGGTAAGAATTCTGCTCAAAGGGAGGAACCAACACCGGAGATAAGTATTTCTAATTCTGAAAATATTGAGAAAATATCTCCTACTGTTGAGAAAGGTAAAGGTAAGGAAAACCTTGTTTCTACTGTTCTTGATGAATCTCATTTACCTTTTCCCACTCTAGCAAGGAAAGAAAAGCAAAATGAGCAATTAGCTCGATTTTTGGACATGTTTAAAAAGTTGCATGTAAATCTGCCATTTGCTGAAGCTTTACTACACATACCAAAGTATGCTAAATTCATGAAGGAGCTCTGTACTAATAAGAAAAAGCTAGAGGGTGTAGGAACAATCCAACTGTCTGAAAATTGTAGTGCTATTTTATTGAATAAAATTCCAGCAAAATTAGAAGATCCTGGTAGTTTTAGATTACCTTGTGAATTAGGAGGAAACTTTATTGGACATGCTTTATGTGATTTGAGTTCTAGTATTAATTTGATGCCTTACTCAATTTGCAGAAAATTGAACTTAGGAGATATCAAGGAGACCCGAATGACACTACAGTTGGCAGATAGATCGATGAAAAGGCCGAAGGGTATTATTGAGGATTTATTGGTAAAAGTAGGAAATTTTATATTTCCTGTGGATTTTGTGGTTATGGATATAGAAGAGGATAGAAAGGTGCCCTTGATAGTTGGTAGACCCTTTTTGAATACGGCAAGAGCTTTAATTGATGTTCATGGGCAAACAGTCACTTTGAGGTTTAATGAGGAGGAAATGATCTTCAATATGAATAAGCTGATGAAATACCCCTCATATGACTTTGAAGAATCAATTTGTTTTATTGATAGTGTTCAAGAGTGTGTCGAAGCAAAGCAAGAGGGAATTATTCTAGATGATGACCTTCAAGAATGTCTGATGCATCCGAAGAAAAAGGAGGAATTGGAAGCCAAAGAAGAGCAGCTGACACAAGATTTGGAAAAAGAGCACAGTGAAGGAGAGATGGAGGATGAACCATCCCCTCCTAAGGGAGAAAATTCTGAACTTAAAACTCTTCCATCTCATTTAAAGTATGTATTTTTAGTGGATAATGCAAAACCAGTAATAATTTCATCTTTATTGACAGGTTTGGAAGAAGAGATGCTCATTGAAGTTCTAAAAAAGCATAAAGAAGCAATTGGTTGGGCAACATCAGATTTAAAAGGAATTAGCCCCAGTTATTGTACACATCGGATACCTATGGAAAATGACTTCAAACCGGTGGTACAACCCCAAAGGCGACTAAATCCAGCAATGCAAGAAGTTGTGAAAAAGGAAGTACTTAAACTCCTCGATGCAGGTATTATTTATCCCATTTCTGATAGTAGTTGGATAAGTCCAGTTCAATGTGTGCCTAAAAAGGGGGGTATGACTGTTGTAACCAATGAAAAAAATAAATTGATTCCTACACGCACAGTGACAGGATGGAGAGTATGCATAGATTATAGGAGATTAAATAATGCCACTAGAAAATATCACTTTCTATTACCTTTTATTGACCAAATGTTAGAAAGATTGGCAGGAAATAAATTTTATTGTTTCTTAGATGGATATTCGGGATATATGCAAATACCTATAGCCCCAGAAGACCAAGAAAAGACCACATTCACTTGTCCTTATGGAACATTTGCATATAGAAGGATGCCTTTTGGTCTTTGTAACGGCCCTGCCAAATTTCAGAGATGTATGATGGCCATATTTCATGATTTTCTTGAAAAATTCATGGAAGTTTTCATGGATGACTATACACTATATGGTCGTGATTTTGAATCATGTTTGCATAATCTAGCATTAGTCTTAACAAGGTGTCAAGAGACGAATCTTGTTCTCAATTGGGAAAAATGTCACTTCATGGTTAGAGAAGGAATTATTTTAGGGCATAAAATCTCCGAAAAAGGAATTGAAGTTGATAGGGCAAAAGTTGATATTATAGATAAATTACCTCCTCCGACTAGTGTAAAAGGTATTAGAAGTTTCCTTAGTCATGCCGGATTTTACCGTCAGTTTATTAAGGACTTTTCGAAAATAGCTAAACCACTGTCTAATTTATTGCTTAAAGATGCTGCATTTAACTTTAATGATGAGTGCTTGCAGGCTTTTAATCTATTGAAGCAGAAGTTAGTCATTGCACCGGTCATAGCATCGCCGGATTGGAGCTTACCATTCGAAATAATGTGTGATGCTAGTGACTATGCAGTAGGAGCAGTGTTAGGGCAGCGGAAGGAGAAAGTTTTCTATACCATTTACTATGCAAATCATACACTCACCGGAGCTCAAGTTAATTATACAACCACAGAGAAAGAACTTTTGGCCATTGTATTTTCTTTTGAAAAATTCAGGTCTTACCTCTTTGGGTCCAAAGTTACTGTGTGGTCTGATCATGCCACTTTAAGGCATCTTTTTGCTAAAAAGGAATCCAAACCGAGGCTCATTCGATGGGTTTTGTTGTTACAAGAATTTGATGTGGAGATTAAAGATAAGAAAGGAGCTGGGAATTTTGTAGCTGACCATTTATCTAGATTGGATCATGCTCACATTGAAAGGGAAGAAATTTCTGATTTATTTCTTGATGAATATATATGTGCTATTTATACTTCTGAGAATTCAGTTCCTTGGTACGCTAATATAGCTAATTTTCTTGCAGGAGGTTATCTTCCTAAAAATTTCACTTAGCGACAAAAGAAAAAGTTTCAAGCAGATGCCAAGCATTATCTTTGGGACGATCCATATCTCCTCAAGATTTGTCCGGATCAAGTGCTTAGACGTTGTGTTCCGAAAAATGAACAAGAAGATATAACGAGACAGTGCCATGGCGGAGAAGTTGGAGGCCATTATGGAACTAATAGTACGGTACAGAAAATTCTTCAATCAGGTTTCTTTTGGCCTACTCTATTTCAGGATGTCAAGTCTTTTATTGAAATTTGTGATAAATGTCAACGTGTTGGTAATATCTCAAAAAGGGACAAAATGCCCATGAATAATGTGCTAGAAGTAGAAATTTTTGATGTATGGGGCCTAGATTTTATGGGACCATTTCCAAATTCATTTGGTTTTGAATATATTTTAGTAGCTGTGGACTATGTCAGTAAATGGGTAGAAGCAATAGCTACTAGAACTTGTGATGCCAGAATTGTGCTTGAATTTATTAGAAAAAACATTTTCACTAGATTTGGAGCACCAAGAGCCATAATCAGTGATGGAGGCAAACATTTTGTCAACCATCAATTTCGAACCTTGCTTAGGAAATTCGGTGTTAAACACAAAGTAACTATCCCATATCACCCTCAGGCAAATGGGCAAATAGAAGTGTCTAATAGGGAGCTGCAATTAATCCTAGAAAAAACAGTCAATAACTCTAGGAAGGATTGGTCTCAGAGGTTAGATGAGGCTCTTTGGGCCCATAGAACAGCATTTAAAACCCCTATTGGCATGTCCCCTTATCGAATACTTTTCGGAAAAGCATGTCATCTCCCAGTTGAATTAGAACATAAAGCATATTGAGCTACAAAATTTCTTAACTTTGATTTGAGAAGTGCAGGAGAAAAGAGAAAATTGCAGCTCAGTGAACTTTATGAAATTCGACAGTGGTCATATAACAGTGCAGCCTTATATAAAGAGAAGACAAAGCGTTGGCATGACAAGCGATTGAAGATGAAGGACTTTGTTCCAGGTATGTTAGTATTGTTATACAACAGTCGTCTCAGATTATTCCCAGGAAAGCTCAAATCCAAATGGCTCGGGCCATATCAAGTCGTGTCAAGCAATGAGTTTGGAGTGGTGACAATTAAAAATCTAAAGGATGGACGTGAGTATAAGGTGAATGGTCATCGGTTCGAACCGTATAAAATTGGACAACAGGAGGTTGCTGAGGCAACCATTGTGCTTCAAGATGATTAATACAGTTTGCAGAAGTCTAGCTGAAGACTCTTAAACTCAGAACTACATTCTCTACTTTGTTTGTTTAAATTTTTGATTTTAGTCATTTTTATTTCTTGTGTGTTTTTAGTTAGTTTAATTTTTTGTCAATAGATTCATGAACTACAAAGCTGCACATTTGAGTCAAAATGAATTGCAGAGTCTGGACATATTCATGATAAAAGTTTTTAAAGCAGGGCATTGATTTGAGTTTTTATTGATTAATTGAGTGAATTTGTGCTTCAATTAAATTAAGGAGTTAATCTTAAAAAAATAAAAAGAAAAAAAAAACAAATAAAAAAAATCATAAGCATTGTAGGTAAATTTAGCAATTTATTTTGTATTTGTTGAATTTTTAGCATGAATAATTTTAGTCCCAGAATTTTTTGAAGTCACAGAGGTCAATTGCCTGGCCGCGTGAGAAACCCACTCAGCCGCGTGGGCAATTGCCTGGCCGAGTGAGCAACTGCCGAGCCGAGCGCGCAATTGCCCAGCTGCGCATGGAAAGACTTAGCCGCGTGAGGCATTGCACGGCTGCGCATGGCAAGGCTACCTTGCCCTTGCGCGGCCGCGCATCACACTCCTTCCAGCCTCACGCGGCCAGGTGATGTAATGCTGCCCCTCTTATTTATTTGGTCCTCTTCCATTTACAAAGCCAGGCCACTCTGCATCTCTCCATATCTCTCGCGGCAGTGCTCTCACTCACACACCATCACACACATAAACCTCTATTACTCCAAATTTTGGCATCATTCCACTGCCTTTAATTTAAAGTAAGTGTTTTTCTTTAACGAGTGCTCCTTAATTTGATTAGTTATTGCCATTTTTACTTTATTCTTTGTTATTAATGTACATGATTTGGGTTAACTTCAACATGCCATTTACATCTCATTTTAAATTTTTTTGGCAAACTTAGTTCTTGTGTGCTTAATGTGTATGCCCTTGTTGTTTGGTTTAAATTTTGGTGGCTAACGCACCTTAACTTGGCTTCCAAAATCACTGTCAAAAGTGTGCACACCACCTGCTCGATGAAATGCCCCAATCAATTTTCTCATCATTTTTGTTTATGGTTTCTCACTTTATGGCATCCTTTTGCTTTGTGATTTTAATTGGCTGTTTATCAATTGTCATTCATCCTCATCATAATGTCTTTTATTTAATTTCTTCATGTCATTTGATGGCCAATTCTTTCACAGAGACTCGGTTTTACACTCAATTTTGGCATTATTTTGAGCATAATATTTCTGATGGCTTCTTATCATGCATATCTTGTTACACTTTTCAGTTGCAATTGGATGCATTCCCATTCTTTCATTGTTATCCCAATTGCCATGACATGTATAATTTTTACCTATTAGCATCTTGTACTTTATTCTGGTTAAATTTACTATTGCCATTTTGCACGCTCATAATTTTTTTTATTTTTACAGTGGCACCTAAAAAGGCAAAGAACATGGAAGCCTCAAGCTCTTCTCGTACTCGTATACCTTCTTATGTTGACCAAGAAAAATCTGACATGTACGAGTATTTTAGCACCTGCCAATACGTCCAACCGGCATTTCTCAGCCGTTTTTATCTGCATGTTCCTGTTGGAGATCTTTGGACGGATATATTACCATTGATTCAGGGCATCGGCTGGGAACAGTTCATGGGGCATAATGTGCAGGTATTTTCAGATCTTGCTCGGGATTTTTTATACTCTTTTGAGTGTCATTTTGATGGAGATGGAGATGATTCTAGCACTGTTAAGTTTCGGCTGGGTAAGAAGGGTTACTCAATGTCTTTCAAGAAATTTTCACAGCATTTAGGGTTCTTACCTGATGCATTGGTGGAGCATGGAGAGGTGGTAGGCTTAAAGTTCATGCACTTAGGGATCATGCTGTGAGAATTATGCACAGATTTCTATCTCGAAGTATTTATAATAATCTTCAGAGCCTGAGTGCACTTAATGCTTCCCAGATTATGTTACTTAGGTGTATGGTTGATGGTATTCCTATTAATGGCTCTTTGCTTATAGCGCAGCGGATTCAGGATCTACAAAAGTGTTCTTCAAATATTCCTGTTGTTTCCATCGGTTGGATAGCAACTGTTTTAGCTGAAGCTGTTAATTATACTCGTTCTTTTGGCGATCCACTTGATGGTGACATAGCTTACATTGATAATGTCATGCTTAAACGCATGAAGATATGGAAAATAAAGCCAAGGTGCCATTGGACAACCCGAGAGGAATATTTGAGAGAAAATGGCATACGTATTGATGAGAATCAGGAAGCGCCAAATGAGAACAAAGGTGATGATGAGCCAGCAGCGGTCCCACCAGCTGAGACAGCCATGCCATCTGATTTAGAAGACCACCTTAACCAGCTTAGCAGCAGGATGGACCACCAGCAGATCCGCTTGGATAGGATGCAGGGGAGGATGGATACGATGCAGGATACTATTGTTGAGATTAAGCAGACCATGGAGAAGTTCGTGCATGATTTCTGGACATGTTATCCTCCACCACCACTCCCACCACCTTAGATGACTCACTACATTTGCTGTGGACAGCAAAATTTTTTGACAGGGGGTAGAGCTTGTTCATTTAAGCTCAATTTTGGTTCAGGAAGTAGACACATCTTACCCCATTTTTGTTCATGAATCTATATTCTGTTTATTTTGATGTCTTTATTTTTATTTTTATTTTTATTTTTTAGTTTGATGTTTTGTAGTTTTGTAATAACTTTTTACTCTTAGCTTAATGCTAATAGTAGTTGCTTTAGAATTTTCTAGTTTTACTTAGAAATAACATTAGTTCTTGATTACCATTTAGTTTGCACTAAAACTTAACTTACCCCTGAACATATTGAACTTGAATTTAGAATGTGCAATTAAGGATTTTTGCTTAGCACGAGAACAAACATGTTGTTTAATGAATTTTTAGCTAGATTAATATTCAATTTGACTTATATTTGTTAGTTTCTATTCTTTGAGCACATAAGACCAGTTTTTAAACTTTAAAAAAAAAAAAAAAAAAAAAAAAAAAAAAAAAAACCAATGCATAAAATAGTTGAGCAAGGAATTTTAGAGCACTAGAACCTTCCTCATCACCCTTCAAAGCATACAAACAACTCAATTCAACTTAGAAAGTGATCTAGGCAATATTTTCTTGTTTAACCATAATTTTACCCACTTTCCTACCCTTTTTTATACATTAACTCTTGTTAGAAAAGTTGAGCTTAATGAGATATGCTAAAAGCGTGTCAATTTTTTTTTTCTTGAAATACCTGTTCAAATTACCATATAGCCTAAAAAGCCTTTTACCTGCCTTTTATAGAGTTGCCACTCTAGGATTGGGTAGATTAACAGGAAAGGGGTTGATGGGTATAGTAAGACAGTTTTATTTTCAAGGATTATGGCTGAAGTCAAATAATAGTGGAAATTATACCTTGTAACTATCCAGAGTATCGTTGTATTAAAAAAAAAAAAGTTGAAATTAAAAATAATATGCATGGCAAAATCTTAAGTGTGGAGTACTTACAAGGGAAAATAATTATGACTTCTTTTTAGAAAGGGTATAAATTGTGAAGGTGAGAGATTTTAAATAGTTTTCTCTCATAAGAGCTGTTAATTATCAAAGGTTAAGCAAGTTAAGTTTCTTATTGATTAAGTTAATGGGAGACACTTTAGAATTGTTAGTTTATTTGATCTTAGAGTGGCTATTTTATTGTTTGATCCTTTATCCATTCTTTGTTAATTAATACCTTAACCCCATTACAACCTTTGAAAGACCTAAGTGATTTTAAGTTTTGTTTTTAAGTTATTCAGCGGAGATGACCTTCGGGTTCCGGTGCTAAAGGAGAGGCTTATGGTGTTTCTAGAGTTTTAAGTGCGAAACCATTTGTACACTTAAGTGTACATTCATTCTAAGCTTGGTTATGAGTTGCATTGGTGTTTTGATTTTTATATACTTAAAATGTTTTGGTCTTGCACACACACAAAGAAACTAACTTATTTTGCCTTATTTGAATTTATTCTGGTTGAAATTTTGTTAAGTGCTCTTGTTAAATTGCTAAGCATGATTCTGAATTGCATGATTCTTTATTTCAGTTTAATTTTTCTGAGGAGTTGGATTGTTCTAATTTGCTCGGGGGCGAGCAAAGTCTAAGTGTGGGGTATTTGATAATTGTGAAATTAATGATATTTTTAATGTGTTTTTATTTGTTTATTTAAGTTAATGTAGTGTTTATTTGGTTGAATTATAGTTGAAATAAGTTAATTTTATATTTTAGAGTTTAATTGTTGATTTTGGTATTTTTCAGGATTAAAATAAAGGAAAAATGATTTAATTGAAAAAATGCTAAGTTTTGGATCAATTTGGTAATTTTCGGATTTTTGGAAGCTAGAGAATGGAGCAAAGCGCATTTACACACTGCTAAGGATGAATTAGGAGCGGCCGTGTTTAAATTAATGCTTGAAACAATTAAAAATTGAAAGAGTAGTAAAGCATCACTTGGCCAAGTGACTCAAAGGCAAAAATCTCACTTGGCCAAGTGATCACTATTTAGCCTAATGCACAGGAGTGCAAAATTTCGCATAGCCATGCATTCACAAATGGAAAATCAACACGGCAGTACATTTTTATGACTATTTTTCACCAACTCGCCGCGTTTCATGAATTCAAAATCTACCAAACTTTCGAAGAAAAGAAGAGAATCATTTTCTCATTTACCGACCGATAGAATCTTTGCAATTAAAAGTCAGAAAGAACACCAGATCAAAAGGGAGGAGAGCAAATCGGATCGGAAAAATAATCTTTCTTTTACTTCAATTTAGTTTAGTTTTAGTTTTATATTTTTTTATCAGTTCCTGAGTTTTAGCTGTGGAGAACAAATTCAACGAGCAAGAAGCTGCTTGTGATCTCTCTATACACAATTATTAAGGGAGTTTCTATAACTCTATGATTTTGTTTCTTCTCTTCAATTGCATTTTTAATTTCAATATGAATCGTGAGTAATTTCTTTACTTTTGCCAGAGGATACTTGAATCCTTGATTTTTACTGTAATGGTCTGATTGAGTTTTAAATTTAATATTAGTTGATTATTTCTTGGTTTTAAGCATATTCTTATCTTTGATCGTGTTAGAATTAATTGTTGGGTTATGAATCTAATAACTAAAAATTAATTTATACACTGTCATAAGATCAGCATGTTCTTGGATTAATTTATTATTATCTGTGCATGATTATTTTCTTAATTTTGAGATAATTATGTGCTGATTTTATTAGTTAATATCAAGAGAGAAAGAACTGAGAATAGACTGGAATTGAATGTTTTTAAATAGAGATTTGATGAATGTTTAGGAGTTTAACTAGATTTATATGCTAAGTGTTAAATTGTTCTGAATAAGAGAATTTAATTCTTAAGAAAGATATTCTTGAAGAAGGTATCAGGGTTAATTTTATCCAGTTTTTCCATAATCACTGGTATTTCTTAAGAATTTACGTCATTACAGTAATAAATTAAGATGGATAGTCTTCTAGTGAAAGTTGTTTTAAATATCAATTTTTCTCAAATACTGTGTATTGTTTTTATTTACGTTTTTGTTGGATTGTTTAATTTTTGTTCATTAATTATTTAATTTTCTGTTTTCCATTTAATTATATTTTCATCAATATAAACTCTGGAATTTCTTTTCTCTCTTTTACACTCAAATTTCATTCTAAAATTCAAAATCAATTTCATGCAGACAAAAATTTTCCCTTTGGTTCGATATTTGGAGTCTTAATCTCTATTTCCCTATATTACTAGCCGATCTAGTACACTTGCTAGACACCGATCACCCACTCAAGTGGTCTACTTTAATGTCAAAACAGATAGGTAGCGACGTGACGTGAAGCGATGAAAGATGGTATGAAGGCATTTGTTGGTGAACTTTCGAAAGTCGTGCCCCATCAATCTGATCGGACAGCCTGCAGGCCTTATGTCTTATATTCTGGTTAGCATCCACTCGTTCACGTGCTATGCCTTAAAGGTGTTAGGCTCGAGGAGTGCTAGGCCGTAGTCTTAGTTTGGCTTTTGGGCTATACTTATTCAGGCTCAGTTGCCAACTTTGTCGTTATAGCGCCAATTTTCTTTTACATTTCAAATTTGAACGAATGTGATGGTGGTATAATACAATAGTAGCAATATTAATATTAGGAACTTTTGATTAATTGAAAACAAAACATTTTACTTAAGACTAAAAATTTTCCAATCAAAACAACAAAGATCCTTAGCAAGAGAATGTAAAATAGAAGCCTACATTTTATTCAGAATTCAATGTAAATTGCTCTTGTATTGCATTTGACAACTTGCTAGAGGTGAGCTTCAGCTTTATAATTCATCAGCTAATGGTCCTATTATTGATACAAGTAAGCTAAACCCAGCCAAAGCCACATCGTCAAAGCTTTTTACATGCTACAAAGATGTTTTAGCAGAAATAAAAATGCTCAAAAAAAGAAAAAAAGAAAAAGAAAAAGCCAAAAAAAGAGGCAGAGAGAGATTAAACACCAAAGATTTTGCCTTCAAAAATCAACAGACAGAGCCTCAAAACAAAAGCACCAAAAATAAATAGGCAGGAACGGCTGTAACAGCTCAAGCTAAAATTCATTATCTGACAAATGCTCATGCACATAAAATTGAAACCCCAAATGTTGTGCCTGGAGCTAGGAAGGAAGCAAAATCACTTCTCGAGGTTTGTTGCAGACGAACCTTTCACTTCCCAATTTTCCTTTGCTGTATGAGCCTGCTAAAGTTTCTCTAAGTCAAAAACCAGGATTGCATGCTGCTATCTTATCATATAATGAGGTTCTGTTCGTTCATGTATAAACATTACTGGCATTTGACCTTAGTTTATATGAAGGCTGCATCTTTAACCGCCAGGTCTAGGCTGCATGTTTAACCATCAGCTCTAGGTTGCAACTTGCATTATATTGAGCTTGATCAATATTCCCAGTGCATAAATATAAATTGCACAAATTACTAAAAGAGTTCTTTTGTCAAAATTCACACTTCAATCTTTGCTTTTTCAAAAGTCAATGAAACAGTCTTTCACTTTTGGAGAATTATACACCCTAGTCTTTCCATTATATCATTGTCCTTACTTTTTAAGTTCTTTTTTTTCTTTATTCTCACGCTTCATACAAAGTGACAAATTAGAACACCTTTTAAGTACTATAAATTTATTTTACTAAAAAATTGACGTACAATATGTTATTCGTAATAACAAGTCACTAACTAAAAAGCATACGTTCAAGTGGACAGCACAAATTCACAACAGATTAAATATCATCAGAAAATGGTATCTCAAGAATTCATACCAAAACAACCCTATTTTTAGTTATACACAAGGTAAAGTCCTCAAGCTGTTGAAAGGTTGCATCACAAAGGCAGACAAAGAAAAATACCTGTACATGAGCAGTAGTCGCAAGCTATAGAGAACCCGGTGCATCTCTCATGCTCATATTCAGACTATTTCTCATTGTTCGTCTGCCAATTCCAGCATTTCCTTTTTGCATCATGGCAACAAATTCACCATAGTCGATCCTTCCATCCTAAAAATATAAAACACCAGAGATGAAGTACAATCAGAAAAGGGAGAAAAAGCTTAATAATTCGAAGAGAGTAAAAAAGGTCAGAGAGACCAGCTACAATTTTCCATCGCAGCAGGACATAGAGAACAAGATTTTTTATACCTTCCTCTTTAAGAGCTTCATAATATGTTGTGATTTTATACTGAAAATTGATAAGAAAATAAAATCGATTATTGCTGACAAGAGTTTATCAACACATGAAATTGACTTACATTATCTTGATCAACTTCTCTGATTATGTCTTCAAGAAAAACATCAGTCATGTTATGTTCTGCACAGGCTTGTTGAAGCTCATCAACAGTGATATAACCACTTCCATCCTTATCAAAATATTGAAATGCTGCTACAAGATGTTCCTCTCTTTCTAACTTATTGAGATGAACTGTTGCAGCTATAAATTCCCCATAGTCAATAGTCCCACTGTTGTCCACATCAGCCTGAATTTTCATAACATGAATCAGTTGATTGAGCATAACGAGTAAATTCTAGCAGTAAGACTAACGATAAAAATTAAAACAGGCACATCTTCCATTGCCAATCTTATATTAATAGCAAAGAGTCAAAGATCATTCCTTTACCATAAACCTCAGATTATTTTTTTCCCCTTTTCTGGTCTTTGCTTTAATGGTAAGTATGTTTGTATTATTACTCTCCGTTTCAAGTTTTTACCAGCATATAAAAATTACGAATATCTGATTCTTTCACAAATAAAAGCTGTTTTCCCCATCAAATTCAGGGGAGTCCTTTGATAATTAAATATTAACTGAACATTGGTACATGTCACCTTTGTCTTGTAATAAGTAATAAACCAAACATTTTCATGAGCATTTTCAAGGTTCATAATTTTTCATAAAGAATACGTTGAATGTCTGTTTACTAAACAATCTCTTATGATATTCGAACTGAATTATTTCCATCTTCAAATGGTTCTCTTATATCCCTGACATAACCATCCAATGCATGTAACTTTAAGCAATATTAATCTGTTAAAACTAGATCAAGACAACTACATATCATCATCCAATATCTGCAGATGATGCCAAGATTAACTGGAGATAAATACTTACCCAGAATTCAAATAGTTCAAGCTAGTAAACTACTTCAATTTACACAAATTTCATAGAGAATCAAATAGATACCATTCAAATTACCATCAACTCATAAGATGATATATGTCTTTTTTTTTTTTTTTTGCCCATGTGCATTAAACAAATTTGTTGGAGTATCAAACATATTATATTTATTTCAATCATTCACTCATTTGATGATATATCTTTATCTCTTTATGCATATGTTTAAACCATAGACTGATGACTTTTCATCATAAATTATATAATTGTTATGTTATTGAAAAATTTATAATTATTTTCCAATACTTAGGCTGGATAAGTAGACAAAAGACGAATTTGTTTAATTGCATCACATGTCTGGCCTCCCCAAAACTTCTAGTTCCATTTGTCCATGCATGCACATACACCAACAATAACATGTATTCGTTTTGACAAACATCTTACCGCATCCATAAGATCACGAATTTCTGTATCCTTCAGGGTAGAACCATATCTTCTCAAACCAGCTTTTAGCTCATCAAATGTGATTGCACCACTGTTATCAGTATCCATAGCCTGGAACATTTCACGCAAACCAGCAATCTCCTCCTCAGAAAGGCTTTCTGCTATGACCTGATAAATAGAAGAGCCAAGTGTGAGAACTCCCAGAGAAAACACAACCTTTTTGTGGCATTAGGAACACCCTGAATTAATATCAAAGAAAATAATTTAGTAGCCGAGTTACATGCCAAATGTATAAGAAGAAAATAATGTAAAGGCCTCCTTTTTTAGTCTGTTGAGGGTGAAGACTACATCGTACGGGCATAACAAACTAATGCCACTGTTAAATATTTGGTAAGTCAGTGCATCACTTGGCACCAAATTGTCAAAAGTTTCTGCCTGGCGCACCAAATATGAGCGCATGCACTTACCCGTAGAGCCATCTTCTTCAACTTATTCATTGCGGAGAACTGTTTGAGACGAGAAAGTACAGCTGGATCCAGTGATCTATCAGGAGCAACTCCATTTTCACATATCCAAGGATGGCCTAAAAGAAAAAAACAGATATTTGCCTCAACTTTAGTTGAAACATAAAATAATTTGAGTTGGCAACTAGATTGGTTTGACGGTTAAAACAACTAACAGAGAGAAAGGAATGTAAGCAGCCTACCAAAGAGCAGTGACAAACAAACAAATGCATTTAGCTCAAGGATGTTTACGTAATTGCTGGGCAGGTTGGATGAACGACATGAAAGAAATTCTAAGTTTGATCAATAATACAATTACAATCGGGACAATTCATCAGACTCCTCAAAGGATCTATTCCCGCCTAGTATGCAGCACGCACATGAACATTAACGGAGAAACTAACATTGATTTTCAAACATGCTTCCCAAATCCTGTTATAAATAAATGGCCCAAAATTCAACAATTGAACTTAAGAAACTATTAAAAGTCAGACATACACATCACTTGATGAGCAGTCAAGCGTTCTGAAGGCCGAGAGCAAAGCATCTTCCTGATGAGATCTTTGGCACTGTCTGATATTAGGGGCCAAGGGTCAGACTCAAAGTCAATATATCCCTTCAATACTGCATCAAATATTCCTTGCTGTGTTTCTGAATTCCAATCAGACAAAGTTTCAGAAGATTACTCAGGAGAGAGAGAGAGAGAGAGAGGGGGGGGGGGGGTTGGGTTGCGCTTAAATACAGTAGCAGCATAACAAATGGCGCCTACCTGCCCAAAATGGTGGCACACCACTTAGCAATATATACAATATGACCCCAGCTGTCCATACATCAGCTTCTGGCCCATAATGCTTAAGAAGTACCTCAGGAGCAACATAATATGGACTCCCAACAACATCAGTGAAAACTTGACCTGAGGAACGAACCACATATATTGTTTAGCACAACCTAAAGTTAAACATTACAATTTTTTTTTTCTTTGCACTTCGTAAGAGGTCCCAAAATGCTCAACAATCTTAAATCTTGATAAATGGATATCAGCTCTTGAAGAGAAGCAAGCAACATGCAAATATGCAACTAATGTCATGATAGTAATTATGCAGCACACCAAACCATTAATTATATGCGTGCTAACACCAAACACAATGACCCATAAAATATAAGATACAGGCAACACATAGTTAATAACGATCAAAACAAGAAAAAACTTGCACGCAAATCTTGCTCTGCTTTTTTTTAAAAAAAAAAAAGGGAACAACAGAAAAAGTATTATACCTGGTTTGAAGAACACAGAAAGTCCAAAATCAATGGCCTTGAGAGAGAAGTCATCATCTTTGTTCACCAACAAGAAATTCTCAGGCTTTAGATCTCTATGCATAACCCCAAGTGAATGACAAGCCTCAACAACCCCAACAATAATCTTTGTCAGCTCAGCTGCTTTTCTCTCACTATAATGGCCCCTTTGGATAATTCTATCAAATAATTCTCCACCAGAGCAAAGCTCCATAACAATATGAACATAAAATGGATCTTCATAAGCACCCATAATGGTAACAATATTCCTGTGACCAGCCAAATGATGCATAATCTGAATCTCTCTCCTAACATCTTCTACATCCTCTTTGGAAATCAACTTCCTCTTGGATATAGACTTACAAGCATACTCATTTTTTGTGGAATTTTCAATGCATAAATAAGTAGTGCCAAATTGTCCCTGTCCTAATTTACGGCCTAACGTGTAAAGATCACGGATGTTTGCAGTTTTATGACCCAAAACATAATAAGCCTGGTTATCAACACCGCGCCTCATTATCAAATCTTTCTTATTGGGGCTAGTGAGGGGTAAATTGTTGTCTTTTTTGGGATTATCCTTGGCTAATTCTTGCGCGGCAAGGCTAGAAGGGGAATGCTCTGAATTGCAATTGTCAGAGGAAGGATTTCGCTTGGTGTGGGACAAGGTAGTGGATTGTTCTTCGGGCTGACTGTAGCCCTGATAAAGTTTCCCTTTGAAAGATCCGCGGCATGTGTTGCCCATCAAACAGACAATTCCCTAAGATATCTTCAGGACCTTTTCCTCATCCAAAGGTGACTCATCAATCAAACTTGCAAATTGATTTAAAAAAAAAAAAATGAGTCAGAATCCAAATTTGGAAACTTTACAATTCAGTTATACGTAGACAGAGGATCAATCTAGCATATCTAATCCAAGATAAGATTAAATAAACAGAAATTTTCCAGATCAGATCAGGCCCACTTCTGAGCTAATTTCCTCAGAAAATTGACACAGAATTATCATCCATTGCATCTAAAATTTTTTCCATTTTCTTTACAATGTAAGAGAACAAAAGCAGCTACCAAAATTCATATAAAAGATCATAAAATCAAAAACCAACAGCATGAAATCATCAAAGGTTATATAATAACACAAAAGATTCTGCAAGAACATGAAAAAAGAAATGAATCAAATGTAATTAAGATGTATAAACAGACACAAGGCATATGCTTTACCTGTATGTGTAATCCAAGGATAGAAAGAGAAAAAAAAATTAAAAACAAAAAAAAAAAAGAAAGGAGATGGATCTGGCAGAGCAGTGGAATTCAAGAAATGGATTTAAGGAAAGAAAGGAAAACCCAAAAGGGTTTGCTAAAGTAAAGTATGAATTGGTCTTCAAAGATCTTCTCTTTAATAAGAAAATAGCTGTTTTTTATTAATTAAGTAATTAATGTTTGAATATTAAGAATTAAAAAATAATTGTGATTTGTTGTTATTGTGATTTTACAATTGGTCTGCTGTTGCTTAGAAACATCGGACGACAGACAGAGTGCTCACCAGCTATCCCATTCTTTTCCTTTTTTATTTACACGTCTATGCATAAATTTATCCAAACCAGGTTTTTCTTTTCTTTTCTTTTTCCTTTAATTAATTTTAAAGGTGAACCTATTTAAAGAGTAATATTTTTTAGTATAATTAGAGTAATGTTTAGAACTTGAGAAGTCAACCTGTTCTTTTTCTATTTGTTTTACTTTATAATAATGCAATATAACTCAAACTTTACAACTAGATCAGGAGCTGAGCTTATTAAAGCAGCAAATTTAGTTGAAAGTCAATTATTTGGTATATTTTGGTTGAGGGTAATTAAAGGGGCAACTTAAATTTAAGTAGTTTACTATTATTTAAACTTAAATTAAAGAAATTTTATTATCTTAAAGCCGGTTTAAGCAAATTTTATGAACCAATCTAATATTATATGTTCGCGCGCGCGCGTGTATATATATATATATATATATATATATATATATATATATATATATATATATATATTGGATAATTAAATAAATGAAATATGCATTTGTTATTTATTACATGCAAAAGGGAGAGGCGAGGATAGTTAGCCAAGAGATGGAATGCAAATTGACTTTGAAATTGAGCTGGAGGATTAGGATTAGAAAATACTGATAAATGGTAGTAACTTGTTATTAATTTGGAGCGTGCTTTCGACGGGCGTTAAAATGTGTGGTGGGTATTGAGATTTGAGAAGTGAGAACACAACAACATTTAGGTCAAATAAGTGTTGGTCAAAATGATCCAGCAATGTATGGGATTTTATTGAACTGGTGTTCTGCAAGTGGGAAAAATTTGCAATAGCAAATTCTATTTTTGGAATTTTCTTTTTCTTTTTCTTTTTTTTAAAAAAAAAAATACGTTAGTTCAATTCTTTTGTTCATGTAATTGATATTTAGTCTTGAAATTGACATTTAGTTTATTTACATTCAGGAGTTAGAATAACAAGTAAAAAACAAAAAACTTTAGCCGAAATAAATAAGCTAAGCTAAGGCTCTTGGAGACAAGAGGACGAACTACCGATTTCCACAGTTTTTTAAGCCCGGCCTATAAGAAGAGCAAAGTTCTTCTTTTACAGAGGAAAAATAAAACCATATATTAAAACTCTAACAATTAAAATCACTTGTTCTTTAACTCCTAAAAGTTTAAATTTTACTAATTTATTCAAAATATTAAAATCACACTCTTATTTTGATCAAAAATTAAAAATGTGCATGTATGAATTAGCAAATAATGTAATAAATAACAAATAATTAACCAATTAAACAAATGTCCAATTTGACCCTTAAACATTTTAATAAAGGTCAATTTTCTCAAAAATCAAAATTTATCAAATTCACATGCAATTTATAATTTATAGTTAACTTGTCTCGTGTCATCTAAATAATAATATTTTTTTGTTTTTTTTTTTTGTTTTACATAATTCGCTATATAGGTAATTGTAAAAGAAATTCATAGTATTATAATTGAAACACATAGTAGGTAAAAAAAAATGTTAAAAAATAATAAAAATGTACTTTTATATATGATAGCAAAAATAAATTAAAAATTATTTTTTAATTTGATCTAGAAATTAATTTTAAGACTATTTAATCAATTAAAATTGAAAATTCCAATGAGATATCTTAGCGGTAAGTTGAAGCACTCGCTCTTCCATTTTTCCCATTACGAAAAAAAAAAGTTAAAGTAAACTTCTTTTCTATCAAAATTTATCTCATATTTTATCTATACAAAAAAAAATCTTTCTTGGCCCCCTTAGAAAAAAAATTTATGGCTCCGCTCCCGATTTCTTTACAACAATATGGTAAAAGAAAGTTAAGTGCTTACAATTTATCATATGATTGATGTATAAAATTGAAGAGCTTAGAAATAATAAATTCGGTCCAACCGGTTGGTTAGAGTAACAGAACGGGTTAGACCGCAATGATTGAACATTAGTCACCTGAAAACACCACGAATTAGTTCCAAAACTTACTGGGATGAACACTCCGTTGATTAAACAAAAACTTCATACTTAATTATATATTAAAAAAAATATTATAGTAAATCATTTAATCATCTAATTACTCTGGCAATTTAATTTTATGTACTTTTAATATCACCGCTACTATTTTATTTTTTACACCAATGCCTATATGGGTATGTAATTATTGTTGAAATGCATGTTTCTATCTAATATTTTTGTAATCAAAAGAAGATTTATTATTGATATTATTGTTATTATTTGTTGTGTGATTAATTTAATTTAAGAGAATATTTAATGGTGCTTTTAGTACTATGTCCTTGTTTGCCAAGTTTTACACTATGGAATTTATAATGTAATATGAAATTCATAACATGTTAATATTGAAATTTACATAGCATTTAATATAAATGGTGCTAATATTGTTAATAACCTAGTATTGATACATATGATTTAGTGACAAATATTAAAAAAATAAAAAATAATAATAAAATCATATATAATTAATATATAATAAAATTTTAGTTTTAGATTTTGTGGAAAATAAAAGTATATATAAATATATATTATAATACCAAATATAACTTTTTATTGAGCCTGAGCCCAAAGCCCAATTAACTAAAGTACCAAAGCCCTTAAGCCAAGCACGTGACTAGAGGACATGCTGGAAACTAGAAAAGATAAGGCCCTACAGACTGTTCGATCAGACTGACAGAAGACACCCCTTGTTAGTTTACTAACACACACTATAGCCATGCCTTTGAGCCTGCTCCCCGTCACTTTCCTGCTTACTTACTTTGACACCAGAGATAGACTATTTGAGTGGGTTCTCTCACCACTATAAATACCCCATGGACTATACACTCAAGTATGAGAAATCTTGAGACATTATCTCACTAAAAACTTTCTTTCTCCAAATACTACTGACTTAAGTTTCGGAGTGTTTAAGATTTTTTGCAGATAACGAAGATCCAATTGGCCTGTGCAAGATCTCCGTCCAAACTTACCGTCACAATTTCTGACATTCTCGAAATTATCATTTAGTGCTTTTATTGAGAGTCCATGGCAGTTTCTAAACGTGCCAGACGCTTCGGATCAAGGAGAGATGGTCAAACTAGATATAACAGAGGTGGATCAACGTCCACCAGTGGGTGGAATGAATCTCAAGGATCCCTCGCTCATGATTATCTAATTCTTGCGCTCGAAGAGTTCATGGCAGAGCCAAACAGCACTCTTGTCACTATGGGAGACCTGAGAGGAATCTCGACAATTTTGGCAAAACTATTGTACAATCCACCCTAAAGGGCAAGCAACCCCAGACACCTACAAGTGTCTCAAAAGGTGATAATGAAAAAGGAAAAGAAAAACAACGAAATAAAGGTATCGTAATCAAGAAGCCAAAAGACAGAGGCCACGATAAATCTGACCCTTGCCCTAACACCCGCAGGACGGGTAGAAAAGACAAAGGAAAAGAGAAAATGTCCCCAGCTAGCAAAGACCCTGCTCTTTGTGAAAATGATCCCTTCTACATTCCGAAGTGGTCACAGACGCCCTTGACTATTGTAGGGGATGATTCAACGTACATGCACGTCTCAACTAGGAAACCCTCATATGGCAGCGTAGACGCCGGATCCTGAGACAGTCCAGATCAAGAGTTACCCGATAAAGATATCAATGTCTGTTTTCAGGAAAATGGATGAAAGTTGTGAGTTTTCATTCTCTGGTTTAACAAGGATTGAGGATCTTTTCTTGGTGATAGGGTCTTTTAGGAGTCAAAAGGAGTTCCTCTTTTGAGAATCTGGATTTTGCTTCACCGACGGGCATGCCGTCAGTCAGAGGGATGCCGTCGCTCACGCGGAACGGGCCCATCTCTCGCAGGAGCGACGCCCGTCGCTCGCTTGAGAGGCTCGTCCCTCATAATGAGCACTAACCGTCACTCGCTTACGGCGGCCGTCTCTCGCGCTAAGCGACGCCCGTTGCTTGTACGAGAGACACCTGCCTCTCATAAGCGACGACTGTCTCTCGGCCTCCGTCTCTCATGGGTGGCCCCGTCGCCGAAAAAACCAAGGATGCCCCCATCTCCGACGCCCGTCGATCCTCCACCGACGCCCATCGGTCGTTGATTTGCCGTTGGTTTGGGCGGGATTTTCCAAATTTTTCATATCTTCTTAAATATATTTCTAGATTTTCCAAATATTTCCTAAATCTTGTCAAATATATTTTCAAGATTTCCTATATCTTCCAAATCTTTTCAAATTTTTTCAAATTTTGGATTTGATTTTGAGAATATTCTGTAAATCATTCGGTTTTGATTTTGATTTCAAAAATCTTTTTTAAATTTAAATTTTAAATTTGAATTTATTTGAATTATTTTCCTAAACCTATAAATAGGGGATAGAGGCTCATTGCTCAGGGTTAGCAGTTTTTCCAAGATAAAAAGGATTAGCAATTTTTACGAAATAGGGAATTTTCCTACAAAAAATTTCTTTCTTTTGTTTTCATCAAATATTTTTCGAATTAAGGCGAATATGGGAGAACGAAACTAATTTGTTTCTTTCCGATCTAGCATTTTTAGCATCCATAATTGCTACCAAAATATCGAGAAAGAAAAATATAATTTTCTTTCCTCGATTTGTTTTCGAAAATACGATTTTTGCAGCCAAAAATCTCCTAAAAATACACATCACGAATCAATTCTTATAGAATTCAAGGAACAGAAATCATGCGACATTCACCTTCAAAGGTAATATTCCGAGGGTAAACATTCTGGTTCAACCTCCTTTACGTTTAATCATCTCATATTGATTTTGCACACAAAAATATCATTTTATTAAAAATAAAACATTTTTTTTATTTGATTTTCTTCTTTTGCTGGGTCTGAGATGACCAACAGGCAGAGGTTCCACTGACGGCCGTCGCTCAGCCGAGCGACGAGCCATCGAGGGAGTCTGCCTCCACTCATCGGTCAGCCCAGGGACGCCCGTCGCTCGCTCGCCATGGGCCGTCCCTGGGCCATTCCCCCCATTTTCTTCATTTCTTTACCACTTACTCTTTTCTTTTCTTTATTCTCATGACAATCCTTCATGGATTCTTTTCTTTATTTATTTTCCATGTTTATTTTAATTGTTGCACTAACATGATTTTTTATTCTTGTGAGTTTTATTGCTTCTTTATTGGATTTGGATTATAAGAAACGGAGGACACCGCAATGATCAGAGAACCTCTATTCAGGTTTATTCTTTTCCCCTATTTCACTTTATTCCAGTTTCCATTTTTTGTAAATATTATTTTATTCCGCTAACATAAAAAATGGTTAAATATTTATATTAATTAAATTGGAATTTTCGCTAATAAAATGAGGACCAATGTCCTATTTCTCTTATCAAATAAAATTGACGCATTAGAATTATTTTTTGTAAGTATGCATGCGAGAACCAATGTCCTCATTCTTAACGAACATCCCGTTTTCTGTATGATTTACATGTCATTTACAATGGGGGTTGTATTCCGCCTCTAGTTTTATTATAATCTATCATACTTTTTATTTACTTTATTTTAACTTTGCTTTTATTTACCGCTTTCATTACATGATTGTCTTACGCCTTAATTATTGCATTGAAACGAATGAGAAAATAGAATGAAATTTTATCTCTAAAATTCAATCATAATTTAATCAAGGTATGAATAAATGGGAAGTCCTGAACCTTCTCTGGTGCTAGGCTCAATGAGGTTAGAGGACCATCTCAATGTCCTATTGGGGTGGAGTCTCCAAAATATCTTTTGTTGCCCAAAATAGGCCCAATTTGTATGGTCTTAGGCTCCACGAGATTAGATGATCCTTCCAGTGTTCTATTGAAATGAGTTGTCCAAAATATCTCTGGCTTGCCCAAAATAGACATATATGCATCGTCTTAGGCTTCACGAGATTAGACAATCCTCCCTGTAGACACCGGGTCCCGAGGCGGTCCAAGATCAGGATTACCCGATGATGAAATAGAAGACCGATTTTCGGCAAGAAATGTGAGAATCGATCGTTCCCTTGTCAAAGATGTATTTTTCGAAAAATAATTAAAAATGTATTTTTGGGAAAATTAAAATTAAAATGGAGTAAAAAATATATTAATTTTGTGTCAAAATTAATAATAAAAAAAAAATCGCGAAGGCCGCCTATGGCAGCACGGGGCAGGCCGCCCCAGCGCGCAGGGGCGCCTGCGCGCGAGGCAGGTGCCTCGCGCGAGGCTCCTGCGCGCGAGGCGAGGGGCCTCGCGAGAGGACCCTGCGCGCGAGGCGAGGGGCGCCGCGCGCCCCCCTGCGCGCAGAGGCGGGCGCCTCGCGCCCCCCCTGCACGGGAGGCGAGCTGCCTCGCGCGCAACCCCTGCGCGCGAGGCAGCTGCCTGCTGCGCGCGGTGCGGGGGCACCACGCACGCAGCAGGCTATCGCGCGCGCCCTCGCCTTTCTCCGCGCGACCTGTCGCCTGTTCCCTTTTTTCCGCTTTTTTTCAGTCTTTCACCATTTCATGCTTTTTTGGGTGAAACAAAAATAAAAGCTATTTTGTCCCTTCCTATTTTGGCCAAGGCAAGTTTAAATGAGGTTTTTTCCCCTCATTTTGGAGGAGGGCAGTTTTTTTGGAGAAAAAATCCTTTGGCTTTTCTCTCTATTTTCTTGGCTCCAGCAGCTGGTTCTTCAAGCTTTTTTCTTCAAAAATTTTCTTAACTTCTTTTTCTCTTTCTCAAGTTTTAGTCTTTGATTGCTCTTCAAAAATAAATAATTCATTTTCTTGAGTGATTTGGGCTTGGAAAATTAATTTCCTTTTGCTCAAATCATCCACCAAAAATATTTTCATCAAAGTATTTTCTTGATTTTATTTCAAAATATTATTTTCTACATTTTCTTCAAATACTTATCACCACAAATTTGACAAGAAAAATCGATCGAGACACCGTTTCCCCAATCTAAAAATTCTGAGGGTAAACATTCTTGGACTTGTTCTCTTTTATTTTTCTTGTACATTATTTATTGTTGTTAAAATTTTTTTTGTTCTATTATCATGTCTATTATTTACTTTTAGCATTTTAATGTGTTAATATCATTATTATTATATTATTTGTTTGCTTCAATTTGATTTTTTGTTATTCTTATTATTATTATTATCATTATTATTATTATTGTGGGTTGCTGCCATGTAGTTCATTATTATTATTATTATTATTATTATTATTATTATTAGTTACTATTGTAATCTTATTAAATGTTAGTATTATTTGTGTCATTATTATTATTATTATTATCATCAATATTAATATTAGCACTGATATTTTTTACCTTTTTTATTTTTATTATTATTATTATTATTATTATTATTATTATTATTATTATTATTAGGGTTTTTAATGTTTATATTCACTGTCATCATTATGTGTGTATCATTATTATTATTAGTATTGCTATTTATTTGTTCGTTATTATTATCATTATTATTATTATTATTATCATTATTATTAGCATTATATACTGGTGTTCAATATTTATTTTGTTTTTATTAGATCAATTTCATTTAGAATCATTACTAATAGTTTTTATCAATTTTTGTATGAAATTTAACTTGAGTCGGGTCATGTGAGCGCCCTGCGACTCCCCGGATGGGTCGCAACGCGTAGGCGGGTACTCCGGTTCGGTGAGACCTTTCTTAACCCTTTCTTTATGTCGTGTTACTTGTAAATATATATTTTTGTTCGTGCACACGTGCGATAAAAAATCACAAAAATATTTCTATAATTAAATTGGAATTTTCACTAATAAAATCGGGACCAATGTCCCTTATTTCAGCCCGACAATAAAAATGTCACAATTAAAACGAAGAGTCAACTTTCCTCCAAAAATGGGATCACTCATCCCGGTTTTTTAATTCAAGCAATCAAAAATGACTCTTCGAACCCTCTTCAAATTAATACGAAGGAACCAATGTTCCTAAATTTCGAACAAGTGCGAAGGAACCAACGTTCCTTAAATAATGCCCCGATTTATGTATGTTCTTTTATTTTAATCTTGGGTGAGTGTCTTAAATTCAAGTTCATTTCTTTTTTGGGCCCTTGTAATTAATTTTGGGGCAACTTTATTTATTCTTGGGGATTGTATTATGTCCTATTTATAGCTTTAATTCCTTTCAATGGGGGTTGTATTCTACCCCTATTTCTCTTGTAATTGCGTGCTTGCGTGTTTACCGCTTTCATTTATCGCTTTCTCTATCTATTGCTTTATCGCTTTTATTTACTTTCTTTACGTGCTTTTAATGCGCTATTTAATTAAATGCATCGTTCGTGTGAGATGAGAGATATAATTTTAAGAAGTTAAAAACCCATTTATAATTAACCAAAGCATAAATAAGAGAGAAGTTCCGGACACCATATCTCTGGTTTAGACCAATAGAGGTGAGAAACCTTTTCCCAATTTCTTGCAAATTGGGTGGCGACTCCAAATACCTCAAAGGTGCCTTTAGGCTTCAATAGGCTAGGTTATTCTCCCCAATGTTCTATTGAGAGGAGCATACCGATGATGTCTCATGGCGCCCATGATCAAAAGACGCGAACCTTCATACCTCGAATCCTAAAGCGGATTCAAAGAGAGGGCCCTTGCTGGGTTGTCCGGGTTCGGCGCGCGTCACACTCCCAATGTTCTATTAGAAGGAGATGTCCAAAACATCTCTGATTGCTCAAAATAGACACACATGCGCTGTCTTAGGCTCAGTGAGTCTAGATGACTTTTTTTAATATTTTATTGGGTGGCGACTCCAAAACACCTCCTAGTTGCCCAAAATAGACGCCCTTGTAAATCTCTTACAAGTTCCATGAATCTCTCTCGAATGCCCTAAGAGCGGGTCGTGCGGGGCTCCCGTGGTTCGGCGCGCGTCACAAGCAGCAATATTGCCCCCCCCCCTTTTGTTGGCAGATTAGAGAAGCTGAAATACCCACTGGGTTCAGGAAAATAAGGACGCCGAAATATACGGGTGCAAATCCAGATGTATTCATATGATGATCGAATCTTTTGTAGAGTGTTCCCTATAATATTAGCAGATGAAGCCCTGGACTGGTTTCATAACCTTCCCCATGAATTGATCTCCTCCTTCGAGTAAATTCGCAACATCTTTGTGACGAGGTTCGCTTATGCCCGAGCTCGAAAGACAATCGATGACTTACTCCACTAATCTCAAAAACCTGATAAAAATCTCCAAAACTGCATTGATAGGTTTTGAGCAGTAGCTGCGAAAATTCCTGATCTACTCTTTCAGCTGGCACTGAGTGCGCTAAGCAGAAGCATAGAAGTTTGGCCCCTGTCTAACTCCATCAAGGCCAGGCCACCTATGAATTTTACCGATTTGACGGACAGAGCTGAGCCGTTCATCCAGATGGATGAAGCCATTAGAGCCGAAGAAGAAAGGTTGAAAGCTACAAGAGCAGATGAAAACCTAGGATATACCACGAGTATGGCTCACCGGCTATAACTTTCGAAGAGTATGGCTCACTACCTACAGTTCCCATCCAGATTAGCAGACATATTGCAATACCCAATCTGTAACAACCCGATTTGGACCCTAGTAGGAATTTCAGTGTTAGTCATATTGTAAGGGTATAAAAGTATTTGAGTATGTTTGGAATTATGGATTTAGAGGATATAATCGCTAAAGAAAATAAGTTTATAAAGGAAAGAATTATTTAGAGGGACAGAAGTGTAATTTAGCCTAAGGAGTTAGTAGGAGTGAGTATAATCCGTGTTTTGTCGCGAGCGCAACAATGGTCGCTGGCGCGATAGAACACAGAAGGGGAATTTAACAAAAGTTGGACAAGTGGCGGTTTGGGGGTTTGACGACTATACTTGAGACATGCTATAAATAGAGAAATTAATGTGTTTGGTGGCCTTTAATGGGTTAGTTGGCCGACCCTCATCCTTGAACTCTCTCTTTGATTTTTCATTTCTGTATTTTGCATCTTTTGGCTCTCCTTTTCTTCCTTCGTTCTTCCTCTCGTGCTTCTTCTTCTTATTTCTTCTCCATTTGATCACCTAAAGTTAAGTTTTGAGCTTAGATTAGTTTGAAGAGAGTTTGGTAAGAGACTTATGAAGGTAAGTGTGGTTAGATGAGTTTGTAACCCCTTTTTCTTTCATTTTTGTTTTTGATTTAAAGTGATTTGAGGTTTGATTTAATTGTTATTTTGAGTGGTTTTTGTGTGAATAGCTACTGACAAGAAGAAAGACAAGGGCAAGGAGAAGGTTTGAGCAAGAGGAGAGAGTGATCAAGCTTTATTTTGAGGTTGGGATTATGTGTAGTTTTGTTAGATGCATTGTTGAGTTGTTATTATACTTGATTGTTTGTTAGATGCATGATAAGTGGTTAGAAATTAGAGAGTTTTGATATAGTTTACCAGCTCTTTTAGTGGTTATGTTGGTTATTCTAAAAAATTATACATGTGATTAGGAATATATGTGAAAATTTGTGTATGTGATGTGCCTTTAGAGTTGAACGCAAGAATTCGAGTTCTGTCACGAGCGCGACAGAACTCTGTAGGTAAGTTTTGCCTTGCCGTGTCTGGTCGCGAGTGCGATTTCCGTCGCGGGCACGACAGAGGCCATCCAGGTATTCTGTCGCGAGTATAACATTGCCGCGAGCGCGACAGCAGGGCATTTTCGATTCTATCGCGAGCGCGACACTGCCCAAAGTTTTGAATGTAAAGTCTTCTATCCTATTTGTGGGTATAGTATTGCATTATATTATGTATGTTCATGCATAGTAGATGAATAGGATAACATGATTAAAGATGTATGAGCATGGTTCTGGTTTGTTGAGTTAATTCATAACTTGAGATGATGTGTAACTATCTGTATTGATACTTGAGAGCTTGCAAAGTATATAGTTCAGTGTATAGAGTCGTTTGTATAAGCCTGAATAGTCATAGTAGTGGATAGATAAGCATGCTTATAAAGGGTTAGAGTGCAGCTGCTAGAGTGGTACAGTTTGTGCCTAGATGTTGAATACCTTGTGTATTCAGTTATTGAGTTAGGTCTTTATATGTTTTGATACTGTTAACCAGTATCCAGAGTACCTGTATCCACCATTAATGTGAATTCAGGCTATTTAATGCTCAGTATTATATAGGAGATGTAGTGGAAGCTTTTATACGTTTGTGCCTTTGCATGAAATGTTAACATGTTAAAAGTATATGTATATGATTATTTGTGAGAGGTAATAAATTGTTACCACTTTGTGTACATGATATTTGCATATGCATGGTTATTATTTTATTATAAGTATGCCTATTGATATATTGTGTGTGAGTTATTTATGACTTCGATAGAAGTCCTTTGTTTTGTTTATCCCCACTAAGCGTTATCGTTTAGCACGTGTGTTTTCCCTTGTAGGTTATAGGTTCGGTTCAGAGTTTTGAGCATCTGCTGGCCACTAGGAGCTTGAGTGGAGTTTTTGTATTTGATAGAGTTTCCTGTTTGTATCATGTAATAGCCAGGATTTTGTAAAGAGAATTATAGTACATAAAGTGTAAATTTTAACTGTAAATTAAGACCATGTAAGATGAATAACAATATTTTTGTAACCGATGATCATTGAAGTTTTATAACATGTATAACTTTAAAAAAAAATTTATACAAGTATGTCTTTGCTTTATGATACTTGTTTGCAAGTTCCATAAAGATATCGGTCATGCAACCAATGAATGCAAGTCATTGAGAGAGGAAATAGAGAGATTAATGCAGGGCGGGCTTCTGAGAAAATTTATGGCCCCAACTAAAAAAGATCTCACCGAGTTTTCCCTTAGAAAAATAGACAATTCAGGCTCCAAGAACTGAGGCAACCCATACGATTGACCCAGGCCCTCGCACAAAAGGGAAAAAAGTAACCTTAAAAAGCAAACATTAGACAAATTCGGGAAAAGGCTATACACAGCCATGTCACCCGCAAGTGTTATGAAAATACCCTCGAAAAATGCGGAACCCCATGGTGATATCTCGATTCTTCAAATAGCAATCCACGACTTGTGACTTGTTAATATTCCAGATTGGTAATTGTTCAGGAGACGCGATATCCCTCCACATGATACGAACCGATCATTGACTATTAAAAGGAGACAAAATATCCCTCTTCAAATCTTCCTCCTTCCTCCTCCAAAAGAGACGGGTCATCCTTTTGAAAACTACACGAATTCCCTCAGAGAAAGGTGGAATTATCTCCACCAAAAGGGATCAAGTTGAATGTCTACCGGATCCCACATAAGCTATCCAATTGGAGGAAGGCTAATGGGACCTCAAGTCTTCCTCTCATTCCAAGTCAAGACGAAAAAGACTAATGCTCCACACCACCGACCAATTGTCGAAAGGAAACCCCAAGCATGCCAAAGGGTTGCTTATACTCGCAGTGAGAAAAACGGCTAACAAAAAGCTAAAGTCAAGTTGGAGCATTAGCATAAACAGGGACACCACCCCACTAACTGGACAAGGCAAATGCCACCATTTCAGTAGAAGGATTGGAAGAAAACCCCGATAATGGCATCTGCTCTACCCCTTCAAAAAGAAGAAGCCAATAGAGTAAAAGGGGAAGTAGAAAGGAAATATGCCTCTCATATGACGTGGAGCCTATTGAGCTGCCAATGCACGGGCTCCATAAATGTCCCACGAAACACTGGAAAAGGTCGTAATATTGCTGTCTCTTCCACCTACTCAGAGCCAGCCGAAAGAGGTGAAAGATATACAGTGAGAAGAGCCTACACTCTATATAAGCCTTCAAAGGTCGGGGACACACTCTGACTAAGGAAGCTAGCCAGAGTTCTTCTCATTCCAAGCTAAGATGAGAAAACCCGTGCTTGTTCAAGGTTAAGATAAGATGAGCAGTGCTCTATGTTAACAACAGCCTGTCTAGACGAAAACCACGGATGAACTATGAGGTCAACCACACTTACAGTGGAAGCAATCCGCCAACAGGAAAAAGCCAAACAGAAACACCCTATAGCAGTGAAATAAAAAAGCCACCACGCCGATCAAATTTTATAAAGGGGCTGATCTAGTGATGGGGCTAGTAGAATTCTTCATAAAACTCGAAGCTGGGGGCATATGCCCTCCAATAAGCAAAAAAATGCCTATGGGAAAGAAAATTCCTGATCAGGCTTAATTTGTTCCAAAGGGAAGCTACTAATGGAGCGAGAAATTGAGAGATGTCCCAGACATCGACCTCAAAGTTCCCCCGTACAAATTGTAATAGTGGGTCAGAGTACCCTAACAAGAAACCCAAAAAGGAGAAATGAGTTTAAACTGAAAGACATCCACTTTTGAGAACCGAAAGACTCTAAAAAGGCAGAACCTTAAATAACCTCAGACGATCCAAATAAGTCAACGTCATGAGCTCACCAATACATCTAGAAAGGTACTCACCGAAATATTATATTTAAATTTAAACAATCATCAAATGTACAAATTACAGGCTTTCAATGAAACACGACAAAGTGAATTTGATTCAACTACTTGCGAGTCCATAGACTCCTAAAAGATGGAATCAACCTAAGAATCGAAACATCGCGAAAACTCACTAAAGAGAGCCTTCAGAATTCCCAAGGTCCCTTATGAAAAATTCGAATATCGCATTATAACTAAAACGACTGCTAAAATGCAAAATAGTTTCCCAAGAGAGCCTGAAATAAGAAAATCATTTTCGCTCTTTGATGATACCCGATCGAGGGAAGTTCCTGTAGACACCGGGTCCTGAGGCAGTCCAGATCAGAGTTACCCGACGAACATATCAATACCTATTTCCTGGCAAATGGATGGAAGTTATGGGCTTTCGCCATTCGAATTCACAAGGATTGAAGATTTTTCGATTATAGGAGGTTTCCGTACGTTAAGAGGTGTTCGTTAGTAGGAAATTTTTGATTTTGGTTGACCGACCCGTCGGTCAAGAGGGACACCCGTATCTCGTGCCAAGAGACGGCCTCCCCTCGCGCGAACGGCTCCCGTAGCTTGCTCGAGACGGGCCCATCTCTCGGGGGAGTGACGCCACGTCGTTCGCGTGTGAGGGCCCGTCTCTTCCAGGGAGCGACGCTTGTTGCTCGCGTGTGAGGCGCCTATCCCTCTCGAGTAACGGTTGTCCCTCATCACCCGTCTCTTGCGAAATGGCCCGCCGTTCGAAAGACCAGGCGTGCCCCGTGATCGATGCCCGTTGAACTCAGAGCGACGCCCGTCGGTAGGGGATCTGCATGATTATTTCACGGGATTCTCCCAGATTTCCCAAGATTTCAAAATCTCTTTCGAAGATTTTTCAGGGATTTCCAAAACTTTTTAAATATTTTCAAATTTCGGATTTGATTTTGAAAATATTCTGCAAATCAATCGGTTTTGATTCTAATTTCATAAATCTTTTTCAAATTCAAATTTAAAATTTAAAAGAATTTGAATTGTTTTCCTTAACCTATAAATAGGGAGCTGTGACGCGCGCCGAACCCAGTAAGGGCCCTCGCTTGAACCCGCTTTTAGGATTCGAGGGATTGGTTCGCGTATTTTTGATCATGGGCACCATGAGATATCTTGGATGCTTCCTTCCCAATAGAACATTGGAAAGGAACATTTAGCCCCACGACGCCTTTAGGCACCTTTGAGGTATCATGGATTCGCCACCCAATTTACAAGAAATTGGAAAAAGTCTCTAACCTCGTATTGGTCTAGACCAGAGATTGGTGTTCGAAACTTCACTCTTATTTATGCTTTGGTTATTATAAATGAGTTTTTAATTCCCTAAAATTCTATCTCTTGTCTCACATGATTTATGCATTTAAATTAAAGACGCATTACAAGCACGTAAAGAGAATAAAAAAAAGCGATAAAGGAAGCAATAAAAGAAAGCAGTAAACACACAAGCACACAATTACAAAAGAAGTCGGGGCGGAATACAATCCCATTTGAAAGAAGATTAAAAATATAAATTGGGACGGAATACAATCCCAAAACTAAATAATGTTGTCCCAAAATTAATTACAATGGCCCAAAAGAAAATGAACATAAATTTAAAACAGTCAAATAAAATCATAAAAAAAACATACATAAATCGGAGTATTCGTTTGTTTTAGGAACATTAATTCCTTCGCGCTCGTTTGAAGGTTTAAGGACATTGGTTCCTTCGTGTTTGTTTAAAGAGGGTTGGAAGAGTTATTTTGATCATTGGATTAAAAACCGGGATAAGTGATCCCATTTTTGGAGAAAATTTAACTCTTCGTTTTATTGTGTCATTTTACATTTTTTGGATGAAAGGAGGGACATTGGTCCCAATTTTATTAGTGAAAATTTCAATTTAATTATAAAAATATTTTTGTGACTTTTTATCTCACGCGTGCATAAATAAAATATTTATTCGCAAATAAACACAACACAAAGAGAATGCATAGGGAAGGTCTCACCAAACGACGCGGTCTCCTACACGTGGTGACCCATCCGAGAGGTCACGGGAATGCCCACGTAATACAACTCAAAATAAATCTCAGGCCAAAAAATAACATCAGAAATTAGTAACAATTCCAAAATTTAATCAAGTGAAGACAAAATAAAATAAGCGACATGTTAATTTAATGTACAAATATTTACATGTAAATAAATTAACATAAGTCATGCCAAAAATAAAGACAATGATGAAAAGGGCAACAATATAATCATCATAACAATAATAATAATATAAGACAAATAAACATGGGGTAACAATAAATAAATAATATGATGATAGTAATAATAATAATAATAGTAATAATAACAATAATGATAATGATAATGATAAATAATAATAGTAATAATAAGAGCAATGGCAAAATAATAAAAATAATAATAATAATAATAATAATAATAATAATAGTAATAGTAAAACTAATGGTGACAGTAACATAAAGCAACAATAATAGCTATAATAATAGTGATAAGAATAGTAGGAATAATGATAAAGAGAAACAAGCAAACCAACAGGTGCCAACAATAAACACAAATAACCATGGTTTGGTGGACGGCAAAAACCAACAAAAATAGGAAAAAAGAAATTACAAAAGTCATGTAAAACAACCACAAGAGGATTAAACCAACATACCAAACTTAAAAAGCCAACGGTAATAATCACATTAGAATGCTAGAAATAAATAATAGACAAGGTAATAATAGCAAAAATAATAATAATAACAATAATAAATGATGAACAAAATAAGTGAGAATGGGTCCAAAAATATTTACCCTCAGAATTTGTAAATCGAAAAATGGAATGCCTTGATCCGTCCTCTTTGTCGATTTTTGTTGTAATAAATATTTGAAGAAAATATGAAAATTTGTGTTTTGAAACAAGTTTTAACTCAATAAATTATTTTGGTGAAAATATTTCCTAGTAGAAATTAGAGCAAAGGAAATTAATTTTCCAAGCTCAAAACCATCTGGGAACTAAAAGGAAAAATTGTTGAAGAAAAAAAGAGGAAGAAAGAATTGAAAACTTTTGAATTTCCTTTGATTTTTGCCTTAAGGAAACCCACGGCTGCTCCTCCTTCTTTGAGAGAAAAATCAAGTTCTTTTTGTTTCAATCAAAATTGCAGCGAAATAGACGCCCTTGTAATCCTTTACAAGTCATAAGAATCTCTCCTGAATACCCTAAAAGCGGATTTTCGAGGCCATTGGGGTTCAGCGCGTGTCACAGTTCCCTTTAAAGCAGTCACCAGACTCTTGAAAGTCACTACTCCCCGATTGAAAGCAACTCGCTTTAGTGGATAATCTCTTGAAAGTCGAATCTACTAGCTCGCACTCATTTGAGGAAGGCCTTAAGGAACCTCCAAGGTCCTTCAGAAAATTACTTATTATAAGCATTATATTCTGATAAAAAAGATCATCGTACATACAACTTGTAAATTCAAGTAAAGACGAACATGACTATCTGTTATATTGATCGATTATTCTCAAAATGGTAGAACACTCCACTTTAGAGAAGTCGACAGACTCTTAAAAAATAGGACCATATGAACTGCCAAACAAATGATGCTCAACATGATAGCTCCCGCATATTGAAATGCTTAAGAAAACACCGTATTCTTATCAAAACGATCATGAAACATACAAAGCAAAAATCTATCCCAAAGGGTGTGAAATGAACCTGGTTTGATCGTCCATAACTTTTGACATGCACACTTAAAAATTATAGCACAATCGGCTTGATGAACCTATTCGCGAATTTAAAATCGCAAAAGTAGCATCTGATCGATTAACTCTAAAATTGACAAGATCGGTTTAAAAAGCACTATAAGCATCGTGTTCCCATCAAACTAATCACTGAAAATGAGAATTGCAAATCCCAAGACATTGCTAAATGGATCCAATACGATCAACGACAATTCTTGATGACCAAAGCTATTACAAAACTCACTAGATACACTTATTCGCGACTATAAAAATGACAATGTTCCAAGATAACTCACGAAAGTTACATCTAGTCGAATAATCTGCTTACAATCCCATTGGAGAGCATGCGCATAATGTGATTATTTGCCTAATGAAGTCATTTGATCGATATGCTTAAATAGATTCTTAAAAGATCAAATCATCCGACCTATTACCTTTCGAAACATCCGAACGATGGAGGAAAGTCTACGCCCAATCTTAACACAAGTTTATGCTATACGCGCGGCTGTCATGAAGCCAACTTGCTGGATTTTTTCTTAAGACTTAATGATATCCCAAGTCATATCTAACCATATGCTCTTAATCTGATCATCAGTAATTATCTATTGCTTCAAAAGAGGATAGACCAAATATTACACGAAACAACCAAACAACGGGGGTGCGAAGTACATTATAAAATTTGATGGGCTAATTTGCTAAAAACTTGATGTTATCCTAAGTCGATTGGTGAAAGTCATATATGATCGAACTATTTGAAAGATCTAATCATTCTTAAGGTTTAATTTTAGAAATCATTAAATGATTATCTATCTTGCTTGATGTTCGCCTCAAGCACGATTATCCGATCCGGTTACTTGCTTACTTAGAAATCTTTCCAAGTGAAACAATCAACATTCATTATCAAAAGACTATTCCGATTGGCTTGTTATTGCAAGGCAATAAATAAGAATAAAAAAGGGGAAAATTAGAAATTAAAGGAAAGATTGAAGAAGAAATTCCATTCCATTGATCTAAATTTGAGTATAAAAAAAATGCCAATTACAACCAAAGAAGAAAAATTCCTATCTAGTTCTACTCTTACAAAAAGTAATCTTTGATAATCTTCATCCAATTAGACTTGTACCACCAAGATAGAGTTGATGAGAGGTGGTTTGCAAAACAACCAGTCTGCTCATTTTTGCATCCCTCTTGATTTTAACTTGTTCAGGTAACTTTTTGCAAACAGGAGCGATCATCACAAACTCTTAGCCATTCCCAGGTCCTATCTGGCAAAAGGCTCACAAGTTACAATCTCTTCCTCTTCAGCCCCAGCCAACTCAGCATTCTCTCTCTGAAGTTGGATGAGACGAAATGGAGAAGAAAGTACAGACTTTAGAGCAAAGACCACCCTATTTCAGTTTCCATTTCATCTGACATCGGGAAGAACTCTAATTAGGGGCCCATGCCTCTCTCCATTGAGGGAACAAATTTCATTCATCTTCTAAAAATGTCAAGAGGATCATGAAAACTACCAAACAAAAATACGATGAAAAGAAGGAAAAGAAAAGAAAAAGAAATTCTTGTTGTGAAGAAAAACTCATTTCGAGGCAGAATGAAGATCTTTAAAAATACTCTAAAAAATGAGGAAGCCTCACCTATTTATAAAAATGAACTTCCCCTCCAAATCTGTAAAGGCATTCAATCCAGGTTGCCATACGGGAACCTATGACCGGAGAAACCAAGGGACAAAATGCCAGAAGTGAGGAGTCGTCATAATGAGCACGTTCAACAAAATATTTGTCATTAATGAGCCATCTTAAAAACATTCTGAAGACGAGGCATCACCGTAACGAGCACAAGCGATAAAATGTCCTCCCATTAATGCATTGACCGCTCTAATCAGGGATCTAAAATGGCAAACTCCAAAACAAAGATTTTGAACAAGCTTAAAGCTCTGATTACCGTGCTCCCTTTGAAAACAATTGGATCTGGGCCTGATAATACCAAATATAACTTTGGGGGGACAAATAATAATACCAAATATAACTTTTTACTGGGCTTGAGCCTAAAGCCCAACTAATTGAAGGACCAAAGCCTTTAAGCCAGACACGTGATAAGAGGACACACTCGAAACTAGAGGCGATGAGGCCCTACAGACTATCCGATCGGATTGATAGGACACGCCTCTTATCAGTCCATTGATACACATTACCGCCATGCCTTTGAGCCTACTCCCCATCACGTCACCACTTACCTACTCTGACACCAGAGATAGACTATTTGAGTGGGTTCTCTCACCCCTATAAATACCCCATGGGACTATACAACCGGGTATGAGAAATCTTGAGACATTTTCTCACTAAAAACTTTCTCTCTCCAAACATTACTGACTTAAGTTTTGGAGTGTTTATACTCGGTCAGATAGGGCAAGCTTTCTTGTTGATAACGAAGATTCGATCGACCTGTGCAGGATCTCCATCCGGACTCACTGTCACAATTTTTAACATCCTCAAAATTATCAATATATATATATATATATATATATATATATATATAATATGAGATTTTAGTTTTAGATTTGGGGGAAAATAAAAATTTAACCTGCCAATTAAATAGATACATATAATTTTGAATTTAGTTATATACAAAGAACAAACAAATAGAAACTAAACTTTTACAATATTCAATGACCTATCTAAGTCACTGTCTCCTCCAATTATCAACTCCAGTGCCTTCTCTCACATGCTCGCATACCCATCTCCACCGTTATCCCGACTTCTCTCACCTGCTCGTAGACCTATCTTCGTCGTTCCTCCACTTCTTTTTCTAGTGGACCTAGAAGATTGCTCTTCTTTGAATATTTCAATTTTGAAATATTTAGTTTTTTTAATGGTTGAATGATTTTGTTTTCTCTTTTTCTCTTTTTTCTTACAATTTTCCTTATTTGTTTTACAATCTCTGATTTCCTTTTACAATTTTCTTGGGCGAAAGTTCAATGCATGAGATTTAAATCATTTTATATAATTTACTCAGTGCAAATATAATACAGAAGAAAACCGTTAAATGTTAGTTTTTAAATTTTGTACTTTGACTTAATTTTTAATTGTATTTATTGAAGTATTTTAATTGTATTTGTATTTATTATCGTGTCTATTTATTTATTTTGCAAATTTTTAAAAATATTGAATTATTCAAAATAATGGATTGTCTTGTATGATATTATTTAGTGCTGGAAGAATCGAAGAACTGAACTGAACTATCCCTAATTTTTGAAAGAACTGTACCGAATTATCTCAAATTTTCAAGACAATAACAATACTACATTTTCAAACATCCAAAATTTCAAGACAATACTGGAGATTTGTGAATTTTCGAATTGTACTTGACCATATACACCCTTAGTATTAACCTTGGTTAATAATAGCACAATTCTTATCCTGATTAGATGAGTCCTATCTTAAGAAGGAAAGAAGGTAATTATCAAAGGAAAAATTGAGACCTTAGGCCTTGCTTAAGAGATGCTTTAATGGCCATGATCTTCATAAGAATTAAATGTAAAATGAGAAATATCATTTTCCTTATATGAGCATGAAAAAGCCTCTTGAATATTTTTAGGCTATTTTTCGTCTTGTGGGGTAATTAAAAGGATTTCGTTTAAGCTTTTGATTTGAAATCATTGGCATGGAATACTTATCATTTTAAATTTTTGCGATTTCGAATCTTGATAAACATGTCTCATATATTCATCGTAATTCAGAATGCTCCCACTGGGACCATGTTCCATACTCCCACTCAAATCAGAGTCTCGAACATCCAAATTGTTTGGAGGATAAAGGCTTTGACCTTTTTCCTCTAACTCCTTCCCACTCGGATGGAGTGATCTTGATGGTTCCTCTTCCTGAGTTTCATAGAAGGTGAAATCTTGATTCACTTTGCCCAAATTAGAAAATTTATTCTCTAAAAATATGACGTCTTGTGATTCAAATTATGTCACAGTGCCATTCTTCTGCTCACCCATAAAAAAAGTATCCTTTTGATACTTCAGAATATCTCACACAGATACTCTTTTGACCTCTTGATCCCAATTTAACCAAATTTATATGAGGTATCATGGATGTAGCAGCACAACCCTAAGGTTATAAATGGCTTAGTTCAACTTGTCGACCAGTCCACAACTCATATAGTGTGGATGTGACAAATTTGGAGGGAACATGGTTTACTACATATGTGGCAGTTAATAAAGTATCTCTCCAATAGGAGATAGGCAAATTTGCCTCTGCTATCATAGATCTAACCATATCAAGGAGAGTCCTATTTCTCCATTCCGTAACACCATTTTATTGTGGAGTTCTGGGAATGGACAACTGATGTTCAATCCCATTTTTATCACATAAAGCTTTAAATTTATCTGAAAGATATTCCTAACCTAGGCCAATTCTTAAAACTTTAATCTTTTTGTCTAATTGATTCTCAATTAAGTTCATAAAAGACTTGAAGCAACACAATGCTTTTGAATCCTGAGAAATAAAATAGAAATGACCACACCCAGTATAGTCATCTATAAATGTGATGAAGTAGTAGGCCTCATACCTTGCCCTGATGTTCATTAGACCACAAACGTTGGAATGAACTATCTGCAATGGAAATTCGGCTCTAGTTCCTTTTTCGAACGATTTCCTAACTAGTTTTCCTTTTAGGCAATGCTTACAAGTAGATAATTCAACCTTATTTGAATCACCTATTAAACCTATTTTGGCTAACCGACTTATTCGGTCTTACCCGATATGGCTTAATCTAGCATGCCATAATTTCACATTGTTCTCATAACTACATGAAGAAAAAAGAATTAAAGAAAGACTATTTCTATTCAAATAGTCATGGTCCACATCTATAACGAAAAATCATTTAGCATATAACCAGAACCTTAATGAACATCATTCATGCATAAGCATATACTGTTATCCTTAAAATGTAAATTGAAACCAAGTTTCAATAAAGTAATAATAGAAACTGAATTCCTAATAAAGGCATCTCGATCCCTTGTTGTATGGTCCGTTGCTCTTGAATCTATCACCCATAAATGATAAAATTCAGTTAAAAATATAGAACCAGATACACTAATTTCACTCACTCTTGAGTCAGAATAGTGTATCTGTTTGGGCACAATGCAGCCTCTTTTTGAAACGTTTACCTTCTTTTTGCCTTTGGATCTTTCAAGATTTTGTTTTACTTTTTACTTTTTTAGGCTCTCTAGCCTTTTCCTTATCATTACTTTTGAAGCTTCTTTTCTTGTTCTGATTAGAACTCATTTTATCAGAACAAGACTGTGCCATATGCACTACGGTATTGACCTTTATTGCTGCCAGACGGTCCCTTTTGAGCTCCAAATTTACAAGCGACATCCTCAAATGTTTTTAATTTGTCAATATGAGTTAGTTTCATCTTCATATGCTCCCAATTCTTGGGTAAGGAATGGCTAACAGTTTATGATGGAATATGTCATGGTATGTGTATGATGATCACGCAGCGGAAAACAAAAAAATTTGATCATACATGCCAAACAATTCCATGACAAGAATCGGAAACATGCAATTTTAGGGTTATAATAACTTACAACTTTAGATGCCTTTCAAATTGAATTTGATGATGACCAGCAATTTAGATGATCTTGTCCACCTTAGATGTTCACCACCAATGCCAAGGAACAACCTTTTTCGCCACTCCTCTCTATTCTCACACACACACTCGCAAAGACGGCTCAAAACCGAAAGTGCTAGCTTACTAAATTTGTATTGTGTAATGGAATTAGTTTGAAGCCACAAGACTTGATCTTGTCCTTCTACTATGTGTAATCAATGCTCAAAGTCACAAGCAAGCAAGGAAGAATCCTTCTCCTTGTGTATTTCGGCCAAGAAGAAAAAAAAAATGAGAGAGAGAGAGATGTTTCACGCAAAACCTAGCCACCACTCTTTTTTTTCTCTCTTAGGGTTTTTATTCTTATCTAATATATACCCCTCCTTATGGCAAGTCTTTAATCCGAATTTTTCTACCTTGAGATAGTTAATTCAACCTTAAACACTTCCTAAAGATCAGTAGTAAATATTAGCTCAATCCCTTTTGAATTTAAAATTCAAATTGATTTAAAATAAAACCTTAAGATGTATTAATCAAACTAATCACTTACCATTTAACATGTGCTGAAATTCCCATGGTATATATCCTTTGGAATTTCGGCTAGGTCATCCCATTATTAAGTGATTTAGTTTGACTTAAATATCTTAGGATTTAATACTCAATTAAATTAATTAATACAACATAATTAATTAATTGAAATTAAACCTATGTGGGCCGAATTTCCTCTCTCATGGACCAAGGTCCATTAGCAATTAAATACCCATTACATATACATTAATTTGACTTAAATTAAAAGCCTAAATTAATGCTCAATACTTTATTCAAGTATTTTAAGCCCAATGCTTTGTGTGCGATCCTATAGGTCCATTTAATATTGGCAATGAATTAAAAATTAATTCAAAGGCTATATATATTCTCTAGCAAGATATTATAGCATTCCAAATTAAATGAAAATGCAATTGGCATTTAGTGACCTAATGCAATTTTATATATTCCCTTACCCATAAATATCAGAATTAACATAAGGCATGGAACAAGTCATCCTCATGTGTAAGTTAATTCCTTTCTTGATATTCCAGTGACACTGAACTTCTCAGATAAATAATGATTGCACATTATTACATCTCGGTATGGCCATACACTTCTCAGTTCACTGATCAAGTGGCCGATGATATTTTCTCTCTTATAGAGAGTGGTAATCCCTTCACTTCTCTCATGCTCTCTAACATGAATCAATGCATACCCAAGCATACCCATACTTGTCACTCAGTTACGAGCACGTTAGGTGTATGTCAAAGTACACAGTAATTCATAAAGAGTTTCATAGAGATTTTAGGTCTAAGAACTCCGATACAAAACTTGCATATGAGGAACACTTATGACTTGTACCATGTAGTGTTCTCATGTGTGGATCGTATCCAAATACCATGTTACAAACATGTATCTATGATCTCCGATTGACACTTTTGTCCTTATGATCCGTAAGACAGAACTCAACTAATCAGAGAGAGCATACTAGTCTTAATTCATTTGTTATTCCCATAACAATGACTGACTAGGGATATTTAGAATGAAGTCTCATTTGTTTCAAGGTCTTACAACCATGTGCCTCACACATGATAACTTAAACTGAAACAACATTCTTGGATAGTTCTATCAATTGACATGCACAGGAATACAATGGATAAAACAAATGCCTCATTTATTAACTAAAGTGTTTTATTACAATGTATTGGGGCTAGGGCTTACACTAACAATCTCCCACTAGCACTAGTCCCAATTGGGCATAGCCCTAAGACCGAATGATCTCAAATGAGCTTCGTGCAGATTTGGGCGCAACTGTTTCGTCAAAGGATCTGCTACATTGTCTTCACTTGCTATCTTGCTGACCTTGACGTCCCCACGATCAATGATTTCTCTGATCAGGTGGTATCTCCTGAGTATGTGTTTGGATTTCTGATGTGACCGGGGCTCCTTGGCCTGTGCAATGGCCCCATTGTTGTCACAAAAAATTTCTAATGGATCTAGGATGCTTGGGACCACTCCTAATCCAGAAATGAAATTTCTAATCCAAACAGCCTCTTTTGCAGCCTCACTTGCTGCAATATACTCAGATTCTGTAGTTGAGTCGGCAACGGTCTCTTGCTTTGAGCTTCTCCAGCTGACAGCAGCACCGTTTAAAACAAAAACGAATCCAGATTGCGATCTTGAGTCCTGAGTGCTGGTTTGAAAAGCAGCATCGGCATAGCCTTGTATGACGAGCTCTTCCTGACCACCATACACCAAGAAGTGATCCTTAGTCCTTCGTAGGTACTTTAGAATCCCTTTTACAGCAGACCAGTGCTTTTCACCAGGGTCTTGCTGAAACCTACTGGTTATACTCAGTGCATGAGCAACATCCAACCTAGTACATAACATAGCGTACATGATAGATCCAATAGCAGATGCATATGGGATTCTACTCATGTTGTCCCTTTCCTCTTTGGTTTTAGGGCACTGTTCTTTAGTTAAAGGAACTCCCAAAGCCAAAGGTATGTACCCTTTCTTTGAGTCTCCCATACTAAAACGCTTTAGTACCTTGTCTATGTACTTATCTTGACTTAGTCCCAATAGCCGATTCGATCTATCTCTGTAGATCCGAATGCCAAGTATTGTCTCAGCTTCACCTAAGTCTTTCATTGAGAAACATTTCCCCAACCATTGCTTAACCTTTTGCAATGTTGGAATGTCATTCCCAATGAGAAGGATGTCGTCCACATACAGGACCAGAAACACTACTATGCTCCCACTAACCTTCTTGTATACACAAGGCTCATCTTCGTTCTTGACGAAGTCAAATTCTTTGACTGCCTCATCAAAACGAAGATTCCAACTTCGGGATGCTTGCTTTAATCCATAAATGGATTTCTGAAGCTTGCAAACCTTCTTAGGATTCTTGGGATTGACAAAACCTTCAGGTTGTGTCATATACACATCCTCAAGTAAATTTCCATTAAGGAAAGCAGTTTTGACATCCATTTGCCATATCTCATAATCATGATATGCAGCTATGGCAAGCAAGATCCTAATGGATTTGAGCATGACTACAGGCGAAAAGGTTTCATCATAGTCTACACCATGTGTTTGTCGAAAACCTTTCACTACTAGTCTACCTTTGTAGGTCTTATCAGCTTTGAGTTTAAATAGCCACTTGCATTCAATTACTTTATCACCTTGTGGTGGATCAACCAAGGTCCAAACCTGGTTATCGTACATTGATTGCATCTCGGATTTCATGGCTTCAAGCCAATTTTTCGAGTCTGGGCTTTCAATAGCTTTTCGGTAGGTAGTAGGATCCTCACGATCTACTAACTCAATAGTGTCACTGTCAGTGATTAGAAAACCATATCTCTCAATCTCCTGACGTACCCTACCGGACCTTCTAGGTACTTGTGCAATGGGTTCTTATTCCACAATTGGTTGTGAACTTGATCCCATTTCCAACTCATCCTGTATAGGAGTTTGTGGCGTTTGAATTTCTCCAAGTTCTACTTTACTCCCACTGTCTTTCTTGAGAAGGAACTCCTTTTCCAAGAAAACAGCCTTGCGAGCAACAAATACTTTGTTCTCGGTTTGTGAGTAAAAGTAGTATCCCTTTGTTTCTTTGGGATAACCCACAAATAAGCAGACAGTGGATTTGGACTCTAGTTTGTCAGATGTTAATTTCTTAACATGTGATTCACAGCCCCAAATCCTGAGAAATGACATATTGGGTTCTTTCCCAGTCCATACCTTGTATGGTGTCTTTTCAACTGCTTTAGTTGGAATACGGTTTAGTAGAAACGCAGCAGTTTCTAATGCATAGCCCCAAAAAGAGACAGGAAGATTTGCTTGACTCATCATAGATCGAACCATGTCCAATAGAGTTCGATTTCTCCTTTCGGACACACCATTCCATTGTGGTGTTCCAGGAGGAGTGAGCTGTGAAATAATACCACACTCCTTTAGATGACAGTCAAACTCTTGGCTTAAATATTCGCCACCTCGATCTGACCGAATGGCTTTTATACTTTTGCCAAGTTGGTTTTCTACTTCGTTTTTAAACACTTTGAATTTCTCAAAAGTTTCAGATTTATGCTTCATTAGATAGACATAGCCATATCTACTGAAGTCATCTGTGAATGTCACGAAGTAGCTAAAACCACCTCTGGCTTGTGTACTTAATGGTCCACATACATCGGTATGTATTAGCTCCAATAAGCCATTAGTCCTCTCACCTTTCTTGTTAAAAGGACTCTTTGTCAATTTTCCATGCAAACATGGCTCGCATGTATCATAAGATTCTAAGTCAAATGACCCAAGCACTCCAGTTTTGTGGAGTCTTGAAATGCGTTTTTCGTTTGCATGTCCTAAACGACAATGCCAGAAGTAAGTAGGGTTTAACTCATTTGATTTAACCCTCTTTGTATTAATGTTGTATATGGACTCTTTGTTTGATAGATCAAGGATATAAAGGCCATTTTGCAACATGGCATTGCCATATGAAATGCCTTGGCGACGAATATGAGCATTGCCATTTTTAATAACAAAATCAAATTCATCCAAATCCAATAATGAAACTGAAATAATGTTTCTGCTCATAGCAGGCACATAATAACAATTTTTCAAAATTAAACAATGTCCGGAAGGTAAAGTGAGTTGATAGTCGCCTATCTCCATGGCAGCAACTCGTGCTCCATTCCCCACACGGAGGTCCACTTCATTCTTCCCAAGTAATCTCCTATTTCTTAGCCCCTGCACATTTGAACAAATGTGAGAACCACAACCGGTATCTAGTACCCAAGTGGTAGAAATAGAAAGGTTAATTTCAACAACAAAAATACCTGAACTGGACGCCTTGGCTCCATTCTTTTTTTGTTCTTCCTTGAAGAGAGCGCAATTCTTCTTCCAATGCCCTATTTTGTTGCAATGGAAGCAAGTGCTCTCGCTCTCCTTGGGCTTTTGCGCCTTGGGCTTGGATTGGGCCTGAGGTGCGCTCCCATTTGACTTGAACCGAGCCAGGTCATTCTTGGGTTTTGCCTTTCCCTTTCCTTTTCCCTTAGCCGGTCCCTTCTTAATGCCCCCTTGAACCATCAGTATGGGATTAGTCTTTCGAATGTTTTCTTCAGCATTCTTAAGCATCCCATGAAGCTCAGTAACTGACTTGTTCATCGCATGCATGTTATAATTCATTACAAATGGATCATAATCATCAGCCAATGATCCTAAAATCAAGTCAGTAGCCAATTCCTTTGGTACTTGTACCTCAAGCTTCTCAAGAGTATCAAGATACCCTTTCATCTTGAGTACATGCGTACTAACAGGAGTACCTGCAGCCATCTTACAGGAAATTAAGGCCTTAGTTGTCACAAACCTCTCGTGACGAGCTTGCTCTTGGAACATCTCCTTTAAGTGCACCATGATCGCATACGCCTCTTGGTCCATAAATTGCTTTTGCAAGTCAGGCACCATAGTGGCTAGCATCAAATAGGTCACATCATTGGAGTCGCTCTTCTTGGTCTCAAAAGTTTCCCTTTGAACCGCAGAGGCGTTCCTTCCAGGTTCTTGAGGCAAGGGTGCATCCAAAACATACGACTTTTTCTCTTGCTTAAGAACTATCCTTAAGTTTCGAGACCAGTCTATGAAATTGGTGCCATTCAATTTGTCCTTTTCAAGGACCGATCGCAATGAGAAATTGTTGTTTGAAGATGCCATTTTTCAATTTACAATAAAATTTAGCAAGATTAAATGAGGTCTTATTAATAATCCCACAAACCGAATTAATATCCCTTTAAATAATTCGCGTTAGTGATTTAATGTGGGCCAAGATCCACTTTTCACAACAACCTTATTAGTCAAGCTGAGCTTGTACACCTAACAAGTTAAGTTACTTAGGTAGGATAACTCCAATCATGACTCGTACATGACTCTTGGATCAAATGGGCTAACATCTTAAGATGTTATAGCACAAACCCATTTATTAGTTGCCTAGGTCCGGGCATCCCTTTCCATGTTAAGTCCAACCTACATTCACAACTCATGCCTCACAAAGATAATCGGGCGCATCTAGGACTCCTAGTCTACGTTACCGATGATCGATGCCTTGACATGTTTCGAATTAGGAAGGCAACTTTGTGACTTACTATTTTAGGGATTCATTTTATTACGGCTTATATGGCATACGCTTTGTCATCCATTCATAGCATGCATATATAAATAATTGCATAAAGTAAAGCGTGACAAACATGGGCCCATAAAACCTACAACTAAGATTCTATACTATTACACAAGAATCTTCGAGTTGGGCTTCACCACTCCGGTGGGCTTCATCTTGATTTACAAAGTCTTCAAGTAAATTCTATTCTAAAAATAAATGAAACTTTTACAATAATACATAATGGCTCGCAGGCCATAATTAATTACAAAAACCCAGGGCCCATGAATGCACCATGCATATCCATTTATCACACCAAACAAGCAAATTAATATACATAACATTCATGGATCAAACAAAGTCCAATTTTAATTAAATTAGCCAAGCCCATTAATGGAAATTGTGTACTTGAACCTTTAAGAGATGACCCCGTGATGGGCCTGGGCCGAAGCCCAATGGACTAAATCCTCTTATTGAATAAGTTCTCTTAAAAGCCCAAAACACAAACTAGTTAGATTTGTGCCATAAATCAACTCTAGTGTTATTTCCAATTTTGCCATTTTTTTAATTTTATGTCATTCAGCCCATAAGCATTAAAAATACATATAATATGTACCAACATGAATTAAAGCATAAAATCATGAAGAACATATATATAAAACATGGCATGCATATAAAAACAAACAAACAACAAAAACTAGTTGTTTAATGCTTATGTGATGCCAAAAATGCACAAACACTTAAATCAATTTTATGAGTCATTTAATAATCTAAATAAGGTCATAAATATTGATTTAACATTCTGTACCAATCTGATCTAAATGTGTTTTTACCATTTTAATCAAATCAAAACAAAACAATGTTGATTAAACATGTAACAAACACAAACTAGTCATGTTTTAAGTGATTTTAAAATTAATCAATTAATTTGTCATGGACCAGAATTAAAACCATATTTAAATAATGTCCAGACCTGATATTTAATATTTTAAAAACACTTACAAACATGCCAAAACCAATTTTACATTTAATATATAAAACTAGTTGTTAAAATTTCAATTAACATGCCATAATGCACCTAGTTTTAACATTAACATGTACCATCAGGTATACATAATTAAATCTGACCATTAACAGCCCCTAAACAACCTAAGGACAGTATATTAACATGTCATATTAATTATAATACCTATCTAATCAATTAAAATCGTTTTTACATCAAAACAATGCAAAAAACTCAAAACAGAAAATTTCAGCATTGCATGTATTAAAAGTAACGATTTTTAATTAATTATTTCATGCACCTAAAGCACTAAAATAAGCATGTTTAGGCTCTGATACCACTGATGGAATATGTCATGGTATGTGTATGATGATCACGCAGCGGAAAACAAAAAAATTTGATCATACATGCCAAACAATTCCATGACAAGAATCGGAAACATGCAATTTTAGGGTTATAATAACTTACAACTTTAGATGCCTTTCAAATTGAATTTGATGATGACCAGCAATTTAGATGATCTTGTCCACCTTAGATGTTCACCACCAATGCCAAGGAACAGCCTTTTTCGCCACTCCTCTCTATTCTCACACACACACTCGCAAAGACGGCTCAAAACCGAAAGTGCTAGCTTACTAAATTTGTATTGTGTAATGGAATTAGTTTGAAGCCACAAGACTTGATCTTGTCCTTCTACTATGTGTAATCAATGCTCAAAGTCACAAGCAAGCAAGGAAGAATCCTTCTCCTTGTGTATTTCGGCCAAGAAGAAAAAAAAAATGAGAGAGAGAGAGATGTTTCACGCAAAACCTAGCCACCACTCTTTTTTTTCTCTCTTAGGGTTTTTATTCTTATCTAATATATACCCCTCCTTATGGCAAGTCTTTAATCCGAATTTTCCTACCTTGAGATAGTTAATTCAACCTTAAACACTTCCTAAAGATCAGTAGTAAATATTAGCTCAATCCCTTTTGAATTTAAAATTCAAATTGATTTAAAATAAAACCTTAAGATGTATTAATCAAACTAATCACTTACCATTTAACATGTGCTGAAATTCCCATGGTATATATCCTTTGGAATTTCGGCTAGGTCATCCCATTATTAAGTGATTTAGTTTGACTTAAATATCTTAGGATTTAATACTCAATTAAATTAATTAATACAACATAATTAATTAATTGAAATTAAACCTATGTGGGCCGAATTTCCTCTCTCATGGACCAAGGTCCATTAGCAATTAAATACCCATTACATATACATTAATTTGACTTAAATTAAAAGCCTAAATTAATGCTCAATACTTTATTCAAGTATTTTAAGCCCAATGCTTTGTGTGCGATCCTATAGGTCCATTTAATATTGGCAATGAATTAAAAATTAATTCAAAGGCTATATATATTCTCTAGCAAGATATTATAGCATTCCAAATTAAATGAAAATGCAATTGGCATTTAGTGACCTAATGCAATTTTATATATTCCCTTACCCATAAATATCAGAATTAACATAAGGCATGAAACAAGTCATCCTCATGTGTAAGTTAATTCCTTTCTTGATATTCCAGTGACATTGAACTTCTCAGATAAATAATGATTGCACATTATTACATCTCGGTATGGCCATACACTTCTCAGTTCACTGATCAAGTGGCCGATGATATTTTCTCTCTTATAGAGAGGGGTAATCCCTTCACTTCTCTCATGCTCTCTAACATGAATCAATGCATACCCAAGCATACCCATACTTGTCACTCAGTTACGAGCACGTTAGGTGTATGTCAAAGTACACAGTAATTCATAAAGAGTTTCATAGAGATTTTAGGTCTAAGAACTCCGATACAAAACTTGCATATGAGGAACACTTATGACTTGTACCATGTAGTGTTCTCATGTGTGGATCGTATCCAAATACCATGTTACAAACATGTATCTATGATCTCCGATTGACACTTTTGTCCTTATGATCCGTAAGACAGAACTCAACTAATCAGAGAGAGCATACTAGTCTTAATTCATTTGTTATTCCCATAACAATGACTGACTAGGGATATTTAGAATGAAGTCTCATTTGTTTCAAGGTCTTACAACCATGTGCCTCACACATGATAACTTAAACTGAAACAACATTCTTGGATAGTTCTATCAATTGACATGCACAGGAATACAATGGATAAAACAAATGCCTCATTTATTAACTAAAGTGTTTTATTACAATGTATTGGGGCTAGGGCTTACACTAACAGTTTAGACCTGCTGCTCGTTGGTCAACTTATGACCAACCTCACTAAACTCATTTATCCTTTTCCATCTCTCTTAAATATTTTTGCATCGAATGATCATACTTCTTCTGATATGTATCAAATTTTATTATTAATGATAAGAACTTAGTCAGAGACACACCTCTAAACTTTTCCTGCAAAGTGATCCACATATCCATTGCATTTTGATACTTGCGAAACTGCTTAGTGAGTTATCATCCATTACACTGAGCAAGATGATTCAAGCAGTGGAATTCTTCTTTTTTCATGCCACATAGGCATCTCGGTCCCGCCTATGCGGGGCTGTAATGCCATCTTCAGGTTCAACCATAACCGAACTTAAGGGTTCAAGAGCCTTTTGCTTTTTAAGCACATACTGGATTGTCATACTCTAGATTTCATAATTGTCACCATTCAGCTTAATATCTTTATTAAGTTCGACAATAATTGACTTGAAAGCAGTATTCATTTGAATCCTCTTATCTCAAATGGAATAATGTCGCACATTTTTAAGGGAGATAAGACAATACATGCAATTTACTATGCATATGAAATAATAACCTAGTAAAGTTTTCTATTAGGCTCAAATTTGAAAAGGCTACTTATAATATCCAATTACCCTGTCTTAATGTCCAACTTGATAGGTTAAGATTTTATGCATAACAAATATGAATTATTGGATTATTAAGTTCTCAAACTTATGAGGGAAATTTTATTGGTTCATTAAGTCTCTACTTAATAAACATGCAATCATTTTACTCATAAAATATTGCAAGACAATTAACAATTAAATAAACACATTTATTAAAAAGTTACAAGCCACCAAATATTTAATAAATGTCTCATACAGTTATAATAAATCCAATAATTCATTATTTAGACACTAATGGCTAAAATAATAATAGGAAACACAAATCCCATTTAAAGAACGCTTACTAAAATTGACACTTATGTCAACTTATTACAAAAGTCCAGATTCTATAAAATCTTTCTTGCTATTGGGATTATTTGTTTGACCAACTTCATAAATTCACCAGGTAACTCATAAGTCCGTTGATGAATCCATGGACGATGCATACTACGTCTATTTTTCAATACCATCACAGATTTAGCGTTGCTCCTCAACATTCATCTTTTTGCAATTCTAACCAAAAAGTGGATAATAAATTTTCAATAAAATCTATCTCCTATGAACTAGGTAGTTTCCAATAACTTCCTCACTTTTGGATGATATTCAAAAAAGTCGATTAATACTTTAATCAAAACTCTATCATCCCTTTGTTACTCAGACCACTAATCTAAATGCACTATTGCATTTGTTGTTGCACGTGCACTATATGATCACTACAAGAAAATACAGAAATAGCGACGGAATAATAATTTTCGTAGCTAAATAGCGACGAAAAATAAATTTCGTTGCTAATTCATGACTGAAAAAAATTTTCGTCGCTAAAAAATGAGATAAATATTCCCTCCAATTTTTATCAATGATTTTTAGCAACGAAAAAATTAAACCGTCAATAAATATGGAGCGAAAAAATCGTGGCATTAATTGCTATGAAAATTAGCGACGGATTTTAATTTTCATCATTAATAATTAACGATAAAATTTAATTTCTGTAGCTAAATAGCGAAGGAAAATAAATAATTTTCGTCGCTAAATATGAAGGCAAACATTCCCTCTATGGAAATTAGCGACGGATTTTAATTTCTGTCACTAAAAATTAGCTATGGAATTAAATTTCCATAGCTAATTAATAATTAGTTTTATTTAGCAACGAAATTTCATTTCCGTCGCTAAATGTGAAAATTAGCGATGGAAGGGAGTTTTCATCGCTAAAAACTTATATATATAAAGAAAAAAAACTGCCATTTTTTCCCTCTCTTTCTCTTTCCCTCCCTTGCTCCCTCCCTTTCTCTCTCCCTCCCTTCCTCGCAGATCTACCACCCCTCCCACCCTCTCGCCGGTCCCTTTGCAGATGATCTTCTCCCCGCTGCTCACCCGTCGGCACTGTTCCCCCTCATGCGCTGCTCCTTTTCGCCCGATCTGAAGCTCACGATCTTTTCCCTCCAGCGTCGATCTGCTCCTCCGCCCCGATACTACTCCCCCGTTGGCGCTGCTCCTTAACCCTGATGCTGCTTAATCAGTTTTCATGACTCTAATTTTTTTTCATTTATTATTATTATTATTATTATTATTATTATTATTATTATTATTATTATTATTATTATTGTAGTTGTTATTGTATAATATTTGTATATTTTTTGTATATTTTTTTCATTTGTGGTGAAGAATTTTGTATATGTTTTTGTATTTTTTTCATTTGTTTTACACCCATAACTTCGTTCCCAAACCAGATGAGGTCACTGGGCCTTTCTCTAAAGCCATCCTGCTCAAATAAATAATTTTTGTTGTATATTAATATGACCTACTGCTTCTATGAGCTTATCCAAGTGTTTGTGAGGATTAGGTTTTGGATTTGGAACATTAAGGAGAACGTTGTGTTTGATTAATGATAGAAGTAATCAAGTGTTAATAAGTAAACAATTTATTTATTAATTTGCATGACATTGTATAATAAGTATGCATGGCTATGGCAAAGAATTATATGAGAAAATGATTAATATAATCATAATTTTCAAATATTTTTAATTATAAAATAATAATTAATATAATTATATTGAATGTAACTGGTTGTTTATTTATTTATTTATTTAGCTTTTTTATAATTGTAGGGTGCAATTCTTTTGGTTGTTTATTGTTACAATAGGTCATAATGTTTGCATTTCTTTTCCTGTGGACTTATCCTTTTAATGTATAATTCTATTTTCTTTGCAATTAAAATGGCAATTAACCTGTTATTTATTCTAAAGATTGAAATAAAAAACAAAGTAGAAACAATATTCAACCAAAAAGAAATGCCTCTTTTTTTATGTGTATCTAGTGTCAGACATGCATTTTGAGATACCAGCTCATAATTAACTCATTGAGCATTTAGGCTCTTACTATTTTCTTTAAAATCAAATATCATGAAATATATAATTGATTTTATACTATGATGGCTTATGTCTGTTACTTCATGTAAGATTTCAAGGTCAGCACAAAGCAAAAGTTTCTAAGTTGTCCAAGTTTGGTTTTCCAATAAGTAACATTGCTCGCTAAATTTCAATTAATTCTGCATTTACTATTTTGCACTTTTTCTCAACAACTATGTGGATTGTTATCTTTTGAAGGCCAAGTTTCGGAGTTCAACATGGTGGATAAGGTACTTTATTCATTCTTTCATTGTAGTTTCAGTATGGATAATTTGTATATGTTCAATAACTTTAGGTGATTCATTTAAACTTTTTTGCCATATTGACTTATGAAATAAAGTACCATGATAAGGCTCAGATGACATTTATTTTCATTTGCAGAGCAAATACGATTGATATAATATCATTCGTAATAATAATAATAATAATAATAATAATAATAAATTGAACAATTAATTAAGCCATGTTGATCAACAAATTAAAATTCTTATTTCATATCCTAAATTGCTAAAAAGAGCTTAAAAATGATTTTTTTTTTGGTTGCTACTAGTTCTTAGATATTTGTCATGACAGGTTGGAAACTGAAAAACCATAAAACTTATCATTACTGATATATATTCCCTACTTTAAAAATTTGTTTGGAGCACTTAAAGATCAACCAAATAGTATGAATCTTCCATGGTGCTTCTTATTACAGTCAAGTGTTTTTTGGTTTTTAAATGCTATTTCTTTTTCATTTGGTACTAAATTAAAGTGTTTTTTTGTTATTATTGGTTTGCTACTTCAATATGTTATTATTGGTTGTAATTCTAATTAATAAAGTGCCAAATTTGATTCAGACAACTTATTCAACTCAGCTAATTTCTTTTTATTGTTAAAAAGAAAAGAAAGTATCTTTAATTTTTAATATGTTTGTTAGTTTTTATCCTCTGGCTCGAATTAATAATTACTTGTTACTTTCTCGTGGATTTTTATCTTTTGGCTAATGTATATGCATCAATACTTGACATTTGACAATTTTAATTTATTTTGGAAATATTGGACTCATGACAGCATCTTAATGAATTCTTTTTATTCTTGTTTTGCCTTAGATTACAGACATTTAATTAAGAGTATTTTTTTCATGTATTACTGACATTTATCTTGCACATGATAAGGCAAGAAGGACGTAGAGAGATTTCTTCTTCACAAGGGAGATGTTGCATGATGAAGAACGACAATTGCTACTGAAATTGTAGGATTACTTATAGCTTGGGAGTTTAGTTTTGTTTAGTTTTGCAACACCCACAGAAAGCTACGGTGGGCGGAGGGTGCTACCAGAAAAAACACTTACTTAGCAAAACAGAAAACGGAGTAATAAAATTTCTAACATCTAGAACCTCAACCACATACACATCCTAAACTTATCTCACACACACCAATATTCGTACTAAAGAATATTACAACTCAATACAAATGCTGATAAATAAAACTTAATTACATTCCAAAATACAATAACCAAAGCCTATTACAATTTCTATTGACTTGTTGGCCAAAGCTACAGAGGACCGCACGAACTAAATGATGGGTGTCGAAACCAACAAAAATAAAATTCCTACTCTTAACTAGATTTAACTTATAAATAGCGATGAGCAGGATCGAATCTACAGTGATTGGTCGAGTTTTAATTCTTTAAATAACCAGAAACAAACAATAAAAATAAAAAGGGTGGTTTTGTAAAGAAAGAATAAAAAATACATAATTAAAATAATTACAAATAAAATGCAGAAAATGAATAAAAATAAAATAAAAGATGAAAAACTCCAGTTAAAGGTATTCGCAGCACAGGATTCAATTTACTGATCATGGACGAAAAGATACTCTAAAACCATGCAATGAATCAGTTATAGTCGTCGGCTTTGCGCTGCTGACCTAATCTTTTCGTATTAATGAATCATTCAAGTAAGACTGTAATTAATTCCTAACCAACAAATAACCCTTAACACATGCAAGAATTTAATTTATTAACAGCATTAAGGAATAGAAAGACCTGACCTAAGCCAACCGACCTCACGCGAGACCGATTTAGACCAAATCATTCGTTTACTCAATGTAACAGCCCTTGTGAGGAAGCTACACTGATTGCCACTTGTTATTGATTTTATCAAATAATTACGGATTTGACAATCTCAATTAGCTATATGTTATTTAATCAAATGAACAATGGGTCTTTATTGTGCAAATAATAAATAACAATCGAAATGGAGTTTTCCTAAATCACAGTAAATAACATGAACATCATATAAATTTAAGAGAAAATTAAGAAAGAACAATCTCATAGTAACGAAGAATCCTGGCTTTGAATTAAACCTTTAACTAGAAGAAAGTTTAGCCAATCATGGCTAAGAACAAAAACAAAAATAAACTTAAACAAATTCCTAACACAGAGACGAAAGAACGGCGGTGGCGGCTGCCAAAGTTACTATTCACGTTTCTCTCTATCTCTTTTAAAAGAAAACCTAGAAAATTTAGGTAAGTAGTTTATTCCTATCCAAACTTAGAAAATAAAATAAAAATATTAAATGTAATATAATCCTTCTAAAAATACTGCCTCTTATCTCCTAAATTATGGTCTAATTATCCCCAAAAATCTGATAAAATACAGCTGGCGGCTAGGACAACTTCGAATTAAAAATATTAAATCTGCACTCTGTTGTCGCGTCTTGGCCGTTAGCCTTGGGCAAGGCAACTGCTTACCCTTACCTCTTAGCCTTGGGCAAGACAAACTCCAGATTCAGCTCTTTTGTTTTCAAACTTTTCTGAATCTTCAAGGTTGCTCCAAATTCACTCCATTTGATTCAAATTCGCTCCCTTCTTACCACTTTGGTCCTACAATGATAAAAGTCACAAAACAAGTGAAAAGCACCAAAATAGGGTAAGAATAAGTACATAAAAGTAGGAGAAAAATATATAAAAATATGCAAAATTAAGCACTTAACACTAAACTTCAATCTCTTAACCTGCACGGAGAGATACTCGTGCTAAGCGATAACGCTTAGTGGGGCTAAACAAATAGTAACTAGCTATTCACAGTGGCTGTTAAAAACAAACACATGCACAAGCAGTATATATACATAAGCATAAAGGAATACCGGCTAAAGTTATCACGAATTCATATCATTATTCTCATACAAAAACTTAAGCAATTTCACGCGCATATGCATTTTATAGACTATAACCAGAAATACTTTATTACTCTTTAACCACGAATACAATATACGTACTCATCATTTGTTTACATCCCTTAATTATCCATATTAATAGCTATATCTCATAGATTACCAAAAATACATTTTTCTAGTTAGAAAATATTGAGTCTTATCAAATGCCACTATTACAATATTTTCCAAAATCGTACCGATTACAATATCATTACTTAAGTCGAAACATTACATTGTTCACAGCTAAACAAAAACATTTAAATCTTCAGATTTGGTTCGGGCTTGAAATAATTATCCTAAGCTTCCTATGTATCCCTATTGTTGGGAATCAGAACCACATAGTTCTACAGAAAACCTTAATACATATTCCAAATTAGTCTTAATTCATTTACTAAATTCAATTCTCTATATCATGCCTGTCACCTTATCACATCATGCCTACCAATCGATACCTAGTTACCGTATTCATTAAAACTAACAAACACTGCACATCAATTGCTTACCAGTATACTTACAGTAGTTATTCCAGCAAAGGTCTAGAAGGTAGATACTATATAACATACTTGTATCCTCATTTCAAACATATAAATAAATACAGTTATAGAATTCATTTACTAAGTATTTAACTATATCAAATATGCATATCAGTTACTCCATTCATTCCTTACAAAACTTTACATCGACAATCATAGTCATAGCTTTTGACAGATTAATAACATGCATTATTCACATACGAATACTTATGCAAGCAGGATTCATTCAGAAAAGCCTATTTGAACAAACATTATTCTTTCTATCTGTTTTCAATTATGGACATTGGCTTATTAAAAAAACACATAGATACCCAAAGGTACCATACATTTCCACATAGGTGTCCGTAAAAGATCCAGAACATATAAGTGCGTAAAGCACAAACAAATATGATATATATATATATATATATATATATATATATATCAACACACATTCGATGCTCATTCACATATCTTTTTACAATCATTACAGAACTTATCAATTCATTCACATTCTTTTAATTGCCTGCTAAGTCAAAAGGGTAGATAAGCGAGTGAACAGAACACATTGGGGATACCCGAGGGTACAATCGAAAAGCAACATCTTTCATTTTCTCATTCGAAAATATTTTCACATTGGGAGATCTTAAACAAGATCCGTACACATTGAGGATCGCGAGGATCCAAACGGGGGCCTAATCAGGGTCTAGAACCAAAGGGGCTGCAGCTATCAGAACTCTATAGGCATGCCTATCTATCCACGACTTGACTGACGCAGGCTATCCACATATGTTTTATTTACATACTTATAACGTCCTTATGTTCACATCGAGTCATGCATTTATAAACTTGCATATCATTTGTACTAATTATGCTTATCATATTCAAAGCTAATCATGTATTATTTCGTGAATCGAAATATTCATATAAACACATTAAAATATATTCAGATTAATAGGTGTCATGCACCTATTTAACTTTAGCAAATAGATTTACTTGTCATTACACGTATGAATTTATAACATAATAAGGGTAGATCAAATTCTCATATTTCAACAATTACCATGCATAAGAACATTTGAATAATTCATATTTTAAATCATAGAGGCATAACACAAGTGAGAAACCATGCAAAAAAGAAGATTTTCAAAAACATTATAAGGCAGAGAGGGGACTATCGCGATCGCGATAAGAGGTCGCGCTCACGACAGTGGCCAGACTTTCCTTGTGAAAAGGAAGGCTGTCACGAGTCGTGCTCAAGGTCACAACTCGTGACAGAAGCGCCTTTCCGAGTCGTGAAGGATGACACGACTCGGAGCAGGGTAGAACACATCAAAACAAAAGCACAGGGAAGGCAAAAGAAGAAGCGAAGGTTGGTCATCACGACTCGTGACAGGAGCTTCACGAGTCGTGAAAAGCTTCACGAATCGTGAAGAGCTTCACGAGTCATGAAGAGCTTCACGACTCGTGAGGGAGCATGCCAAGTCGTGAAGGATGACACGATTCGGACAGTCCCCTCACATCCTTCAACGCGAGATGCTGAATTTCTCGGCTCTATCACGATCGCGACAAGCATCGCGCTCGCGACAGAGTCGCATTTTCCAGCTCTCCAGCAAAACTTGCAGAACTCAGTTTTCCAAAAGTTTAATCCAAACCTCCAACACAAACCAAACTCCACCATAACTCCAATTGCATATTCAAATCATTATAATCAACACAAAACCCAACTTTTATACCAATTATTTCAATTAAATCATTAAATTAACACTATCAAAATCCCTAATTTATCAAACTAAAATTTTGGAGTAAAAACTCATTCAATTTCTTACTTGGTTCAAAAACTCACATTCAAGACATTTAAACACAATTTATCCAAAACCCATAACAATTAAACATACCTAAATAACTTTAATCCCATGAATTTCCAGAAAACTCAAACCAAAATCAACACAATCAATTAACATACCAAAAACCTAAATTCCCATACCTCAACTCCTATGCTCCTATTAACTTCTTTAGCAGATCTTCCTTGCTCCCAAACCCATCCAAAGTCTTTCTCATCCAAACCTCATCAAACAAACATACGTACAAGACATGAATCTAGGGTTTAATCTAATCAAAATAGATAAAAGGAATCAAAACTTAAACTTAAAATTTTCACTTAACCCACTTGATCTCACAAACTTGATCATCTAAACTTTGAGCTTTAATCTAAGGGAGAGCAAATGTCATTGAAGCAAGAGGAAGAAGCAGAAGAAGAAGAAGAGGGAAACGTGAGAACAAGAGAGGGGAGAGCAGATTTTTCTGCCCTCTCTCTCCTTCTCTCTCTTCTTTTATACTTCTTCTAATTCCTTGCCACATGTCACCTTACTATTAGTCCAATCTAGATATTTATGGCAAATTCTCCTTCCAATCCTTCAACTCTCATAACCTCAAACATTGAGATTTAACTTAATAATCCTTCATATTGGCCCACTCAATTAATTTCTATTCTCTCAAGCAAGTCCTAATTCCACACTTCACAATTTTACCTTTGACCGCAGTCGCCGAAACTTTTACATTAATTCTTAAATTGTCCATTTAGCATACCTAACACTTTAACTTGCACAACTCTGGTCACCACTTATTCTCAATATGTCTGAATCCTTTTAGGGTACTTTTCGGATTGTTACAAGTTTAGTTGGGATAATAAATTGTTGGTGTCATGTGCATTAGGGATATGTGGAGCTGTTAGTTTTTTTATATGTTTTTGTAGTATAGTACATTCGATACTTTGTTTAATTTGTAATACATTATTGTTAACGTTTTTTATTTTAATGAATACATTTTCAATTATATTATTTTCGTCAATTATAATTTTTATACTATTAGTAATTTTATCATTTAAAAATTAAAATAAATTAAAATAAATACATAGAAAAAATAAAAATTTTATAAATTTAGCGACGGAAACCAAGTTTTCATCGCTAAATAGCTACGGAAGTTAATTTTTTATCGCTAAATTTAGTGACGGAAGCTACATGTTCATCGCTAAATAGTGACGCAAGCCAATTTTTCATTGCTAAATTTAGCGACGGAAAGTATATTTCCGTCGCTAAAGTTTTTGTCATCATCTCCAAAATTAGCAACGGAAACATAAATTTCGTCGCTAAAAATTTTTCGTTGCTAATTTTAGCAACGGACTGCATTGTGATGGACCTTCTTTATCGCTAAATTCCGTTGCTATTTACGATTAGCGACGAAATTTCATCGCTAATCTATTATTTTCTTGTAGTGGTTGTACTATTACATCAATATTATCAGCTCGAATCTTTCTTTGTATTATCATGTTGCTTACTAATTGCACTTTTTCATTTTTTAAAGCAACCCATGCGGAGTTTAAGGAAGAATTTGTGTTATTATTCAACATTTCTACAACATATTATAGAAAATTTTATACACTCATGTATAAATAAACATGATTGAAACACATTTCAATCAATAATTAAAGACAGAACCTTAAAAGTTTTTCAAAATATTTTTAAAAATATTCGAAGGTAGAAAACACATTTTCTACACTATTTTATAATATTTTTAATAATTAAAAAATAAAAATTTATTTTATGCTCATTAAAAAATTTTGAAAAAATGACTAAAAATTAGAAAAATTTTGAAAAATTAATTTGACAAAAAACGGATCTGATATGGTGGCTAGAGGAGGGCTCACGCGCCATCACACGCTGGTGAAAGGCATTCAGAAGTGCTCACGTGCCTTCAAGCGCTACTAAAGGTCACATGCCACGTGGTACAAACCCATTAGTCCCCGTGTCCGCATACTTGTCATCACGTTAGACACCTATGACACTCTGGTTGGTCCACTTGGTGCCCCCGTGATACATAGATGACATGTCACTTGCCACATGGCATGATAACTGTCATCTACGTGGCACTGACTCTCTAGGCCACATGTCAAGTGACACATTACTGTCCACATGGCATGAAACGTGGCTAGACCACTGTTGTCCATGCACTAACCCCTCATTAGGCCATGTGTCGCCCACGTGGCGACATGGTGACAAGTGGTGCGACCGCTCTCGTCCACATGTCAACACCCGATTAAGCCACGTGGCATACATGTGACATGTCACTTCCATGTGGTGTGACCACTGTCATCCACGTGGTGTGATTCCATTGGACCACGTGTCGATAGTGACACATTATTATAGACACATGGTTGCGCGTATGTGAGCCACCGCCCAAGCATACGCACATTTTGTGTGTTGGTGCGTGCATGTCACGGGTCGCCTTCTCGGTGGATTTGGGTGCCCAAATGTCGACCAGTGGAGGATTTTTGGGGTCTGTGATTCTAATGGTGAGGTCAAAAATTTTAAATCTTAACTTCTAGTTTTGCGTTTTGAACACTCATGTTCGTCCCCTCAAATTGCGGTGTATATATACATAATTATCGAGCAGAAATATATACACATATATATTATTCACACAAAAAATAAATTTTTGTTGTGTTTCATGCATCCTAAATCTACCAATTTTACACATAAAATTTTAGATTAATTTTAAGGCACATGCCAGAACGTAAAAATAATAGCTCTAATACCAATGAAGGGCAATATAATGATATATGGAGGTAACATTAAAAATGGTACCTATCTCTTGTTGCGCAGAAACATTGCGAAAGTGTCATAAGAATACCCTTAGTTTTTGGTCACTGGTCTGACTTTTACCCACATGCAAGATAACAACTGCTATTTCCACAATTTAAAAGCCCCTGAAAGATTAAGAGAAAAAATGAAGGTGAGTGTGAACGAGGAGCCTTGCAGCTTTAATGTTTTCTCGTTACCAAAATCTGAGATCTTTCATCTATTTATAAAGATTCTAAAAGCTATAGACCTATCTCTAGTATAACTCAGACTCTGTTTTAGATAGAATTTGGTAATCTCATTCAGATTGAATTGCTTAATTCTATCTGGATTAGAACTTTATTAAAATTAGAGTCATGGGCGTACCCAAACTCTATCATGAAGTAAAATCAATAATCTAACATGGCAAAATGCAAAATGAAAAAGAAGAATAAAAATAAATAAATACCTAAAGATTACGTTTATGGAAGCGAAAAAGAAGAGGGAGCAACATTGAAAAATTGGTCCCAATGTTGTAATGCAGACATACCCAATGTTTTAAAAACAAAGTTGACTCGGCCGGCCGAATCGGTTTAACCACAAACCAGTAAGAAAACTGGTTTGATCCAACATGAAAGTCGAAATATGCAAAAACTTGGTTTGACCGAAAATTGTTGAACCGGCTCAGACTCAGGTTCAATTAAAAAACTGGGCATTTTTTTATTAAAAAAATCTAATATACCCTAAATCCTTAATTCTGCTCCTTCTCTATCGCAAAATCTATAAGGCAGCAGCAACTCTGTCATTCTTCATCAACTGCCAACGGTGACCTTTCTTCCGGTCAGTTACTCTGATAAATGCGGATCTTCCTTCCGGTCAGCAACTCCGACCAACCAGGTACTGATTTCTTCCTTCATGTGCACCACAGGATGAACATTCATTTTACTGATTTCTTGGGTTGAATTTTCTATCTGCTTTGCCTTGATTCTTGCTTTCTCTATGCTTTGCTTCAAATTTATTGCAATGGAAAAAATCTTCCATTCATATTAATCAATGTAATTTTACTCTTATATTATTAGTTAATAGTTGACGTTTTTTGTGTCTAAATTCAAACTCTAGATGATTGCTTGATTTTAGCACTTTGAGAAGGGGAAAACTTGATTATTAAAAAAAATTGATTATTTGGAGAGATTAGACCATAAAGACAAAAGCTTGCTTTGATTACATTTGTGATCATAATAATATTAAAATAGTGATAGCACACATGAACAAAGCTCATATCTCCATGGCCATTCAACATCTTTCTTCTTTTCCTGTTTTATTTTTTAAACTTTTATAGGAGCTAAATTATTGTATACAAACAAAACTAGAGGATTTGGATTCAATTGTGCAAACCGACTTGGCTTTTCTTGAAGGTATGTTATTCATTTATGCCCTCTTTTGTCATATCACTTAAGATAAGGTTGTAACTACTCTTCCTCTCCATGTTCATTGTATGTATATTGTATTGTTATATTTGATTATACATTATAATAATATTTTTTATTCTTAATTTATTATGAAATTATGACGGAAACACAATCTACAATACCAATTTCTGAATCACGATCCACAACTCATTCCTTGGCACGTTCAGTTAGACAAAAAACAGATGTGGCATAGAAATATGTCATCGGCAAAAAAATATTAATATGTGGATTTTGTCAAAAATAAGTTCATGGTGGAGGCATTCATAGAATGAAACAACACCTTGCCGAAGAAAAAGGGAACAATGATGTGTGCAAAAGGATAGCGCGAAAGTTCGGTTTGAAATTAAAAGCACATTGGATACTAATTTACAAAAGGCTAAGACAAAGAAATGGCTCATGCAAGAGGATGACGTAGAAGTTTTTTCTTCTACTAAAGAGATTTCGAAGGGAAAGAGGATGTCATTAACTGGCATTGAATCATATTTCAAAAAAGGTGTAAGTGATCCATCTCAACTTAGTATTAAAGCATGCATGCAAAGTAAGGATAAGTGGCATGGGACTAACTTGGCAATTGCATTGTTGTTTTACGATGCATGTGTTCTATTTTTATGTTGTGAACTCACCTTATTTTCAATATGCTATTAATAAAATAGTCAGCATGGGTCATAGATATAACCATCCTTCTTATTATGCTTTGAGAGTGAATTTATTGAAAGATGCTAAATTATATGTCAAGTTGATCGTTGATGATGTTAGAAATAATTGGGCTGATACCGGTTGCATGATAATGGGAGATGGATGGACAAATAATAGACAAAAGCCTTTAATTAATTTTTTGGTTTATTGTCCAAAAGGGATTTCATTTGTTAAATCGGTTGATGCTTTTGATATTTACATGAATGCTGAAAATTTGTGTAATCTATTTTCTGAAATTGTTGAGTGGGTTGACCCTCGCAATGTGGTTCACATGGTAACAGATAATGGATCCAATTATAAAGTTGCAGGCTTTAAGCTCATGGAAAAATATCCTTTTATTTTCTTGTTTCCATGTGCAACTTATTATGTTAATTTAATATTAAAAGATGTTGGACAAATGCCCACAGTTGAAAGTTTAACCACTCTTGCTTCGAAAGTGACTGTTTTTTTATACAACCATAATGTTACTTTGAATTGGTTGAGAAAAATAGAGGGTTGGCAATAAATTATTCTTCCTGGTGCAACTTGTTTTGCAACAAACTTTATTGCTTTGTAGAGTTTGCATGAACACAAGGATAATTTGCAAGCTTTGGTTGTTTGTGCTGACTACAAGAAATTTTTAAATTTGCAAAATGCTAAGGAAGTAAAACAAATTGTGTTAGATGAAATTTTTTGGGAAAATTGTTTGATGATTGCGAGGATCATAACTCCATTGATACGCTTGTTGAGGATATGTGATACTGAAGAAAAACCATCTCTGGGATATATTTATGAGGGCATGTATAGGGCACGTATGGTGATTATAAATGTATTTAAAAATAAGAAAAAATTTTATAAGCCTTACATTGAGATTATAGACTGTAGATGGATTGCATGTTGCTCCAAGATCTTCATGTAACAGCGTATTATTTTAATCCTGTTTTTCAATATGATCAATCTTCTTTCTGTAAGGAGTTGGAGATTATGCGTGGTATCTTGAATGTGATTGATAAGTTAGAGGATAATTCTGATAGTACCAGCATACCGACACTTAATGAGTTAAGAATTTTTTGAGAGCGTGAAATAGGCTTTTCTAGTCCAAGGGCACTTGCTTGTAGCAAAATCACTAGACCAGGTAAGCATCAATTTCATAATACTACATTTCATGTGTGTGTGTGTGTGTGTGTGTGTGTATTAAGTTTGAAAACTAATAAAAGTTTGATTTTATTTGCTTTTCATATCTAATAAAAGATTAATGGTAGAGATTGTTTGGTTATGATATTTCAAATTTGCAAAAGTTGGCTATAAGAATCCTTAGCCAAACTGCTTCTTCTTCTAGATGTGAGCGCAATTGGAATGTGTTCGAACGCATCAACACTAAAAAAAGAAACAATTGGAACATCAAAGATTGAATGATCTTGTTTATGTTCACTACAACTTGCGATTGAAAAATAGGTGAGTTTTTTCTGGTCCATAAAATTATCTTTGTATTTTATGTTTTGCCTCAAATTAATGTTATCATTGCTTATAATTATTAGGTTAATAATTCTAAGAAATCATATGATCCAATTGAGAAAATCGAATTTTGGATTGTGGAAAAGGAAGAAGAAGAAGGAGAGCTTGATTTTGATGAGATTGAGGGAATGGTTGAAGAACATCCAAAAGATGATGGAGCTTCAAGTGTCTTTTATATAATATGAATTTATTTTAGAATATTGAAAATTGTGTATAGTTATATTTAATTTTAGATGTTATGGAGTATAGTTTAGTTGAATCTAATCGAGATGGAGATGGAGATGGAGACGAAGATTGATGATTAATGATGATTGTTTATCACTATGTCAAATGAATTTATTTAAATGCTTGTTTTTTATATTATGTGAATTTATTTAGATATTTGCTATTTATGTTTGAATAATTTATTTAATTTTTATATTTACAAACTTTGTTTGATTTAAAATTACTATTTTTATATTAATATTTGATAATTAATAGGTTGTTTGAATGTATTTTTTATATATCATATTTTTAATTTTTTATAAATAATTATATTTAAAAAAAGATAAAAATTCTGAATCAACTTGGTCTAATCAATTAACTCATGACTCAATTGATAGGCTGAGTCAATGTTGGATCCGCTTGTGAAAACATTGGACATACCCCAAAGTAGGGGTGTTCATGGACCGGTTAATCGGTTAATCGGTCCATGAGCCAAAAAAAATTAGTCAATTAATATCGATTTTTTTAAAATACTGACTATTAATCAGTCCATTTGGTTAACTAGTCCATCAGTTTCGATTTTTCGGATTGATTAACCAAAATTTTTTGGTTAACTATTATAATTTTAAAAAATATTCATAAATAAAATTAAAATATTCAAGATACTTAAAATTTAAAACTTTTTCACTATAATATAACATTATTGTTGTTAAAATAAAAGTTTTTAATAGATATAAGCAACTTTATTTTTAAAAATTAAGACTTAATAGGTAAATAAATTAACCGGTTCATGATCACTTTAATTAGATTGACGGTTACACTCACTAATCACCAATTGAAAAAATTAAAAACTTCAAAATAATTAGAATAATGAAAAAAAGTGTAGAAAAATACTTAAAAAATGCAAAATTATTAAAATAAATCAATCTAATACTAACAACTCTTTTTTTTATTTAATTTTTTAATTTGACACACATTATTTTCACATATATTAAAAAAAATTAAAAAAAAAATTTAGTTAATATATTAATCGTATATAACTTTTCGAATATATTTTGATTTTCATTAATGAAAAATTGATAAATCAAGAAATAATAAGAAATATTAAATATGAACATATTGAACAATTAATAAATTAACTAAAATGTCTTTAAAAAAACTAAAATGAAATTGAAATATATTTTAAAGTAAATAAAAATTAAAAGAATATAAATATGAAAATATGAAAATAATGAAATAAAAAAAAAGAAAAAGCGAAATAAAATTAATAAACTATAGGGGTATTTATGTATCGGTTTCAGTTTGGTTAACCGGTCTATTAACTAAAAAATAAAAAACAGTTCATTAATATTGATTTTTATAAAATACTTACCATTAACTATAAAAAAATGATTTAATTAATCTATTTTTAAGATCGATTTCGGTTCGATTTCTCGAAAAAGGTAAGAAAGAGCGTAATAAAAATTAGTAAAAAAAGTGTCAGGTCACCACATGCCGATAATGGAGGTGCAAGAGGGAGGTGCGGCTGGTGGAGTGAATGGTCAGAGGAGTAAGAGATGAGGAAAGAGAAATTTGGTTTGCTTCATTGTATGTATATTATATAATAATAATAATAATAATAATAATAATAATAATTATTCTAAGAATTAAATAAAAGGTTTTAGTAAGTGAGAGATTAATGAAAAATAGGAAAAAAAATCCAAAAATTCTAAAAAATAGATAAATGGAAAATTTGCGAGGAGATAGCTCCTAAAAAAAAAAGAGCAAAAGTCCTGCTTTATATTATTTGATTAATATAAATATAAATTTAAATATAAATATAGATATTTATATTAGCATATGATAGTTGTTTTATATATTTATAAAAAATTATATTTATTGATTAATATTATTTACACTTAATTGTATTATTACACTTAGTTTTCTGTTTGAGCAACTTATAAGTTTTTATATTATACTATTTTTATTTTGATTATTTGTTAATAAGAAGTAAAAAAGTATTCTTAAATTAAAAATAATATATATATTAATAATTATACAATCTATCAGCAATATTTCTATATAAATTCACTAAATATTTAACATTAATCATCAATTAATTATCAGTTATCAAATATCAACTGGCATAGAATATATATATAAAAGCTATACTCATTACTTAAAAAATTTTATATATTTTTTTTCCTCAATATCCAATTTGGACCGCAAAGGAAAACATTCAAAATCTTTAATTGGGCTGAAAACAGAAAATTTATGGAGGACCCCTACCCTGTAATCCAATTCACATGCTTTGATGACCTTCACACGTGCTAAATAGATGAAAGAACTTAAAAGAAGAAAGAAAGAAAGGAAGGGCGTGGTTGTGTGGGCTTTGTGGTCCGTTTAATAAATAAAAGCACAAAAATATCAGTAAGGAATGGACCTAAGAGTCCAAATTTAGTTACCCTTTTGTTTCGTGTTTTTTAATCTCTCTTTCTCCCAAACCAAATCTCTTTATCCCAAAAAACCAAACAAAGTCCTAACTGGTTTTCCCTTGTTCAGGTCCAATTGGCTTCTCGGGTTTGTTCGAAGCCCAAATCCGTCTTCTCCCCTTTCTGTTCTGCAAAACCCTAGATCTTCCATCGGCGTTGTAGCTCGGTCTCCGACCTTCTTAGACGCACACAGATCTTGCCTTTTTCTCTTCACCAACGGTAAAACCCTAACTTTAAATTTATTATTTTTTCGGTCGATTGAGCATTAATGTCCTCTGCTAGAAGTTGAATTTTTTTTTTTGTTGATAATCTATTGAATTTTTTTTTTTTGTTGATAATTTATATTCTTTGTCGTTGATTACTGATTTTGTTTTAGCTTAATTGAACAAACTGTTGATAAAATGAATTTTTATATTTGTGCAAAATTGTTAAAAATGAAATTGAAGGTCAAAGCTTGAGGAATTTGATTGCCATTGAAGATTATCTGGGCTTTGTTTTTTTTATTTTCCCTATTCCTGTTAATTCGGTTAATCGGATATAAATTGACCTGACTGTTCTTTTCATGATACTTGGGTCTCGTTCGATCTTGTGCAAAACTGGGCTTGTTTTGGTTGTTCTTTCTTTTCTTTTCTTTTCTTTTTTTCGTCGATTCGTGAATCATGAGCCCAAGCATGAGAGGAAACTAGATCCGCTTTTTTTTCCTTCATTGACCGGGTTCAGCCCGTTTATGGGGCTGAAATACTAGTTTTGACCCTGACCCGTATTGAGTCGTTTAAAACATCCATAATATAAAATATAATACGATACATGGGCATTACTTGATCTTATATTATGACCCATATGGGGCCCGTCTTGGGTTAGCGGGTGGATAATTAATAAATGTCTGTAATTAAATGGGTTTGGTGCCCTATAGAACTGGGCCCATCGGTCTTGTAATCACATCCAAGCTCTTTTAAGGATTTATCTACATTTTCTTTTCGGCTGACCGTGTAGTTGGTTGGGCCTAGTTTGTTAGCTTCAAGCTAGTTTCTTCTAGTTTAGTAAGTGTTGCAGAGTCTCACACTTCTTTAGAGAAACTCTGTTTAGTTCGTGTAATACATATCATTAGTATACATGCTATAACAGCAAGCTTCATGATAATTATAAGTAACATAAGTTTTAATCTGTTTATATTTTCAATTTTTTATGTCTCAAATAAACCAGAATAATGGATGCTGGAACGCTGCCATGGAGGTGGGAAATGGGAAATGCGTTGATATGCCTTTATCAGAATTGTCAGACCCTGAAATGATATATATGTTTCCTAATTAATAATGTTAATTTTCTTATTGAAATAAAAAAAAAATTATGTAAACCAAATTGTGATTCGTAATGGTACAAATTTGAGTCTGACCACTTATTTTTCTTCTGGCTGTTGTGTTTTCTTTAGAACTGATAGTTGGAGTATGAAAATCAGTTCTTGCCCATATGAACTTAAACTCAAGTTTAAATTTTTTTAGTTGATAATTAATTGTGCATTATATAATTTATGATAAACATTATGGGGAAAGGACCTTGAAACATGGTTGTTGGGGAAGTAATGGGAAACTTTAAAAATACTTGATAAAAACTTCTTTATCTTCTCTCTCTTTCTCCCTCTTTTCTTTTTTCTCTTATTTTTTTTTCCTCGAAATAGGTTTGTAACTCTTTTAGAATATTGGTTCATTAGTCAAGAGTAGATTGCACTTCCTTATGATTTTTTATTGTGAAGTTCTGATCAATTAAATTAAATCTACAAGAATTAAAATTAAATTCTTAGCTTCATGTGTTTTCTGGTCAGATTTTAGTATTATTGTGCATATGATGGGAACTTTAAATTCTTTAATCTGTCAGATTGCAGTCCTGACAATTTTTTTTAGGACTGAGTGGAGCCTACGTTTGATTTTTCACATGAACTAAGTTAAATTTAGGCACTAAAACTGAGTGCACAATGCAGATTGGTTTAATTGAGGCATTAAAACTCAGTGCATAATGCAGATTGGTTTAATTGATTCATTATTCACCAATCATTTAGACAAGTTGTGCTGATTTTATGAAATGAGATGGTAAATTACTCTATATTGAGGCAGATCTAGCCTTGGAATGAAAGATTTGGAGACGAAGAATTCATATAACTGACCCTATCTGTAAGGATTAGTAATTGTTGTTGTCGTTGTCGTCATTTTCCTTTATCATCGAAGGAACTTCCATATAGATTAGTATGCAGTTTTTCCATTTTGCAAAGGGATTGGGGTTTAATGGAATTTGCTTATTGTGGAGTCCCAACCTAGATAATGGTAGAAATTTGTGAAGTCACACAGCTGGCCGATTGCACTTGCTATTTTCATAATAGTTTTATGTTTGATCATCTCATTAGTTAAGGCCACTTAAATGATTTATGTCCATTTCTGCGTTTGGTTTGTTTAAAATCTGCATTGGATTGTTTGTTATTTTCATGTATTTATTCTCCAAGTATGGTTTTTCTATTTTGAATCACATTTTTTTCCTTGCTTTTCTCCCCTAGAATTGTAATGATCTAATTTTGATGGAGTGCCAAATCCATCATTTATGTTTGTCTTTAACTTTGGTTTTGCATCTGTCTCAAACTTTGGTTTCCACGTGTGCAATGCATGTTAGTTAGATCATAAGAAATATAGTATGACATTCAATTATACTTTCTTAAAAATTGAGGAATTAATTTAGTGATCTGGGTTTTCTGTTGCATCAATTTTTTTTCTTGGTTCAAACGTATCATATGGTATCCAAGAACATTTCTCTGGATAGGAACTTCAAGTTGACCCTGTATCTTTCATGCATCAAAAAATTATTTAGGCTGTCCATTACCTTTATTGTCAACTTTTTATTGCTTTGGTCAAACCATATCCCATTAATGCTGTTAAAATTGTTTTACTGAATTCAGTTTTTTGATTTAAGATGGCAGCAACTGAAGAAAATAATGCATTAGTTGTTGCTCCAGAATCACAGCCTAACAAACGGAGGAAAAAGAAGTCCATAGTCTGGGAACACTTTACTATAGAAAATGTTGGTGCTGGATGTAGAAGGGCATGCTGTAAGCAGTGCAAGCAAAGTTTTGCATATAGCACAGGTAACAAAGTAGCTGGTACCAGCCATCTCAAGCGTCACATTGCCAAAGGAACCTGCCCAGCACTACTACGCAATCAAGGGAATCAGTTAACACCATATACCCCAGGGAGTGGAAATGGAGGTGTCACTGATCCACCAAAACGTCGCTATCGATCCCCTAGCTTACCTTATGTTCCATTTGATGCTGACCGTTGCCGTCATCAAATTGCTAGGATGATCATCTTGCATGACTACCCTCTTGACATGGTTGAACATTATGGCTTTGTAACTTTTGTTCAAAACCTTCAACCTCGGTTTCAAATGGTCAGCTTCAATACTGTCCATGGGGACTGTGTTGCAACTTACTTGAGGGAAAAGCAGAATGTAATGAAGTTCATTGAGGGAATGCCTGGACGTGTATGCCTTACACTGGATATGTGGACTTCAAATCAAAGTTTAGGTTATGTTTTTGTAACTGGGCACTTCATTGACGCTGACTGGAAGCCACATAAGCGGATTCTTAATGTTGTGATGGAACCATATCCTGATTCTGATACCGCCCTTAGTCATGCTGTTGCTTGTTGCCTTTCTGATTGGAGTTTGGAGGGCAAACTGTTTTCTGTGACTTACAACTATCCAGTAGGTGAACCTGGGCTTGAAAATCTGAGATCCCTACTGTGCATAAAAAATCCCCTTATTCTCAATGGACAATTATTGATTGGGAACTGCATCGCTCACACTTTGAGCAGCATTGCAAAGGATGTATTTTGGGCTAGGCAGGAGATTGTCAAGAAAATTCGTGACAGTGTGAAATATGTGAAGACTTCAGAGTCCCATGAGGAAAAGTTTGTTGAGCTTAAGCAACAGCTTCAAGTGCCCAGTGAAAAAAGCCTGTTTATTGATGATCAATCTCAATGGAATACCACATACCAGATGCTGGTGGCTGCATCAGAGCTAAAAGAAGTATTTTCGTGCTTGGATACCTCTGATCCTGATTACAAAGAGACCCCAACTATGGAACAGTGGAGGCAGGTCGAGACGATATGTGCTTGTTTGAGACCTCTGTACGATACTGCTAGTTTCCTGACATCCACCTCTAACCCACCAGCAGTCACATTCTTTCATGAAGTATGGAAGATCCAGACTGATTTGGCTCGTGCAGCGGCAAGTGAGGATCCCTTTATCAGCACCATCACTAAAGGAATGCAAGAGAGGATCAACAAATATTGGAAAGATTGCAGCCTGGTTTTGGCAATTGCTGTAGTCATGGATCCCCGATTCAAGATGAAGCTTGTTGAGTTTAGTTTTTCAAAAATCTATGGCGAAGATGCACCCAGATATATTAAGATCGTTCATGATGGGGTCCACGAGCTCTTTCTGGAATATGTGGCACTTCCTTTGCCTCTAACTCCAACTTATGCTGAAGAAGGGAACAGTGAGAACAACATGAAGGTAGAGGACCACCAGGGCACACTTCTGTCGGACAATGGACTCACAGATTTTGATGTGTTCATTATGGAGACTACTAGTCAGCAGATGAAATCAGAGCTGGATCAGTACTTGGAAGAGTCTTTGTTACCACGTGTACATGATTTTGATGTGCTAGGTTGGTGGAAACTGAACAAGATGAAATACCCGACTCTTTCAAAGATGGCCCGTGATATCTTAACCATTCCAGTGTCCACAGCTGCTCCGGATTCAGTTTTTGATACTGATACAAAAGAGCTGGATGAGTACCGGAGTTGTTTGAGACCAGAGACTGTGGAAGCCCTTGTGTGTGCTAAGGATTGGCTTCAGTATGGATCCTCCGAGAGTTCAAATGCAGTTGTGAAAATGGAGTTCTAGGAGTAGGATTTGCTTGTACGATTGTAGGGTTAGGTCTATAATTCAATAGGTTGACTCCTCTGTATCATTGGAAGGGATTATTTGGGTGCTCGGACATGACAATCTGAATCTCCAGATTAGTGTTTATTGTGGTAATGATCAATCTTAAAATTATTTTATTGAGATAATTACATGAATTGCCTTTTTTTAATTATATTTTCAAAAGTGTACTACCGTATTTACGAAATTTCAACCCTGCACTTTTTTGAAATGGCTGGTTTTTATTTTATGCCATCTCTCTACTCTGTCTCTTTTGTGGTCTTCCTACTCGTCTCTCTTTTGTGGTCTCCAATTCCTTCTACTACAAGCTAGGTATTATCGGTGCTCGATGAATTGATGAATTGAAGGTCTGGCAATTGAATTCAAGTTACATTACATTGCAGTCTCTTTTTCTGAACTCCATTACATTTTTTGTCAAAATGTTGGGTGTAAAGTTAAATTGGAGGTCAGATTTTGTTTTCTCTGTTGGATTCGTGTTCTTCAAATCAGATCTATATCAATAGTCTGTCTTTACTTAAAATTTTGAGTTTTTATTTCTTTTTTTATTAAGTCCTTATTACAATGACTCCAAAAATATTTTTTATTTAAAAAGTCTCTTTGCTTTCAATTTCGAAACAGCAGTAACTCCTCTCTGTGTCATTTATAGATTTGGGAACTAGTAATGCTTAGATGATTCCTGGCTGTGGAGTTTTGGTGGCTTGCAATTGACTATAGTTGAGCTGGTACGCAATGGACCTTCCAAATCCCACTACTCGTCAGTGTTTTGTTTGCAGGTAGATCTTAAAACTGAAGACATGTAGAGGTTCATTGATTTTATATATATAAGTCAGTCAAGCTGTTGCTAATTTGTTATTCATATATAACTCCATCTTGTGCTCAAAAGGGCAAATTCAAATACTGGTAATGTTTGCATAATTTTAGCCCTTTATTGCTTTGAACCATTTGCTTGGTAAATCAATTAGTAATTATTGATATATTATACGAAATTTAGGCATTTTGATATTGAAGAAGTAAAGATTAAAGTCTATCTTCTTGTCGTGCTATTATTGTAGAGTCTGAACTATGAGGTCTATTTTCTAATTTGACTAAATTAGACACAAATTCATTCTCATTTCTATTATCAATTATGATTTTTAAGCCTTTTGTAAAAAAATAAGTCTGAGGTGTCTGCATAGACAATAGCAAAATCAAATATTTGTATTTATTTCTTTACCAAATAACTGTTACCTCATTAATGTTGTTTTTATTGGCCATGTTAGGGATGTTTCAATGTTTCTTGGATTTAGCTAATTAAGGGAGTTCTATATTTTGTAGGGTTCTTGTTTTAAAAGATTCAAAAGTTGTTTTCTTTTCTTTTAATTGGATCAAGGTTTTGAATTGTAATTGCAATTATAAAGTATTAGGTTGTGGCGAGTTTAGCATGTATCATTTTTCAATTGAAGTTCAGCCTGCAAAAAGCATTGTTTCACCTGTAGTCCCCTTCTAATGTCCCCTTCCAATGACAAGGTGGAATGGTTCCAAATGTGTTGTATTGGTTGTAATGGCTTTTTGTTTCAGCCGTAGTCCCCTTCTAATGGTTGCAATTATTATTTAAAAGCATTGTTTATGTTTGGAGGTTCATATTTCTCCTAACCCTTAGAAAATTTGTAAGTTGTTTCGTGCTTTTTGAATATCAATTTTTACTCAACAATAAAAAATTCTTTTTTTATAAAAAAGAAAAATAATTCTTTTCATTTGTAATTTGTAAATTGTAATGAGTAAATTTGCATTATTTCTTAGGAATTTGCAAAGTTAATTTGTAATTACTATACAATCAGATCTTATGTACCCAATATTACTAAATAATAATATTAATTAGAAAATAAAAATTCAAGTGAAATGTATATGGCATATATTAGACGAAATAATTTTTTAACTTGATTCAAATCTGTTCGAAAATAGTGATCCGTAGGAGTGAGTATGAACCGGTTAACCGGTCAATGAGTTCTAAAAAAAATCAGTGCATTAATATCGATTTTTTTAAAATACTAATCATTAATCAGTCCGTTACAATCGGTTAATTAGTCAATCGGTTTTGATTTTTCGGATCGGTTAACCAATATTTTTCGGTTAACCACTATAATTAAAAGATACATTTATAAATAAAATTAAAATGTTCAAAATACTTAAAAATTAAAATTTATCTACTATAATATAACATAATTATTGTTAAAATAAAAGTTTTTAGTGGATATAAGCAACATTATTTTTAAAAATTGAGACTTAATAAGTAAATAAATTAACCGGTTCATAATCAGCATAATTATATGAACGATTGCACTTATTAATCACCAATTAAAAAAATACTTGAAAATTTCAAAATAATTAGGATAATGAAAAAAAGTGTAACAAAAATATTTAAAAATGCGAAATTATTAAAATAAATCTATCAAATTCTAACAACTCTTTTTCTTTATTTTTTTTTAACTTGACACACATTATTTTTATATATATTAAAAATTACATTTTTTTTAAATTATTGAAAATTTTAGTTAATATATTAATGTTATATAACTTTTTGAATATATTTTGATTTTCATTAATGAAAAATTGATAAATCAAGAAATAATAATAAATAATAAATATGGACATACTGAACAATTAATAAATGAACTAAAATATTTTAAAAAAAAATTAAAATAAATTTGAAATATATTTTTTAAGTAATAAAAATTAAAGGAATATAAATAATTAAATATGAAAATAATGAAATAAATAAATTATAATAAATAAATAAATAAATATATATGTAACACCCCTCACCCACGTAAAGCATATTGTATGGTAACCTACACAGTATGTGACGATGGGTGAGGAATGCTACGGCAAAGCAAGCCGGGAACAATAATATAAGCAGAGTTACAAAAAATTTTCTCAATCCTACAAACATCCACATACACAAAAGACATTAATATACTTATCATTACATTGCTCATAATATTTTATTACATCCCAATCGCTTAATACAAAACTCATTAAGAATTTTATTACAAGGGTGGACTATAATTTCTAAGCACTAGCTACTACTACAGACTGAATGGCCAGACTGTTGCGGATTATCCTCGGCGATACGACTAACTCCAAACCTGCATGGATAAAAACTCATGCTAAGCACAAAGCTTAGTGGGGAAAACACATAGTATGGACGACTATTCATAATGGCCGTCAGTCACAACACACAATAAATAACCAACATCAAACCATTTAACATATATTTACATAATTGGTCATAATTAGAATATTTTAAACATAATCACTTATAAGATTAAACAGGGTGACAGTCTTACTTGATACATGCTTTTCATGTTTTACTAGTCATATATCGCATGTCATACGCATAATTTTATTGAGCCTATAATTAGATCTCTAATTACAATAATTCTCACATAACAAGAAGGTCATGATTAAGCTGCTAATAATCTAATTTCAAATTCAAAGCATATAAATGTATCTCATAAATATAATCACTTACGTTTAATTACTTCCTTCAAATTGTTGCATCACTATCCTGTCATTAACTTATGTTACTATTACAAAGAAAATAATCAAAGTTGAAGAATATGAACTTTTAAAGACGTTACCACATTTACGCATAGGGATTCCACAGAATCCAAAACACTTATGTGCGCGAAGCGCAACTCATGCCAATGTATAAGTTACATCGTACAAGGTGATCACATTCTCATTGGGTGCATAAATTTACACAAAGTTTCACATATCTTTAGCAATTCACACGTATAATTCAGTTCACATATTTATGCTTGTTTAATGCCTGCTAAGTCAAAAGGGTGGATAACGAGCAACACATAGATACCCGAAGGTATTAACACTATTCTCATAACTCATAGATACCCGAGTGTATCAAAACAACCTTTTGATTTTGTTGCAAAAACATTTTCGCGTAGATTCGGTACAAAGGGATCACGAAGATCCAGTCGGGGGACCTGATCAGGGTCCAAATGATTCGGTAGCTGCAGCAACAGTAACTCTATTAGGCATGCCTAACTATCCACGATTCGACTAATGCAGGCTAATACTTACTTGTTTCTTTTAGAAATGCTCATGCCATAATATAAAATCTTTTTCAAAAGTACATACTTTTATTATAATCGCATAATAATCCGATACATAAATTGTTCATAAAAACAATGGTTCACGTAATTATAACAATCCGTAACCTTTAATTGTAATCACATTTAATTTTAATACATGCTCCACAAATTATTACAACTATAACTTGCATGGTATCGCACATCTTAAATTACACACTATTTCACATGTGAATCACAAGCCAAAACTCATGTCAAATAGTTCAATCAATCATCTATTCATGGCATAGAAAAGAGTCGCACTCGCGACCCTTGTCGCGATCGCGACAGAAAGTTGAATGGCCTCTGTCGCGCTCGCGACAGAGCCCAACCATACACTAGGAATCGCGCTCGCGACCTGGGTCGCGACCACGATAAAACCAGATGATCTCTGTCGCGCTCGCGACAGAGCTAAACATCATCCTTCTTTCTTCTCTCACTTGCATACACTTCACATAGAAACATACTTACTTTTGTCATGTCCATAACTAATTTTCTTGAACATTATTTTCCCTAAATTCGTACATAAAATCCAAGAATTCCAACACAAGTATCCCAACTACTCAGTTGATTATGAATCATTCCGTCATTAAATAATCAAATTAAAAATCGTTTGAGATACGAAAGGTTCATTTGAATTTTGGTTTACGACACACTTAATTCCATTATTTACTTCATTCTTAACATCTCATATAACTTCTAAACTATAAATAAATCTCCTCAAGTCTTGAATCATTAAAGACTCGCAGACTTTTGTCGGTCTTACACAAATGGGCCACAATTATTCCTAACAATTATCAAAGCACTAGTAAGGTTCAATTAATACACTCTCCTTCAAATCCGATTGAGCTTCTACGCTTTGGTTTGAACTTAAAAGGGTGTTCCAAACCTCTTATATATCCCGAAGGGTTAAGAATCCAAACCCCATAAACCTATTAGCTCAAAATGCAAGTTATGGAATTTCACTTCAAATTGCCTAAAATATTATAAATTAGGTTATAAAGAACATATTCGGAAGTGTTTGATTCATTACCTCTTAATAATAAAGTTAATATTCTTGTTTATAACCTTAGACAATTGTATTCCTAAATGATATCTATTTATTTGCTCATTTCCAAACTTTAAACATGTGATGAATATATCTTGAAAGGTTCCGAGGAAGTTCGGGTGTGTTTCGGGATGAAAAATATAACAAATTACGCATCCTAAAGAATAGGAAAGAAGGGCAAGGGTTCTGTAGACACCGGGTCCCGAGTAGCCTTGATCAGGATTACCCAATGATGATAATTGCCTTCACAGGCTTAAAAGGTTAAAAGTGATGATTTTCTCGTCAAATTTGCATTTTAGAGTGAAAAATTAGAAAATAATAAAAAATATTTAAAAAATTAATTTTGAAAAATGGGGGCTTAAAATTATAGTATTTTTAGTCAATTTATAATTTAAAAAAAAAATAAAAAAAAAAAAAGTCGGATCGCGAGTGTCGGGCGCGGCAGCGCGCTGGCGCCCAGCTCGCAGGCGCGTGGGCGCCCAACTCGCAGGCGCCCATCGCGCTGCGGGCGCAAAGGCGACGCTCAGCGTCGCCGATGCTGCGCGTCGCTAAAGGCGCGCGCAGCATCGCGCACGCTGAGCGCCGCACGGAGCGCTCGTGCGCGAGCACCAGCGCGCGGATCGCGCGCGAATCTCGCCTGGTTGCCGCTCCGACGCCCGCCCCTCTAGCGAAGGCTCCCTGGCCGTCGGTATAGGGTCTGTTACCCTATTTTCCATTTTTTTCAGCCTTTTTCCGATTTTTTCACCCAAAAATCCGTTTTTATCCCAAAATTAAGGGTTTTTTACTTCAAATAAAATTCCAAAATATTTTTTATAGATTATTAATTAATAAAACTTGATTTTATCCCCAAAAATAAAGGAATTTGAATAAAATTAGGTTTGTTTTCCTTAATTAAATTAGGGCAACATTTTCTATTCTTTAAATACTTTAGGATGAGAAATCAAATGGGGCCTCCACCACTACTATTTTTTTATTTTTTGACATTAGAATTTCTCTTCCTCTTTGATTTTTCTTCTAAACATTTTGAGATTTCTTTTTGAATGAAAAAGGTTTAATTGAAATTGAAAGATCATTTTTCAATTCTTAATTATTCCAATTAATTTCTTGGTTTTTTCTTCATAAACACAAGAGATTAATCATCACTTTGACATCAATTTCTTTTTAATCTTAAGCATACAAATCAATTCCTTTGTTTTTCTCCATAAACAAAGAGAATTAATTTTATTGCTAAAATTATTCTTTCAAGCAATTCTCCGGAAAATCATCACTTTTCCTTCATCAAATCCAATATTCTGAGGGTAAATATTCTTGGCTCCATTTCTATTCTATTCTATTTTTATTTAATTTATTCATATATATTTTATTGTTTTTATTGATTTATTTATCGTTTTCATCTATTCATTTATTGTATTGATCTTATATTTGTTCCATTTAATTGTTTATATATGATTTGATTTTTATTCACGTGAATATTGTTTTTTTTTAATTCCTAACACGTAAATAATTTATTTTGATTCCTCATTATTTTTAACATGCAAATAATTAATTAATTTAAATTAATCTTTTTGCCATGTAAATAGTTTATATTAATTATGAACACATCAATTAACCTTGTTATATATCATTATTATTTTCATCATTCTTTTGTTTACTAATTTTTATTATTCTTTTTATCATTGTTACATGATTTGTTTATTTATTCATTTATTATTTTTCATTTTTCATCATTTTTCATCATGTGTATATTTTCATGTATTAATTAATTTACATGTTTTATTTTATTTTCATCACATCATTTAATCATTTGTCATACATAATGCATGTTTCTCATTTACTTTCGTTTGTTAACATTTTGATTCCATAATCATTCTTTTCATATCATCTTATTTTATTTTAATTTGTTATTCATTATTTTGTATGTTTAATTGGTTTAATTGATTTAATTACTAACATTATTTTATTTGTATTTTGTTTTTATGTCTAAACTCATTTTTCGCTTGGGCATTTTTTCGAGCACATCGGGAGGTCAAAAAAGGCTCATTTGGTTCATATATTTATTTTCTTTATTTGTAATATTTTATTTAATTTTTCCCATATAATTTTCTTGTAAAATTATTTATTTAGGCTCGCTAGAAAGAAAATCACAAAAACATTTTTATTAATTAACTTGACATTTTTTTTCTAAATAAAGGGGGACCAATGTCCTAGTTTTTCATACCCAAATAAATCATCACATTAAAACTGTTTCATAATAAATATGCATGCGAGGACCAATGTTCTCACTATTAATGAATAACCCGTTTTATGCATGCATTTCACTTTTATAAATGGGAGTTGTATTATGCTCCTAGTGTTATTGTAATTTGTTTTTGAATGCTTTATTTTGGATTTTGCTTACATTTACCGCTTTTGATATGAATGATTGCGCCTTTAATCAATTGCATCGTGTGGAGAGAGAGTGAATCAATGATATTTAAAATTTGATCATAAAACAATCGAGGTAGAAATAGATGAGAAATCCCGGACCCAGCTCTAGTCTTTGGGCTCAAAGAGGCTAGAGGTCTACCCTCTAAGACACCTTTTTGTGCCACGAGACTTTAGCGCTAATCCTAGGCTCCTTAGGGCGAGAGGTTTACCTTCCAAGACCCCTCTGGCTGGCCCAAAATGGATACCAAGCACAGTCTTAGGCTCTCCGAGGCGAGAGTAACTTTCCCAATGTTTTATTAGATGGCGACTCCATTATACCTCCTTGTTGCCCAACATAGACGCACTTGCGATTTATCGTAAGCTGTCAACGGACCCACAAATGCCCCGATCGCCCACGTGCGGGCGGTCCGAAAGGGCGGCGTTCGGGATCCGGCACGCGTCACAGTGGCGACTCCACTGGGGAACGTTTATGGTTCGAGATTTCGATTCGAAAATACCTCTTTTAACATTTATGATTAAAATTTAATTCATAAATTCACCTTCTCTCAAATTTGCATTTGCATATCATTAGAGCCTTAGAATACGCTAGTTTGGTCCCTCTTTTAGCCCCGGTGCGTTCCTGAAGCACCTCCTCATTTTCACTCAATTTGGGGAAGTGTTAAGGATAATCACCAGCCCAAGCCACGTACCTTAATGGTATATCAAAATGGTGACCCGATCGGTCGCTATGCTCGTGATGAGATAGACCTGTCGGCAGGGATCATGCTTGGGTAACCTTAAAGTAACATCTCCCTTGTCCAAAGCTCATATAATGGCCATAGCTACTTTCCACAGGTGATATGAACCCTAATTCCATGCTTGCTGTATGGATCCTCATGTATTGGGTGAGTCCAGATGTCTCGCTTGGTAACCTAGCCAAAGGCTTCCATGCCCCGGTAGGGCCATGTCGAAATTTGTGGAACGTCTAAATCCATGACGATCACTATCCATCCGCTTGTACATTAGTATAGGAGCATTATGCTGTCGGTTTTTCACCGCGCACCATACGTGTCCATTGGGTTCCACGTTAATCCATGGATCAAGCCCACCTAGGAAAGAGACCGCACTACCACGTGTGTGGGAGATATAAGGTTGGAAGGATCTATCTGCTTGCATGTGTTTGTCTATGTTGCATCAGCACGAGCATGCATTGCATTTTAATCATGCACCATCTTAACAATTTTTGCATTTCAGCCATCATAGATTCTCCTGGGTGGTCTAGAGGTCCCGACGGACGGTTAAGAAGGACGCCGCTTTTGGGGTTAACAGAGTTAGTGTTGGATCAGAGTTCAGATTCAATCTCAGAAAATAGTGTGGGGTTTTCTCTCGAATCATCAACAGAAGTAAGCATGGCTAATCCATCAAATGAGTCTGATGCAACCCGGGCAATAATTGCTGAGGAGGTAGGAAAGAGGATGGAGGAATTTGAAGCCCGCATGATTGCAATGATGGGCAATCTTGCCACCACAATAGCTGGGCAACAAGCTGCTGCTGCCCCTATCCGAGTACCAGCTGAACAAGAGGTTGTAAGAGAAGAGCGTCCTGCTACAGTTAACCAACCAGTGGTTGACCCACCTGTTGTTGAGCAAAGAGTGCCTGCACCTATTGAGCGCAGAGAAGGAGCCGGAAGAAAATTCAATATTGAAGCAACTAAAAAAGACCACAGCTCAGATATCTATTTGGGACCTCTTGAGACAGTCCCCCTCTCACCGACAGAAGTTAGTTGAAGCATTGAGTGTATCCACCGTAGCAACCACAATCTCTCCATCCGAGCTTTTAGACCTTGTAAAGGGGGGATCCGGGGAGAAGTTGGTTTTTTCTGATGCAGACCTACCAACAGAGGGTCGCAGCCACAACCGACCTTTGTACATCAAGGCACAGATCAATGGTAAACACACCGCTTGCGTCATGGTCGATGACGGGTCGTCAATAAATGTTTGCCCTTTGGTAGCGCTTCAGGCCTTCGGGATGGATGAGAGTATGTTAAGCAAATCTGACCTGACCATCACTGCCTACGACAATTCTAAGAGGCAAGCATTGGGAACTTTCAAAGCTTTGGTAAAGACGGGGCCTATTGAGACAGAAACGGATTTTGTGGTTCTACCGATCCCAGCAAACTTCTCAGCTCTGCTTGGAAGACCGTGGTTCCATAAGTTAGGAGGAGTGCCATCTACCTTACACCAGATAATTAAGATACCTCATGAAGGAGAGGTAGTGACCATTAAAGCAGCAAGAGAGAACCAAGTGTCTACTTTGGAGATCTCTAATCAGCCATTCAGTGGCTTTCATGTATTAGTGATCGGAGAAGAGTAAAGCTTAGAAGGTAGCCCTCAAGTGGTGAATATGCTGAAAAAGATGCACTTCCTCCCAGGGGCTGGTTTGGGAAAAGAGTCACAAGGACTGCAGGATGCTATCACTACACGTGGTCAAAAAGATCGAAAGGGGTTGGGCTACAAAGGAAAGTATGGTAAGAAGAAAGTGTCAGGGAAGATTCCCCATATTTCGGAGAGCTTTGTGCCATCATCATCGGTTTGTGCTTACACCAGAGAAGAAGAGCCGCAGTGGGTAGATGGGAAGATTACCCCGGGTTTTGAAATTTTCAATGATGTCTTTGATTGGGAAATCGGAGTTGTTAAAGCTGTAGAGAACTTTTGGGATGAGGAGATTATGACCCAATGCAGCATCTGGGATAGAGGTGAATCCGAAGAGATTGTAACTGATAAGCTGTTAACCACCAGACTTAAGGGGAAGGAGAAGATAGTGGAACCAGAGCTGAAGAGTGAAGATCTCAAGATTCCACCAATCCAGGAAGCCAAAGCACAGTCAGCTGCAGCATCGGCGTTGACTGAAGTTGATAGTCATTTAGATTCTCTTTTTATACCAGAACTCTTTGAGGACAATGTTAATGTTTCTGATTATGTTAATGAGATGAATAACTTTGCTTACTTGTGTGATGTTTCTGATGATTTCATTTCGCATGATCATAAGCATGATGCATTCATTTTTTATATCAATTCAACTGGTACAACCACATTTAATCTCGGAACTTTGGAAAATCCAAAGGAAATTTTGCTAGCATCAGACATAACTCCTGAAGAGAGAATAAAATTTGAGAGAATATTAAAAAATATGAAAAAGTATTTGCCTGGACCTATGAGGATATGCCGGGAATAGATCGAGATGTTGCCGAACATGCCATCCCAACTTACCCAGAGTTTAAACCAGTCAAGCAAAAGCTTCGGAGGCTTAGGCCAGAGTGGGCACAGAAAGTAAAAGAGGAGATCCATAAGCAGATTGACGCTAAGTTCCTGATAGAGGTTCAATACCCAACATGGTTAGCTAATGTGGTTCCTGTAGCTAAGAAGGACGGTAAGGTTCGAGTATGCGTTGACTATCGAGACCTGAACAAGGCCTGTCCGAAAGATGATTTCCCTCTTCCTCATATTGATGTGCTAGTAGATAGTGCTGCTGCTTGCATGATGTATAGCTTTGTGGATGGATACGCAGGGTACAATCAAATTCTTAACAAGATAGTGGACCGGATCAAGACAGCCTTTATCACCGAGTGGGGGACATATGCCTACCGAGTTATGCCTTTTGGGTTGAAAAATGCAGGAGCGACTTATCAGAGGATGGCGACAAAGGTTCTCAATGACTTAATCCACAAAGAAGTGGAGGTGTATGTTGATGACATGATGATTAAGTCGGCTACCAGGGAAGGTCACTTTGAGGCTTTAGAAAAGTTCTTTCAAAGAATTAGCAAGTACGATTTGCGCCTCAATCCCAAGAAGTGCCTTTTTGGAGTTACATCAGGACAGTTGTTAGGCCATGTAGTAAGCCAGAGGGGAATCGAGGTAGATCCCGATAAAGTCAAAGCCATAAGAGAGATGCCAGTGCCCAAGAAGGAGAAGGACGTCAGAAGTTTCTTAGGAAAGCTTCAGTACATCAGCCGATTTATTGCCAAGCTAACTTCAGTATGTGAGCCTATTTTCAAGCTTCTTAGGAAGAATCAGCCGATGATATGGAACGATGACTGTCAACTGGCCTTTGACACCATTAAGGACTATCTGCTAAATCCTCCGGTACTAAGACCACCACGCCGTGCCAAACCACTAATCCTGTACCTGGCTGTGGAAGATAACTCAGTGGGTGCTATGATGTCTCAAGAGGACGATTTTGGTGTGGAGTTTGCAGTTTATTATCTTAGCAAGAAATTCCTGCCGTACGAAGCCAAATATGTAGAGGTAGAAAAGATTTGTTTAGCAGTTATCTGGGCTTCTAAGAAGTTGCGGCACTACTTTCATTTCTTCAAGGTACAAACGGTTGCCAAACATAATCCGCTCAGATACCTCCAAGAAGCACCCTCTCTACTAGGGAAGATGGGAAGATGGTTACTGCTGTTGCAGGAATTTGATATTGAGTACATAACCAAGAAAACCATTAAGGGAAGAGCGGTAGCAGAATTCTTAGCCGAGCATCCTATTGAGGGAGATCAGTTTGAATACAACTTCCCAGATGAAGATGTTACGGCCATAGCAGTGCAAGGGTGGCAATTATTCTTTGATGGAGCAGTCAATAATAAGGGAGCAGGCGTAGGAGTTATTCTTACGACACCAGATGGTGAAAGACTACCATTGACTAAGAAGCTGAGGTATAAGGCTACCAATAATGAAGCAGAATATGAAGCTTGCATCTTTGGATTGGAAGCATTACTCGCCCTGGGGGCAGAGACCGCAGAAGTATTTGGAGATTCTTCCTTGGTAATTTATCAGATCAGAAGGGAGTGGTCAGTCAAGGAAGAAAGGTTGTTGCCTTATGTAAAGCACTTGAGTTGAGCAGCCAGTTCGAGATTTGCACTTTCCACTTCATCCCCAGAGACGAAAATCAGTTAGCTAATGCTCTAGCAACATTAGTGTCTATGTGGGATAACCCAACAGGAGTTGCGATGAAACCCGTGCTGATTTATAGTTCGGAAAGACCTTGCTTTGAAGCTGAACAAGTGATGGACATTGAGGCCATTGATGGAAATCCATGGTATTATGACATTCAGAATTATTTAGAGAGATCAGTCTTTCCAGAGGAAGCCACTGAGAAGGACCAAAGAATGATCAGGAAGTTATCCACTCAATTCATCAGTGTTAATGGCACTTTGTATAAAAGGCAAGCTGATGGTATCCAGTTAAGATGTCTGGCAGAGAAAGAAGCTAAAAGACTTATGGAAGAGGTTCACGCCGGGGTTTGTGGAGCTCACATGAATGGCTTAGCCTTAGCAAAGAAGATCACGCGCCAAGGGTTTTATTGGCTCACAATGGATACAGATTGTTCAAAATTTGTGAAGCAATGCCAGTTATGCCAACAGTACGCGAATTTGAGGCATGTGCCAGTTTCAGAGTTACATAACTTAACATCTCCATGGCCATTTGCAGCATGGGGAATAAACATCATAGGTGAAATCCATCCCACGGCGTCCAATGGGCACATATACATCATAGTCGCAATCGACTATTTTACCAAATGGGTCGAGGCAGAATCCTTCAAGAAGATTGACGCAAGGGACATGGCCAAGTTCATAGAGAGGAATTTGATATGCAGGTATGGCCTCCCTCATCACATAGTGTCCGACAATGGGGTGCAGTTCATGGGAGAAACCAGAAAACTTCTCGAGAAGTATGGTGTCAAGCATCATAAATCCTCTCCCTACCGACCGCAAGCGAATGGGGCAGTAGAGGCCGCGAATAAGAATATAAAGAAGATCATGTCCAAGATAGTCCAAACTTACAAGGACTGGGCTGAAAAGTTACCCTTTGCCCTGTGGGGTTACAGAACGACGGTGAGGACGTCTACAAGCACTACACCATTTTCCCTGGTATACGGAACAGAAGCAGTGTTGCCGGTAGAGATAGAGCTTAAATCGCTAAGGGTGGTCATGGAAGCCCAAATCCCGGAGGCCGAATGGGTGCAGCAGAGGCTACAGCACTTGAATTTACTGGATGAGAGTAGGATGAAAGCTTATTATCATAATCAGATTTACCAGAAGAGATTGGCAAGGACTTTCGAAAAGAAGGTGAGAAAGCATCCGTTGAAAGAAGGGGACTTGGTGTTCAAGCAGATGAGGCCAGGCATACCAGATATTAGAGGGAAATTCAGACCTACCTGGGAAGGGCCGTATATCCTTAAGAAGCTGCTGTCCAAGGGAGCTGCAATCTTGTCGGATAGTGATGGGAACGAATTCAAAGAACCGATCAATGTCGACAGACTCAAAAGGTTCCACGGCTAAAGACCAAAATAAAAAGAAGAGAATAAAATGCCCTGCAAGTCGAAAACCGAAAAGAGGCGGCTGTGCTAAAATTGGGCGCCTCGACAGGGTGAAAACCGAAAAAAGGCATCCTGTGCAAAAATTAGAGGCATCAGAGAAAATATTTAATCGAGAAAACCCGAGAGGGCCGATTAATAACAGGAGTTTGATGCTGACAAAACCCACTCCGATATTAGGTGTAGTCATATGCTTTTGAATTCTTGTCAAATGAAAATCATGTATGATGAAATCATATAGAAATGTACACAATTTTGCAATGAATAAAAGAATACATTTTCATTGATCTTTCAGTTCTGTCTTAAAAAGAAATATACCAATTGTTCATCTAATGATTATTGCTCAGTCCCTTCATTGGATATGTGCTATTTGCTCTTAACAGAAGCTTTGGTGATAAAAAAAAAAAAAAAAAAACAAAACAAAGAAGGTCGTTAGAGATGAAAACCGTAACTGGCTCTCTAAGCAAAAGTTAGGCCAAAGGGCAGGGTGAAAACCTGGAAATAGGCAGTCTGCCCTACAAAAAAAAATATAAATATAAAATAAACAAAAGCCGCTGGATTGGGTTGGGTCCATTCCAGGCAAAAGTTAGGCAAAGGGTTGTGTGAAAATCCCATAAGGGACGCATTTCCCGCAAAGAAAAGCTAGTGTGAAAATCCACAAGGGACGCACTACCTTTAAAACAATGACGTTCAATACCTAGAGCGATAAGGCGGCGTTACTTCAGATGATTTTCTTTCAATCAGGTAACATACAATACAGAACATGATACAGAATCCCGGGTAAATGATCATTGACCAGGGGGGGCAAGGATATATACCGGACGTCTCTTTCAGAAAACTTGTCGACGATCCTTAGGTTTCAGGGGGCATTGTAGAGCAGGAAGGCTACAACCTCAGCGAACCATGGACCACCTAGGGCACAGTCTATACATTGTTGCAAGCATTTGCATTCCATATCATGCACACGTGATTTCTTGTATATTCCTATGCATACAATCTTGCAGGAGAAATCGAGGGGAACACCAACAAAAGTCGAGTGACGACACCAGTCCAAACATCTAAAGGAGCACAGTTCCACAATTCACAGTGGTTAGCACGATGGCGGCACAACCCACAAGAGGTTGGCACGACCACGACACTACCAAAATTCACAGCGGTTAGCACGATGGCGGCACAACCCACAAGAGGTTGGCACGACCACGGCACTACCAATTCACAGCGGTTAGCACGATGGCGGCACAATCCAGAAGAGGTTGGCACGACCACGGCACTACCAATTCACATAGGTTAGCACGATGGCGGCACTACCCACAAGAGGTTAGCACGACCACAGCATTACCAGCTACAACCAAAAGACAGCAACAGCTATCATTACAATTCCATCAAGCAGGAAGATCGACGCCTCAGGTACGCGTTTCTTTTCCTTTTCCTGAATTTTGGATCACCTAGGCACCCATGCACTAGCCTCTCCCAAAATTGGGGGCAACTGTAGACACCGGGTCCCGAGTAGCCTTGATCAGGATTACCCAATGATGATAATTGCCTTCACAGGCTTAAAAGCTTAAAAGTGATGATTTTCTCGTCAAATTTGCATTTTAGAGTGAAAAATTAGAAAATAATAAAAAATATTTAAAAAATTAATTTTGAAAAATGGGGGCTTAAAATTATAGTATTTTTAGTCAATTTATAATTTAAAAATAAAAAATTAAAAAACAAAAAAAAAGTCGGATCGCGAGTGTCGGGCGCGCTGGCGCCCAGCTCGCAGGCGCTTGGGCGCCCAGCGCGCAGGCGCCTGGGCGCCCAGCGCGCAGGCGCCTGGGCGCCCAGCGCGCTGCGGGCGCAAAGGCGACGCTTAGCGTCGCCGATGCTGCGCGTCGCTAAAGGCGCGCGCACGCTGAGCGCCGCACGGAGCGCTCGTGCGCGAGCGCCAGCGAGCGGATCGCGCGCGAATCTCGCCTGGTTGCCGCTCCGACGCCCGCCCCTCTAGCGACGGCTCCCTGGCCGTCGGTATAGGGTCTGTTACCCTATTTTCCATTTTTTCAGCCTTTTTCCGATTTTTTCACCCAAAAATCCGTTTTTATCCCAAAATTAAGGGTTTTTTACTTCAAATAAAATTCCAAAATATTTTTTATAGATTATTAATTAATAAAACTTGATTTTATCCCCAAAAATAAAGGAATTTGAATAAAATTAGGTTTGTTTTCCTTAATTAAATTAGGGCAACATTTTCTATTCTTTAAATACTTTAGGATGAGAAATCAAATGGGGCCTCCACCACTACTATTTTTTTATTTTTTGACAACAGAACTTCTCTTCCTCTTTGATTTTTCTTCTAAACATTTTGAGATTTCTTTTTGAATGAAAAAGGTTTAATTGAAATTGAAAGATCATTTTTCAATTCTTAATTATTCCAATTAATTTCTTGGTTTTTTCTTCATAAACACAAGAGATTAATCATCACTTTGACATCAATTTCTTTTTAATCTTAAGCATACAAATCAATTCATTTGTTTTTCTCCATAAACAAAGAGAATTAATTTTATTGCTAAAATTATTCTTTCAAGCAATTCTCCGGAAAATCATCACTTTTCCTTCATCAAATCCAATATTCTGAGGGTAAATATTCTTGGCTCCATTTCTATTCTATTCTATTTTTATTTAATTTATTCATATATATTTTATTGTTTTTATTGATTTATTTATCGTTTTCATCTATTCATTTATTGTATTGATCTTATATTTGTTCCATTTAATTGTTTATATATGATTTGATTTTTATTCACGTGAATATTATTTTTTTTAATTCCTAACACGTAAATAATTTATTTTGATTCCTCATTATTTTTAACATGCAAATAATTAATTAATTTAAATTAATCTTTTTGCCATGTAAATAGTTTATATTAATTATGAACACATCAATTAACCTTGTTATATATCATTATTATTTTCATCATTCTTTTGTTTACTAATTTTTATTATTCTTTTTATCATTGTTACATGATTTGTTTATTTATTCATTTATTATTTTTCATTTTTCATCATTTTTCATCATGTGTATATTTTCATGTATTAATTAATTTACATGTTTTATTTTATTTTCATCACATCATTTAATTATTTGTCATACATAATGCATGTTTCTCATTTACTTTCGTTTGTTAACATTTTGATTCCATAATCATTCTTTTCATATCATCTTATTTTATTTTAATTTGTTATTCATTATTTTGTATGTTTAATTGGTTTAATTGATTTAATTACTAACATTATTTTATTTGTATTTTGTTTTTATGTCTAAACTCATTTTTCGCTTGGGCATTTTTGCGAGCACATCGGGAGGTCCAAAAAGGCTCATTTGGTTCATATATTTATTTTCTTTATTTGTAATATTTTATTTAATTTTTCCCATATAATTTTCTTGTAAAATTATTTATTTAGGCTCGCTAGAAAGAAAATCACAAAAATATTTTTATTAATTAACTTGACATTTTTTTTTTCTAAATAAAGGGGGACCAATGTCCTAGTTTTTCATACCCAAATAAGTCATCACATTAAAACTGTTTCATAATAAATATGCATGCGAGGACCAATGTTCTCACTATTAATGAATAACCCGTTTTATGCATGCATTTCACTTTTATAAATGGGAGTTGTATTCTGCTCCTAGTGTTATTGTAATTTGTTTTTGAATGCTTTATTTTGGATTTTGCTTACATTTACCGCTTTTGATATGAATGATTGCGCCTTTAATCAATTGCATCGTGTGGAGAGAGAGTGAATCAATGATATTTAAAATTTGATCATAAAACAATCGAGGTAGAAATAGATGAGAAATCCCAGACCCAGCTCTGGTCTTTGGGCTCAAAGAGGCTAGAGGTCTACCCTCCAAGACACCTTTTTGTGCCACGAGACTTTAGCGCTAATCTTAGGCTCCTTAGGGCGAGAGGTTTACCTTCCAAGACCCCTTTGGCTTGCCCAAAATGGATACCAAGCGCAGTCTTAGGCTCTCCGAGGCGAGAGTAACTTTTCCAATGTTTTATTGGGTGGCGACTCCATTATACCTCCTTGTTGCCCAACATAGATGCACTTGCGATTTATCGTAAGCTGTCAACGGACCCACAAATGCCCCGATCGCCCACGTGCGGGCGGTCCGAAAGGGCGGCGTTCGGGATCCGGCGCGCGTCACAGGTTCATACCAATTATGAGGCTCAAAATGAACGGAAAAACCTTCCATAAACAAGTTCTGTCGCGCTCGCGACATGGGTCTCGCTCGCGACAGAGAGCTCTTCCAACTGCCCTACGAAAATGGACTTACGAGACAGTTTTCCATATTTGACTTTGTATCGCTTAAACGACCCACTAAACCTCATTTTTAACCAAAATGTCCTTCTTAACAAATGTTACTTAGGATGTTATCTTTCAAATGCAACAAATTTCAGATCAATTGGACATCTAAAACTCCAGATACGAGCTACACAACCTACACTGCTCCTTTAAACCCGTTTAAGTACAAACACCCCGATTTTTACCATTTTCAAGGGTCCTAGAGTCAGAATTAGGTTCCGGTCCTTTAGAGAAAATTTTAGATAAATGAATTATCTTTCAAATGGCACTACTTTAATCTCATTTGGACATCTATAGCTTGACTTATAACTAAAACGAACACTAAAGGTCCAGTGGAATCTGGACAGAGTATCTCCAGAAAATTCAAATTCGCTAAACCCAAGCCGATCCACACAACCACATCAACAAAACTAATCAATTTTAAATAAAATACACTTCAAAACAGAAACTCATTCATACACAAATCAATAATTAAGAATTCACACCAAAGCATATAACTTTTCCCAAACCTCAAACTCTTTTGCTCCATTAGCTTCAATGGTTGCTCTTCTTGCTTCCACACTCTTTCTTCAGTTTTATTATTCCAATTTCCTCATCAAAACATAAAATACTACTTAAGATTTCTAATTGAACAAAGAGGAATTGCAGAAATTAAAAGTTATAACTTACCCTTCTATCTCTAATCTCTCATAAAAGTACTTGAACTACAATCCATTATACACAACTTGGGCTTGCAAGAAGAGAGAGAGAGGGGCTAGCGTGAGATGAAGAAGAAGAGGAAGGGAAGAGAAGAAAGGCAAAACGTGAAGAAAGAGAGGGAATGAGCAGAAATCTGTTCTTACTCCCTTTTTAATTAAGTCAAGCCTATCTCAAATGCCACATAGCACCCCCCTATTGGCCCAAAGTAGATTTTTATGACAATTCTCCTTATTGGTCCCTTAACTCTTCTTTAATCCTCCCTTCACATAATACATAAATATAATTTTACATTGGCCCACAATTAAATCTTATCCCCTTCAATTAAGTCATAAATTAATACCTTACAAATTTGCAATTGGTCGCACTTGCCGAAACTTTTGCACTAATACCGAATTCGTCCTTTCGGCACTCCTGACACCACATTTCACATACATTCTGTCTAATATTACTCCATTTTCATAAATTAGCTCTCGTAATTATTTATTCGATTCAATCAAATCCATATTTGCAAAATAACCAAAATACCCTTGGCTCACTTTTTTCTTAATTCTGATCATATCTTTTCCTACTACTTAATCACTCCGACCATCAAATCACACGATTTCGATCGTCAAAATCCCCGGAAATACACAAATCCTTCTAGGGTATATTTCGGGGTGTTACAATATATATATATATATATATATATATATATATATATATATATATATATATATATATATATATATATATATTGTAACACCCTGAACTGGCCCTAGAAGAAAAATTATTTTGAGAAGATGAGTGAGTGGCTTGGTGTGGGTTATGTCGCGAGCGCTACCGAATGCTACACGAGAAGCCTATTTAGAGTTGGATTATTTGATGTGTATCGGACACGTGGCGGCATAGGAATTTGACAAGTGGCATTGTAGGAGGTTGACACATGGCTACAAGGGAGAGTGACATGTGGCATGGGATTTTTTTGGATTGAAATGGATTAATTGGGAGTGGTTGGCATTAAGTGGAAGTGAGTGGGCATTAATTTGGATGGATTAAGATTGACCATCTGCCCATTTCCCTTCTTCACGTTAGTCTTTCTTTAGATTTTGGCTTTTGTTTTTCTTGCTTTTCCCTTGGTTGCTGTCGTGCCCTTTTCCCTTTCCATTTCTTTTGCTTTTCATTCTTCTCTTTTGGGTTGCCTTGAATGGGTTCTCTTGAATTGGGTTGAAGAGTAAAAGAAGGGTAGAGTTGATCCTTGAAAAGGTTAGTTTGGTTGATTTTCCGATCCGACCTCCTTTTTCTTTATGTTTTTAATTTAAAGTGAGAAAAAGTTTAACTCAAGTATTTTCTATGTGATTTGTGGAAGCTATGAACAAGAGATTGGATAAAAAAAAAAGGAAAAGGTTGGAGCTGAATAGAGCATAGAGTTCAAGTTTCCTAGAGGTAGGGATCGAGTGTGATTTTTATTATTCTTGCATGTGTTTACATGAAATATGTTTGAATAGAGACATGTTTGAATAGAGAGATGCTTGTTGAGCTTTAATTAGCTCAACTGCTCTTTTAAAGTACATTTGTTAGATGTTCATTTTGATTTCTTGTGGTGCTTATGATATGTGTATATAAGTTTATAAGTATGTGAATTGATCAATTGAGTGTGTGTGTTGATGATAAAGTTTGGTTTGGCTAATTCTGCTTATTTGTCGTCTGACCTCTGTGTACTGATTTTGCCATAAGTAGAGTTTTAGATGTCTAAATAGAGTGATTCTTGATCCATTAAAACCATGACTTATACGCCTACAAAAGTCTCATAAATGACCTTGAGCAAATTCTTGCTCTAAGACCCTGAAAATTGGCTAAAATCGTAGCATCCCTGTTTGGGTCGGGTTACTTAAATAGTATAGGTTGTTTAGCTCATAATTGGAGTTATAGATGTTCAAATGACCTGAAATTTGTCCCATTTGAAAGTTAACTTCCTAGGGAACAATTGTTAAGAATAAAGTGTTGCCTGAAAATAACGTTTAGAGGTCAGTTTAGACAATGCAATTTTGAGGTAAGAAGCAGTCTCCTAAAGGTTCCTAACGAAGCCTTCTGTCGCAAGCGCGACAGTGGTCGCGATCGCGACAGAGACACATTCTTCAGCAGGTTTGGTGTTGTCCTAGTCGTGTTGTATAGCACATCTAGGAGAGAAAAGGAAGGAGGAGCACGAGTCGTGCTCAACCAGAGAGAAAAGGGAGAGGAAGCACGAGACATGCTCCAGGAGAGAAAGAAGAGGGAGGAGGAGCACGAGTCGTGCTCATGAGCACGAGTCGTGCTCAACCAGAGAGAAAAGAAGAGGGAGCATGAGATGTGCTCTAGGAGAGGAAGAAGAGGAGAGAGTGAGCACGAGTCGTGCTCAAGAAGCACGAGTAGTGCTCATGCCCTCTCCTTTTTTGTTGGTCCTGTTTTGATCTATTGCTTATATTTTGAGTTGTTATATGTTTAGATGAGTTTTGCATATCACCATTTGGTCCGTGTTTGGGTTAAAATTATCTTTTAAACCTCTTGCATGATTAGTATTATTAAATGTACATGATTAATAAAAGTTGTACATGAATTAAATGCTTCTGAATTTGATAAATGCATTTGAATCATCGTGATGAATAAGTATCTGTGTATAGTGTATGTGAGTTGTTATTGAGCCTGATTTCCGTTATAGTGGATAGATAAGCATGCTTATAAAGGGTTAGAGTGCAGCTGCTAGAGTTGGCCTTAATTGTGCCCAGAGTTTTGAATACCTCAGGTATTTAGTAGAGTTTGAGTTAATTCTCCACATGTAAGATACTGTAAACAGTATCTAGAGTTACCTGTATCCACCATGAAAGGAATTCAGGCTTGTTAATATTGTATAGTAAACATGAAGCGCTTAAAGGTGTTACTTTGAATAAATGTTATAGTATATGAGAGTAATGTTTTAAATACGTGACAGTTTATATACAAGTATATGTTTACATGAATGTGGACACACGATAATTTATATTTGAATAAATGATCTTTACCAGTGTGTGAAAGTTATATGCTTGAGTCGTAGTGTACATGAACAAGTAAAAGAGTAGATGTTATATATATGTGAGCTCATAGTTTTGATAATTGAGTATGCAACCTATACACGTATAAGAGCTATGTGCATGAGTTTATTTGATTTTGTTATATGAAATGTGTGATTCATTTGTGACTTCGTAAAGAAGTCCTTTGCATTATTTTTATCCCCACTAAGCGTTATCGCTTAGCACAGATGTTTATTTCCGTGTAGATACAGGTTCGGACCAGTGAGAGCGTGCATCTGCGGGTCAAGGCCACTAGGAGTTTTTGTTATATCTTTTTGTATAAGTTAGAGATAGAGTTGGTGATGTTTTGAGTAACATTATTATGTAATACAAGTAAAGAAATCACATGTAAATGTATATGTAAAATTAAATAAAAACAAATTGTAAGATGAACATGTATATATGTTGTTAATATAAAATACATGTTGGGCCCTAGTGTAATATTATTTTATTTTATTTTATATGGATGTGTATAATGTTAGCGCTTCCGCTAGTGTATGTATATGCATATGTATACGTATGTGTCTGTGTGGCGCCCCGATATCCTGTCAGGGGGTATAGGGGTGTTACATATATATATATATATATATATATATATATATATATATATATATATATATATATATATATATATATATATATATATATATATATATTATAAGAGTGTTTATGTATTGATTATCGGTTCGGTTAATCGGTACATGAGAAAAAAAAAATAAACCAATTATGAGGAGTATAGGGTCAAAAAATATTTTTTTCAACCATTGAAAAGTACAAGTTATGAGGAGTATGGGGTCAAAAAATCAAAATAAATTATTTTATTAGCTCTTATAAAAGGAAAACTTATTTTTGAATCGGTAATAAAGCAACCTTGCCACCCACTGCCACTAAATCACCACCCTCCAAGTCAAATTGGTGCTTATTGTTGCACTAGGTGCTAAAGCGTGGGTGTTTTGTATCCATTGAGCAAAGATGTGTTGTAATTGTATAGCAGCATCTGAAAACATATCTTGAGGTTGCCCTAAAGCGCACATGGTATCATTATGAATTTATAAACCAAAACTGTGAAAGCCTAAAAATATACATACCCAGTTTAAATCGTTCAAGGATTTTATTGATATATGTCTCTTACAAAAGAGATAACAACTTTCTTTAACGATTTCTTAAAATCTTAACTTCAAGAATGTAATATATTTGACCCATATATTTCACCTCAAAATTGGACGATAACCAATCTTTGATTTCATTTATGTGCCCTTTGTCATTTTCAACTATAAGTATATCGTCTACATACAATAAAATGACAAATTTACTTTCAGAACTTTTACTATAAACACAATGGTCTTCATCAATCATGTTGAACCCATCCCACATGATTGTATGATGAAGTTTTAAGTACCATTGTCTTGAATATTTTTTAAGGCTATAAATTAAACTCATCAATCGGCAAACCTTATGTTCACTCCCTGTAACACCCATATCTAGCCAATAAGGGTCAGGCACCGAATGTTACACAATTAGATCCACCTTGTATTTTGAAATTGAGTTCTCACTTAATAACTTTTATTACTCTTGTTAATTAAAAAGCCTAAAATTTTGCGAGAAAACGGACAGAGTTTCCCCTAAACAGGTCCTTGTCCCCCTGTTAACAATTGCAAATTTACACTTTTATGAAATATCCACACATACCAACTCCATAACCAAGTCAATACAATATCAATTTCTCCCATCCACCTCAATTATTCAAATAAAAGGCAATTTCATCAACAGTTGTAAATTTACCATTCCAATTCATACATTGTCCAACATAAAAAAAAAAAACATCCATCTTCCTTTATCCATGCATATATTTACAATAAACTTCAACATCCATAAATCATCATTCGCAGTGAACTACAAATCAAATTCTAAAATAGCTTATAACAAGCCATTAGATAGCTCAAATCTAATATTCTAAAAGAAAATGCCCAAAGAGAAAGTCTAAGCCTAAGCATCTATTCCAAAATAAAAGAACTCCTCCATACTTCCTAATAGATCCCTAGCTTGTCTTATTGTTCAAGAACCTGTACACCTATGCCTAGAAATAAAGTCCACGTGCTAAGCACATTGCTTAGTGGCAACTACTAATTTCACTTTTCACAAATAATAATCTTAATTAAAATTATAACAGAATTTCAAAAAAAAAAGTAATAATAATAATAATGGTAATAATAATAGACAAATAAATGTACGAGACCAAATTCCAAGAAGATAAATTTTCGTCATATTCCTTATAAGATATTTTATTTAATTGAGTCAGTAAGCACATTAGCAGTTTAAATATATCAACATGCAAGCCAACAATTAAATTCATCCACAATGTACCCATAACATAATTAAAGTTAATATATACATATGTGTATATTTTATGGTTTATTGCCCTAAGTAAACCAATGGGATTACATGAGTTAAGCATGCGGGATGAGCAACAGTAACAGTACAGTAGCAGTAGAAGTAACAATTATAGTAACAGTAGCATTAACAACATTAAATTTCGCAGGTTCTCAATAACCCACGGACGTCCCAATTAACAATTTAGTTCTCTACTAACTATGGCTAACCAACTATACTCTTACCCATGTTTCCTATCGATTACCAAGGGTAATAATAATACCTCAATTTACAGTCTGTATTTTAATTCTCAATTTGCTCTATGGCACCATATGGTCTTAAAGCATCACTACTACACAATCATTCAAATTATAACATTATACTTCAAATTCTTATTTTGTATAAATAACAAACTTACTTGAATGAATTTTTAGATTAACTTTGTCACACCCCATAAGTGGCCTAATTGGATTTAGTAATTTTAATTGGACAATTAAGAGCAATTTGGTATTTTAATTGGGAAAGAGGATTAAATTGCAAGTATTAATAAAGTAATTAGATTGCAGAATTTTAGTTTAGTGAGGAGAAGGTAATTAGTTAAGGATTACTTGGTAAATTGGAATTAGTGGATTTAGTGAATGGTGTAACTGTGCATGTGTGCCAAGTGGAATGAGAGTGTGTGTGTACGTGGTGAGGGAAAAGAGAAAACTGAGGGAAACTCAGTTGGCTGGAAACAGAAGACTTGAAGTTCTCTCTTTCTTGCTCTCTCTCTCTCTCACGTAAAGCACATTCTGTTCCTTCCATTTGCATGTGTGTTCTTCCTGTTGTGAAGCTTGAGCTTGGGTCTGTTAGAAGCTTCAGAAGGTAAGTGGCAAGAGTTCTATAGGATTTTTATGATTGAATTTCCATTCCTCTCGTCTTTGGGTATGTAGAGAATCTGTTATTGGTTTTTGATTGTGGTTTTTACTTGTTTGCAAGCCTCTGAGGATAAAAGAAAAGAGAAGGGAAAGGGCAAGATTGTGGATTGAGAAGGTTCAGTGGACATTTTTTAGCTTCATTTCCAGGTTTGGGAGTGTGTCTGTCTTGCTCATTTTTGGATCCAGATTGCAGTTTTGTTGCTAATATAGTTATGTGTGTTGGAATATTGAAATGCATGAGTTATGTAGTGTTCTATACATGATTGCAGTAGGAAAAGAATGGTGATGAATTTGCAATTGAGATGTTTATACATGTATTTGAATGTGAAACTTTGGTTAGTGACTCTCTCTCTGTTTGTTACTGTGAATATATGATAATGTAAAAATGTGAGTGAAATTGTTGTAAATGTGCTCAGAAGACTTAAAGGTACGTATTTGCATAATTATTGCATGAAAAATGGATTTAGACAAACTGGGGGTTGAGTTTTGGTTGTACTCTGTTTTCACGATTTTCTGGGTTTTGATGTTTTCTGGAAATTCTGAACTTTAGTTTTGAGAAGAAGAAGAGTGTGAGAAGAAGATCACGAGACGTGATGGAGCGTCACGCCGTGACCCTCTTCCCTGAGGAAGGTCACGCGACATGATGGGGCATCACGCCGTGATCCCCTTCCCCTGGCGAAGTCGCGACGTGATGGAGCATCACGCCTCGCGACCTCGCCTGTATTCCCTGCATGTCACGAGATAGGTTTCGTGACCTCTCTCTTCCTCTCCTCACAAGCGTCACGAGACGTGACTGATGGTCACGCCGTGACCGCCTGTTCTTGCTTGCTGTTTTGCGTGGCGCTCGCGTGAAGCCAGCGTCACGAGACGTGACCAGTGGTCACGACGTGACTGGCTTCTGCTTGCTGCCCTGTTTTTCCTAAAAGCATGATTTTGAACTTCCGATTTCAAGGGTTTTACACTACATGACAACTAATTAGTTTTAAAATCTGGATTGTATTTTAATAATTGCATAATATTGGGTTTTGATTACATGATTAATAATATTAATATACATGGATTATTTCAAGATGAATTATAAGTTCATATTACATCCAGCAATTAATATTTGGATATATGTATATGTTTCTGATTTTGATCAATGTACATGAATATATGAATTGTTGAGTTGTATTCTTTAAGCCTGAATAAGTCATAGTAGTGGATAAGTAAGCGCTTACTTAGGTCAGTGTGTGTGTGCAGCTGCTATATGATAAAACGTTATACTTGGGTCCGTTTGGATCCTTGTTTCGATCCTGTATGGGTCTATAAGGATTTAAATGCGAGACTTCGGTCTCTACATGAAAAGTACATGTTTGAGACTCATGTCTCTATATGCTTGGGATACTGTGTTCTATCAGTATCCATTTGACCGTATCCACTTCTAGAGAGTATTTTGAGACTAATCAGGCTATTTGTTGAAATGTGTTGCATATGTTGAGATGTATTTTTGGACATGATTGCAAGTATATAATGTAAATGAATTCTTGCATAGCGTTATATCACACCTTGAATCTGTATACTTGAAATGATGAGAATTATGAATTGAATACTTAATTGCTTGTAATGTATATATTTATGCATGTCAAGTAAGGAATTTGGAGATATGTTTACATATAATTTTAATACCTTTACTTTTGAATCATTAGTTTATTATTGTATAAATATTATATATGTGTATTGTATGTTGGTTTTGTTCCTCCCCACTAAGCGTTATCGCTTAGCACGGGCTCTTTTCCCGTGCAGGTGGCGAGTGCAGTTCAGAGTCGGATGTCTGCAGGTCGGCCACTAGGAGTCTTTTGATGAAGTTATTTTTGAAGTTTTCCGCTGTAATTATTTTTGTATATGGCTAGTGTATAGCAAAGTTAATCTTTTGTAAAGGAACAAATATTATTTTGTATATGTATTTGCTTACGAGCCTCTTTTTGTAAAACGATATTGATAAATGTTACATGTAAACAGGTTTTACTATTATATGATTAAAAGTTTCTTTACATCCTTAATTGTATTTTATTTATTTGTATGCTTTTGGAATTGTTTATGTGTTTGTCCGCGTGGCACTCCGGTATCCTTCCAACGGGGATGGCGGGGTGTTACAAACTTACTTATTATTTATATTCTACCATTTTATTAGTTATAATATTCTCTGGAATATCATGAGCAATCATGCATATTATTTAATAAATTTAACTCTAACTTTACTAACATAAATAAACTCATACTTTCATTTCAACTCTTATCATTTAAACCATCTACCATTTACATCGTAAAATCCAATCTTTACTATCACAATTATACCTCAAGAAATTAGCACTTCAACATTCATAAAATATTTCTACTAAGTCAACCACTTCACTAAGCTATATTATGTCCATTTATCTTTAAGAACTCAACTAATTTCCATCAAAACTTGTATCAAACACAATTCAATCTCAACATAATATATAAAATAAGAAAAGTTGAATTTAGTGGTTGTAAACCTCAATTCACAGCAAAATGGTCCAACTTCTGTAACATGAATTTCACTGAAATTAACTCAAGCTTCTATGCCCTTTCCTTTTTCCTTTTCCTTCAAGTTTACCTCTTCTTCTACATTTACAGGAACCATTTCACACATATATCTAACAAAAATTCAGAATTAAAGCCACCTAAATGAAAATTTAATGACATTTAAAGATCAATTTAGTTTACCCAATCTATTGACTTAAGAAAATTAACTTTAAATCCGAAATCCCTAACTTTTTAAATCTACTACCCTCTAAATCACCTAAAAATTCAGCTTAAACTCACCTTGAAGTCACCATTTGAAGAGGAGGGAGCGGCGGCATTTCGGGGAGTTGTGGCGATGAAAACGATGAAGAGAGGGGCTGAAATCGAGGCAAAAACGCAGGGAAAAAAAGAAGAGAGGGTGGCTGCCGTTGTGCGCATCGGAAGGGGAGAAAGAGACCGACGGCTCACAGTTGACGGAGGGGCAAAAATGGCAACGAAAGAGGGGAGCAGATGGCGCTGGAAAAATGAAGGGGCTGATCGAGGAAAGAAGTAGGCGGCTACAACGGGAGGGAGAAAGAAAAGAAAAAGAAGAAGAGAAAAGAAGAGCCAAAACGACATAGTTTTGGCTAGATTAGGGCAATTTTGTGTCAAATTCCCAAATAGTCCCTCTTAAACTCATTTCAATCCCTAATTAATTTATTTCACCTCTCTTTTACTTTTCTATATCCATTTAAGTTAAATAACATTTTACAATATTTGGGGTGTTACACTCCCTTTTTGGATGAAACCTACAAGTTGTTCCATATAGATTTCATCATCTAATTTTTCATTGAGAAAAGCAGTCTTCACATCCATTTGATGTAACTCTAGATCCAAACTCGCCACTATGGCCAGAATTAATCTTATGGACGTAAATCTTACAACAGGTGAGAAAGACTCCTTATAATTAATCTCTTCTTGTTGTGTCAACCCCTTAACGACTAGCCGAACCTTGTATCTTTCGATACTTCTATTAGCTTTTTGCTTCACTTTAAGAATCCATATATTCTCAATTGGTTTACATCCTTCCGATAGATCAACCAGTTCCCAAATATGGTTTGATATCATAGATGCCATTTTTTCTTCCATTGCTTTTTTTTCCATTTTTTCTTAGATGGGCATGGGAGAGCCTCTTGAATATTTTTTTAAGCTCTTCCTCATCTTATGGGGTAACCAAAAGGGCTTTGTTCAAGCCTTTAATTTGAAATAGTTAGCGTGGAACACTTATCCTTTTAGATTTTCGCAACTATAAATCTTGATAAACACGTCTCGTATATTTATCGTAATTCAAAATGCTTCAATTGGGACTATATTCCATACTCCCACTGAAGTCAGGAATACCATATTTTTTACTCCCACTGGAGTCAGAAATATCATATTCTTTACTCCTACTAGAGCCAAGAATACTCCCACTGAACATCCTGATCGTTTGGAGGATGAAAGTCTTAAGCTTTTTCCTCTAACTCCCTCCCACTTGGATAGAGTGATCTTAATGGTTCCTTTTTTTGAGTTTCATAGAAAGTGAAATCTTGATTCAATTCGCCCAATTTTGGACATTCATTCTCTAAGAATATGAAGTCTCGTGATTTAAATTCTGTCAAAGTTCCATTCTTCTACTCTCCCATAAAAATGTATCCTTTTGATACTTCAGAATATCTCATATAGATACTCTTTTTACCACTTGGTCTAAATTTACGAAATTGAGGTATCATATACATAAGCAGTACAACCCTAAGGTCGTAAATAGCTTAGGTCAAGTTGTCGACCAGTCCACAACTCATAAGGTGTGGAAGTGACAAATTTGAAGGGCACATGGGTTAAAATATATGTGGCAGTCAATAAAGTACTCTCCAATAAGAGATCTCTCAGGAGGCAATCAGCCAAAGACCTCTCAGGGGGCAACCAGCCAAAGACCTCTTAGAAGGCAATCAACCAAAGACCTCTCAGGGGGCATCACTTCAAATCTCAGAAGGGTTAGCACGATGGCGGCATTACCATTTCACAGAAGGTTAGCGCGACCACAGCACTACCACTTCAACAAGGGTGAGCACGATGGCGGCACTACCATTCCACGAAAGGTTAGCACGACCACGAAACTATCACTTGAATAAGGATTTACATGCTGACGGTAAATACCACTTTAACAAGGGTTTACACGGTAACTCACATTAACAAAGAATAACACGCCAACAAAATGGCGATAACCACCCCAGCAACATCATCCAGTCTGAAAAGATAACTGCCTCAGGTACGTATCTATTTCCTTTTTTTTTTTGAATTTTGGCTCATCTAAGCACCGATGCACTAGTTTTTCTAAAATTGGGGGTAACTGTAGACACCGGGTCCCGAGACAGTCCAGATCCAGGGTTATCTAGTGATAAAATTAACGCATGTTCATAGACAAAAATGTTAGAAGTTATAATTTTCTTCTCAAATTTGCTTTTTAGAAATAAAAGAATAAAAAAATATTAAAAAAATAAAAATAAAACAAAAAAAAATGTTGTAAATGATAGTGTTCTTGTCAACATTACTTTAAAAAAAATTGGATATTTGCGGCAGCCAGTGCGCGAAAGATGGCCTCCGTCTTGCGCCAGGTGAGAACCAGCGCGCATGTGCTGGCGCTGGGCCGGCGCCCCCTGCGCTGCGTGCAGCGCGCGCGAGCATTGCTGGCCTGCACACAGCATGCCCGTCCAGGGACGGGCATGCCTCGCCCCCAGGCTATCGAAAACATGGTTTTTCACCAAAAATCAAAATTTTTGGATAAAATTTGATTTTCTTTTTATTATTTTTCCAGGATTTTCAAGGATAATTCCTATTTTTTACATATAGATAAGGTAGAATTTGATTAAAATTCAACTTCTTTCCCAAAATTAACTAGGTTTTTTTCTTAAACTTAAATAAATAGAAAAAAAAAGAAAGAAAAAGGGAGGCACTTATGGTTGCAATTTTTCTTTTTTTTTTCAAGAGAATTTTCTTCTATATTTTTCTTGATTTCTTTTCTTCTTCAAAGTGATTTCTCAAGTTTTCAATAATTATGTTTTCTTAATTAAAATTTATTCTTGAGACAAATAAAATAATTTTTTGTTTTTAAGATTTAAATTTTCTTCCATAATTTTTTCTTTTAACAATATTTTTGCAATTTTTCTTTTTTAAAGAAAAAATTTAGATTTGTATAATCTTAATTCAATTTTCGCGAATCTAGACAACAAAATCAACCATTTTCCTGAAATAAAATCCAATTCTGAGGATAAATATTTTGGACTCGATTTTGTATTTTATTTTTTATTTATAATCAATTAATCGGCATGTAGATTTTTAAATCTATTATTCATTTATTTATTTTATGTGATTTTAGTCATAGATTTAACATTTTGATTATATTTTTTTATTCTTTCTTTTACTTGATTGTTCATATTTTGTTTTTATTATTATTATTATTATTATTATTATTATTATTATTATTATTATTATTATTATTATTATTATTATTATTATTATTATTATTATTATTATTATTATTATTATTATTATGTTCTTTTTGTGTGTTAATTTGCGAATATGCTAATTTATTTGTTTTCATAATGTCATTTAATTTATTTTGTAACAACCCAAAAAGGAGCCTAGTAGGAATTGCATGGTTAATTGAGTAATTAAGGGTATATTTGTAATTGGATAAAAATGGATTAAGTTAAGAGAAAGATAAAGTTAAGAAAGAAAGAATTATTTAAGTAAGTAAAAGGATATTGGGCCAAGGATTTGTGAGTAATAAGTCAAAGATTTGATTTAATTAACCAATGAGAGCTTACCACCTAGGCAAGGGTAGGTGAGAGCATTAATTGAAGAAGAGAGGAAAAGGAGGAGAGAGGGAAAACCCATTTCAGATTTTTCCCCACCCGTTTTCTTTTCCTTCCTGCCCTCCTCCCATTACCTTCTTCTTCTTTTTCTTTCGTGCTCCCTGCCTCTCTCTTGCTTGGGTTTAACTTCAAGGTTTTGAGTTAGATTTGAGGTGGATTGGAGGCTATTGTAAGGTAAATGGTTGGTCTTTGGGTTTCATGTCTTCATCTCCTTCTTCTTCTTCGTTTTGATTTTCATATATGGGTAAGGATTAAGAGATTTGCTGGGTTTGAATGTTCTTGCAAGAAGCTACCGATAAGAATAAAGAGAAGGGTAAAGAGAAGGTTTGAGCTTGAAGAAGGAGTGAATTTTGAAGCTTCTTGAGATTTGGGAGTTTTGCCCTATGGTTGTGTCTTGGGTTGAGTGTTAATTTCTGAAAATTTGTTATGTGAAGCATGATTATGCATGAGTTTGGTTGGTTTTTGGTTAAATGGAGTGTATTGAAGGAAGTGGTATTAGTGTTTGCATATGGGTTTAATGCTATGAGTTTAGAGTTAATTTGAGTGTGTTTTAAGTTAGTTGATCATCATGTTCAATTGTTATAAATGGCATGTTGTGATTGTATAATGCTATTAGCATGAGTATTAGTTTGTTTTGAATGAAATTATGGATTGAATTGAGGTTGTATGCTTGATTGTGTGGTTTGGTTTAGGTGGGTGTGTGAGTGGCTGGTAAGTTCGGAGCAGAGGTTGAGAATCACGACTCTGTCGTGAGCGAGACGCATGCCGCGAGCGCGATAGAGTGCATGATTGCCGATCTTCTCTTGAGGCGCTCTTTGTCGCGAGCCCGATCTAGGTCACGAGCGCGATAGAGAGCTCGGTAGGTAAGCATTAGCCAGGCTGTTCTCTGTAACGGGCGCGCCTGCGCGTATGTGCGCAATGGCGACTTTTCACCTTCTGTCGCGAGCATGACCTTTGTCATGAGTAGGATAGAGGGCTGCCAGCTCCCTCTCGCGAGTGTAGGGCTTGTCGCGGGCGTGACTTTAGGCGAGATTTGCCTTTGTCGCGGGCACGACAGGTCGTCGCGAGCGTGACCTTTCCCTGTTCGTCAATTGTGTTTTAATTGTTGCTCTTTACATGTTTCTCACTCTTAAGTTATGTTTATAGCATTTTGTGAATCTTAAGTGATAAGTACTCAGTGTAATGCATGGATGAGTAGAGTTTGAATTAAACTTAAGTACGTTTATGGTTTTATGTTTAAGCCTGAATGGTCACTACAAGAATTTAAGGCTTTCCCGACGGAAAGCCAAGAATTTCCGTCGAAAAATTTAATTGCCGACGGAATGCAATTCCGTCGGCAATGTGATCGTAGGCAAAAATTACCGATGGAATTTAATATTCCGTCGGTAATTTAAAAAAAAATAAAAAAATTTTAGAATTTCCCTATGGAATTTAATATTATGTCAGGAATTTCCCTACGGAATATTAAATTCCGTCGGGAAATATTAAATTCCGTCGGAAATTTTTTAAAAAAAATAAAAAAATTTCAGAATTTCCCTATGGAATTTAATATTCCGTCGGGAAATTTCCCGACGGAATATTAAATTCCGTCTAGAATTTTTAAAAAAAAATAAAAAAAAAAATCAGAATTTCCTGACGCAATTTAATATTCCGTCGGGTTGGTAATTTAAAAAGCACATAAAAAATTAAATAAAACAATAATAACAACAATACAAATTAATAATAGTAATTAAGGTACAAATTTTACTTATTTTATTTTAATAATAACAAAATATTGAATACTAATAATATGAAGACTACTAATAATAAATTTAATAATAACATTTAAATTAATAAACTCATAAATAAAGAAATATATCTATAAAATACAAAAAAAAGTCCACAAATAAAGTGTTAAGTTTATTATTTTCTAATAATACTAAGAACAATAAATCATATTATTTTATTATTTAACAATATTACTGCTAAGACTAATAACACTAATAATAAACTACTTGAAAAAATTAATTAAAATAAAATCATAACAAATTATTCTAACAATAACAACATTCCATATTAAAAACAATAATATTAATAAACAACATAATTTTTCAAAGATTTGTACTTTATTATTCACCGATAATATTAATACTACTAAAATTCTCAAATAAATTATTAAGTTAATTATTTTCTAATAATACTAATAATAATAAATTGTTCATATCATTATTTAATAATAATCTAATCTAACTAATAACACTAATAATAACATATTTGACACAAATTATTCATATTATTATTTAACAATAATAAAATATTTAATTAACATAAACAAATAAAATTAATTCTAACAACAACAATTAACTCTAACATAAATATTTATCATGAATATTTATATTTTAATTAAACAATATTTAAAAATTTTAATTAACATAAATAATAACAATATTTATTATTAAACTAAAAAAAAGGAATTCCAATTACCTCACGCCGCCGGAGGAGGAGAGGAGGAAGGAGGAGGAGGAGTGGGGACCAACGCCGGAGCAGTCGCACCCAGCGCCGGAGCAGCGGCAACCAACGCCGGACGAAGATCGGCGCCGCACGGAGGAGGGAGGCAAGAGCAGCTAGCGAGAGAAAGAGGGAGGGGAGGGGAGGAGGAGGAGGAGAGGAAGGAGGAGGGGAGGCGGGGCCGGATCGGCGCCGGAGGGAAGGGGGAGGCGCGGATCCGGCCAGTGGAGCGTCGCCGGAGGTGGGTGGCGGGCAGAAATGGAAAACGGGAGGGAGGGGAGAGGGAGGAGAGAGAGAGAGAGAGAGAGGGAGGAGGAGGAGGGGAGGCGGGGCCGGATCGGTGCCGGAGGGAAGGGGGAGGCGCGGATCCGGCCGGTGGAGCGTCGCCGGAGGTGGGTGGCGGGCAGAAATGGAAAACGGGAGGGAGGGCAGAGAGAGACGAGAGGGAGAGGGAGAGGGAGAGAGAGAGAGAGAGAGAGAGGAGAGAGGAGTGAGGAATTTAATTGGTATTTACTTTTAGCGAAGGATTTTTATTCCGTTACTAATTTTGAAAATTAAAATTTATTCGCGACGGAGTAAAATAAACCGTCGTTATTTTTAGTGACGGAAGTTTTGTCCGTCGCTAAAGTTAAAAAAATTTACTTTTTAACGACGGTATAAGTATTCCGACGCAATTTTTAGCGACGGATTTTTATTCCGTCGCTAAATGAATAATTCATTTTTATTAATTTTTATTTAGCGACGGAAATTTGATTCCGTCGCTAATTTTAGCGATGGTTATAAAATTTCCGTCGCTAAAATTAGCGACGGTTATTAAATTCCGTCGCGAAATTAAATTAATTTTTTTATAATTTTTTTAGCGATGGAAGATATTTTCCGTCGCTATTTTCAGCGACGGTTTTTACAAACTGTCGCTAATTTCGGTCGGTAATTTTGGCGAAAATTCTTGGCGCCATTTTTTGCGACGAAATTTATTTTTCGTCGCTATTTCCCGATGGAATTTATTTTTCGTCGCTAAAATTTCGTCGCTATTTTATGATTTTCTTGTAGTGATTATAGTGGATAGATAAGTATGCTTATAAAGGGCTAGTGATTGCAGCTGCTAGTGTTTGACCCTCTTTGGGTCTAGTGTTTGATACCTTCGGGTATCTATAGTTTTAAAATGTTTTGAGGTTTCGGTTTCTAGTGTTTGATACTGTTCACAGTATCCAGTGTACCCTTATCCACCACCTATGTAAATTCAGGCTAACGTATTGTATTTGTTGCTGGGATAGATGTTCTGACATGAGTATATGTATATTGTTAACTGCTAATAGTAGTGTTTTGCCTTGTTCATTATCTCTGATAATCGTACGGATCTAGTGAATATGTTTGATGTCGGTACTTGATTTATGTTTTGGAATGATTATTAGATACTGATGCTTATGAACTTTACTTGCTCATATAATGTGTATACCTAAGTGAATATTATTATATATATATGTTTCTGTTCCTCCCCACTAAGCGTTATCGCTTAACACGGGTATTTTTTCCCGTGTAGGTGGCAGATTCGGTTTGGCGTTGAACATCTGCAGGTCGGCCACTAGGAGTTAGAGTGGTTTCTTTTTGTTTTCGATCCAGTATTTTGTATAGTTCAGTATATGTTTTGTATAAGTTAATCGTATATTGTATTAGGATATTTTGTAATTTGTGATCTAAATTATTATATGATATTATTGTTTTATTATATTCATTGCTTCCGCTTTTGTTCTAGTTGTATATGTATGTTTTGTTCTTGCATGTGTGGCGCCTTGATATCCTTCCAAGGGGTATTGGGGTGTTACATATTTGTCATTCATAATGCATTTTATTTCATTTAATTCATTTTTTTATTAAGTTGTGTCTTTAATTGATTTTTTTTTATTTAATTACTAACATAAATTTTTATTTGTGTTATTTATGGTTTCAATACTTATTTTTTTTTTCATGTTTGAGCACTTTCGCAAATGAATGAGAAGATCCAGATATTTATTATTTTCATTGTTTTTATCATTTTTCTTTATTTTGCATTTTATCTATTTATCATGTAATTGGTAATAAAATTATTAATTTTATGCATGTTAAAAAAGAAAATTACAAAAATATTTTTATTAATAAATTGAATTTTCCTAATATAATAGGACCTATTTCCTCATTTTAGCCAATTAAATGTCACTTTCAAAAAAAGAATTAATTTTCATAAAATGGGATCACTCATCCTGATTTTTTCAATAAATGTCTAAAAATAATTTTCTAATTTTTTAAGTGTGCTGTAAAAACAAATGTTCCTACTGCAAATAAATGTCTCTATTTATATATGTTATTTTATTTAATTAATTTTATTTATTTAATTTTCTATTTTAGGAGATTATATTTTTGTCCCATTTCATCTTGTAATTTGTTTTGTAGTTTATTTTTATTTATTTATTTATCGCTTTTTACCGTTTTTCCTGATACTTGATGTGTACTTAAATTAAATCGCATAACGTATGAGAAAAGGGATGAAAAATTAATTGTTAAAAGTTCACTTATAATTTAATCAAGGTATTAATAAGAGTGAAGTTCCGAATCACTCTCTAGTTTAGACCTCCGAAATTAGATGAACTTTCCCAATTTCTTGTAAATTGGGTGGCGATTCTAAAATATCTCAAAAGTGTCTAAAATTTTCATAGGATTAGATGAAATTTCTCAATATTTTATTGGGAAAGGATTTCAAAATATCTCATGTTACGCAAAATTTAGACGCGAACTCTCTCGATCCCTAAAAGCGGGCCCTCCGAAAAGTATAAGCGGGTTCCGACGCGTGTCACACAAGTTAAAGGCAAAAAATACCTCTTTTTACTCTCCTTAGATTGGCCTATCCCGAGGTACAATCCTATATCATCACACCAAGTAGTTTGCTTTAATTAGACGAGTTTTTCGACTGATCAGATGAAATTCTGTAATACCCCAAATATTGTAAAATGATAAAATAGGCATATAAATAAAAATTTATTTATTTAAAGAATAAATAAGAATATGTTGTATGAAGTAATGAGTTGAAATTTTATAAGAATTTAATTTAAATGGGTGTAGAAAAGTAGAAAAGAGGTAAATTAAGGGCCTGTTTGGCATTGCTTTTGTAAGGTTAAAAAGCTGCTTATTTGATAAAAAGCTGATTATGAGACAAAAATAAGTGTTTGGTAAATGATGATTTTAGAAAAATCAATTTTCTGAAAAGTGAAAAAGCCTCCTATTACAAAAAGCTAGAAATTGGAGCTTTTCAGAAAAGCTGATTTTCAGCTTTTAAGGGCAGCAGATTTAATATTTTTTTTAGACAAAAATATCTTTTATTTTATTTAATAATGACAATTATATCTAATATAATCTTTTTTTTTTGTTTTTTCTCTTAGCCTACCACTCAAAATTATTATTTTTTATTTTTTTATTCTAAAAAGCCATTTTTAATCATATTATTTACCAAACAGTTAACAACTATTTTTAATTTTATAAGTCATTTTGAATTTTATTTACCAAACAATCATCTACTTTTCGACATATAGCTTTTTGGAATACAACTTTTTTCAATTGAAAAAGCTGTTTTCATAAGTTTTGCCAAACTGGCCCTAAATCGATTGGTAGTTAAAATGAATTTAAGAAGGATTGGATGGGAATTTGACACAAAAATTTGCCCTGAACTTGACAACACTACGTCGTTTGGCTCTCCCCTTTCTCTTCTTCTTTTCCTTCCCATTTTGGCAGCCCCAAACCTCGATCAGCTCTTCCTGTTCAGCCACCCCATCTGCTCCCTCTTCTCCGTCGCCGTCTCCGTCTCCGCCCCTCCATCCACCGTGAGCGGTCAGCCTTCTTTTCTCCTTCCGGCGCGCACAACGGCAGCAGCCCGTTCTCCTTCTCTCCTGGCGTTTTCTGCTCTGAATTCAGCCCCTCTCCTCGTCGTTTCCGTCGCCGCTGCCCGCCGGAAGTCCGCCAGCTCCCGCTCCCTCCTCTTCAAACGGTGACTTCGGGGTGAGTTATAGTAACTTCTAATATGAGATTTTGGAGATATGTGTAAGGGGGACAGATTTGGAGAAAAGAAAAAAATTAGGTATTTGAAATTCAATTTTAGGAATTTGGTGTTTAAAACTTAGAATATGTTAGATTCCTTATTTTTAGATTATTATGATAAATTAAATTTACAATATTATTGAGATTTGTTGGGTATATGTATGTGTAAAATGTTTCCTGTAAGTGTAGAAGAAGAGGAAAACTTGAAGAAAAAGGAAAAAAGGGAAGGATATAGAAGCTTGAGCTAATTTCAATGAGGTTCAAGTTGGAGAAATTGGACCATTTTGCTGTGAATTAAGATTCGCAAGCACTAAATTCATCTTTTCTTATTTTATATATTATGCCTGAGACTGAATTGTGTTTGATATGAGATTTTGATGAAAATTAGTTGAGTTTTCAAAAATAAATGGACATGAGTTTAGTTTACTGAAATGATTGACTTAGTAGGAGTGATTTATAATTATTGAAGTGCTAAATTCATGAGGTATAATTGTGATAATAATGATTGGATTTTAGTAATTGATTGGTAAATGAGTTTAAATGATAAAAGTTATTGTGAAGGTATGAATTTATTGATGTCAGTAAACTTAGAATTAATTTATTTATTTAACATGCATGATTGCTCATGTTATTTTAAATAATGCTATAAATGATGCATTGGTAGAATATAAATGACAAGTTAGCTAATCTCAAAAATTCACTCAATGGAGTTTGGTATTTATACAAAAATAAGAATCTGAAATGCAATGATATATGCAAATGACCATGTTCAAAATGATATGGTAAGGCCATATGGTGCCATAGAGCGAATTGAAAATTTAAAATGCAAACTGTAAATTGAGATTTGAATAAATATAATTTGTTATGTGAATGAGAATGCAATAGATAAACATGATTGAGAAATTATTATTGCCTTTGGTAATCGATAGGATATATGGGTGAGAGTATAGTTGGCTAGTCACAGGGAGTAGAGAACTGCATTGATAATTGGGACGTCTGCAGGTTATTGAGAACCTGCAAAATGTAATACTGTTACTGCTGTTGTTACTTTTACTGTTACTGTTACTGTTGTTTATTCCGCATACTTAATTCACGTAATTCCATTGGTTTACTTTGGGTTAGGGTTGTGCAAAACCGAACCGAAACCGAATGAATTTCGGTCCATTTGGTTCGGTTTTTTCGGTTCTAAACCGAAGTTAAACTTTGGGTATTTCGGTTCGGTTCTTATGATTGTAAAACCGAAAGAATCGAATCGATCAAAGTTTTTTAAATTCACCATTTTGCTTTTATATATATATATATATATATATATATATAACCTAAACCTAAATATACAGTATAGTTATATTTATTTACATGTATATATTTTTTTTTAAATTGAAGTATATTGAATATATTATTAATAAGAATTTATGTTATATTTATTTTTAATGTATATTTTTTTAGTGTAATTTTGCTTAGTATTTATTAGGAATATAAAATGAAAAATTTATGTATGTTTTTTCCTTTTAGTTATTTTAAATGGTTTTATTTTGTTAAATATAAGTTAATTTAATTTATGAACCCATATAAGTTAAAAATAAAAAAATCTATATTTGTGAAGAACCGATTGGATCGAACCGAAATTACTTCTGTTTATTTGATTTCGGTTCCAAAAACTTCGGTCTGCGGTTCGGTTCTAAAAATTTCTCAAGTTCGGTTTTCGGTTTGTTTGGCTCGGTCCAAAACCGAACCGGACCGACCATTTGCACACCCCTACTTTGGGTAATAGATTATAAAATACACATATATGTATATATCAACTTTAATTATGTTTAAGGGTACAGTGTGGATGAATTTAATTGTTGGCTTGTATGTTTGATATATCGAAACTGATAATGTGCATAGTAATAAAATAAAGTGAAAAATCTCTTATGGGGAATATGCTAAAAGAATTTTATTTATTCAAAGTTTGGATTTTGTGCTCTTACTTGCTTACTTTATGTATGTATATTTTGGAAAGTGAAATTAGTGGTTGCCACTAAACAATTTGCTTAGCGCGTGGAATTTTATTTCTGCGCGTAGGTATACTAGAACCTGCTAATGTGTTTGTGGACAGATTTGTTTATGATTTCTACTGTAGATGCTAAACGCTAACTGAATTAATTGCTGTAAGCAGATTCTGATGTGTAGTATTGAACATCTTTGCCCTTTTGCTTAATTTTATATCTTATGCCTTGTAAACATATTATCTGATTGATTGTTTGTTGTTGCTTTAGTATTGAGCCTTTAATTGGTTGGCTAGGATCTTCAAGTAGTTTTATAATGTCATGACTAAACTTAATGCATAATGTGCTTGCATAAAAATTTTCAAATGATGTGAATATTTATCACTTCCCAGATTCTGCTAATTATTTGGGTAAGAAAAAAAACAAAGTGTGGGTTCCTGAGTGTTGAAAGAATATACATGCTTGGTTTATTGAAGATATCTGGATGTACAAAACTGGTCATCATAACTAGTTTGAAGGCATTTAAAACTACTGGTACTCATGGTGTGAAGCAGGACCTATATCTTATACAATGTTATTATCTCTTGTATAACTTTATATATTAGATAACTCTTCACTCAGGTAATTATAGCTACCTAGCTCCTTAAATACTTTTCTCTCTAGCCATGATATTCCAGTTCTGTGGTGCCAAATTGCATTCTGGGTTATGCAGCTGTGAGTGCTTTCACTGCATTGTTCTTCTTGTTTTGTGGGTATTTCTTGAATAGCCATGATATCCCAGTTTACTGGAAATGGATGAACAAGGTTTCTACCATGACTTATCTATGTGAAGGGCTTTTGATGAATCAGTATCAGACATCTCATGTTTTTGGGTATACTCACACTGGACAACCTGTGAATGGTACTATGATTTTACAGTCACTCAATATCAGTACTCTTGAAAGCAAGAAATGGGAGAATGTTATTGTCCTCTTGGGTTGGGCTGTTCTTTACAGGATTTTGTTCTTCATTGTTCTTTGATTTTTCTCCAAAAATCAGAGATCTTAATTAGACCAACTTAGTTCAATATATTGTATTTCAAAATTATGTTCATAGAATTTTAGCTTATTGACAGAGAAGAGATGGTGCGATTGATAATTTGCTGTCCATGCAGTAACTTCATTATATTTGCTGTCTAATGAATTTTCTCTTTTTTTTGTCAATATAATTTCTAGATATAAAGGACTAGTTACTGTTTTCTCTTGCGCAGGATAAGAATGAAGTTGAGCACTTCATTGGATTGATTTGCGGCTTCATAATGATTTTATTCACAAAGTTCTTTGGCATGTCAGCATTAACTGGTAAAAGAAACTGATAAATCTTTTTGGTTTCTTTTCTTCTGCTGTATTATCCTATTTGGCTAGTATGTGATCATACATCATCACAAGAACTTGTTCAAGGAATAGCAGAGAAAAATCATGGCTGACTAATGTGTTGTTCTTTTTGTTTTTTTTTTTTTTTAATTATTTTTCAGTTTTTACAGGTTCCAAGAATTTACAGTTTTAGATTCAAAAAATTGAGACTATTTGTATAAAGTTTCTTTAATATAGTTTGCAATTTTTATTTAATTTGTAAATATATTGGAAAAAAAAGAAAATTTGCAGTTTTTTTAAAATGAAATGCAATTTATAATTTAATATAATTATTGTCTTGTTTATTATTTTATTTTATAACAAATTTAAAGAGTTAGGGCTTTGAAAACAAACAGATAAATATAATATTTAATCTATTTTAAATCGTATATAAATAATTTTAAACCGTTTTAAAACTGCTTCAAACCGTTATAAGTTATAATGGATTGGGTTGGGTTGGGTTTTAACAAATAAGCCACACATTTTCATATATATTGGGTTGGGTTGGGTTCATTTTATTTTTGGCCCAGCCCAACCCATGAACAGCCCGAAATATGGAACTAGATGGAAACTAAAGGAAGACACATAAAGTGATGACCTTTTTTTTTTTTTTTCTTTTATAACAATCATGGCAAACATGGTTCTTTCGATTTTTAGATGCCGAAATTCACACATTGGACCAACCAATGGACAGGATTCCAGTTGCTTATATAGCTCGTGCATTTGTTAATTGGCAAAAGAGTTCTTTCTTACCTTTTCCAATTCTAAATTTAAGGTCTTACGTTATTCCAATTCTGAATTAGTGCATTTGTGGCCTGCAGAGATATTGTTCTCAGACGTTAATTTATAACTGTATGTCTTCTGTGGCTGGAAATATATTTACTTCTCAATGAGTTTGTCTGCGTTCAAGCAGGACATTGATGAGCTTCTAGATGAGTTTGTTGAGGTAAATATTGCTATCTGTGTGCTCTAGTAAGTTTTCTCGTTCAATCGTTTTGCTTTTGCGGATGAGGATAATTGTTCCAGTGTGATCTTTTTTATTGTTTACTAACCCTAGTGGATTTTTTTGTACTGCTAGGGTGAGTCAACAACTTTGTCTGATATGAAGAAAGTGTGGCTCTCGAGGAAGTTTACTTACATTTTTTGTGCTATGCCTTCTACAAAGTTGGCCTTGTTTATGCAGTCATTATATGCCCATATAATTGGTAAGCTCTTCCCTTTTTGATTTTCGTATTTTAAGACATCTTTTCTGTGCTTTCACTTACATGGCTTGAATTATAGCAAATGTGATATTCGTATTTAATTTGCATAATTGTTTGGAGGATAATGGTAGTGCTGGTTGTAATCAACAGAAAAATTCTTTGATTCTTGATTTGTTGTTAAAGACATGATAACTAAACATGCAAATTACTTCTCTTTTTCTACAAGTACTCTGCTTGAAGTTACTCTGTATTTTAAATCTTGTCATTTATTCCCTTACATCCTTGGCCAATGCCATCTTTAGTTCTACTGATTTTTACTGTGCTGTTACTTTGCTATACTTATACTGGAAATGCCCTGGAGGCTCAGTTTGTCTCAACCCTTTAAACTTTCTTTTTCTTTCTTTGCATCACAGAACATAACCTGTTTATTCAGTAATAAATATGGTAACAGATTGTTTGCTGGTTGTGTAATAATATATGCATTACCACAATACCAATAAGAGCTCCTTTTGCTGATTTAATTTGTTCAATTTGGTTTTTTGTGGGATTGGCTTCTTATTAAGCAAAGCATGTTTCAGTTTCACCTCTCGAGGAATTGGAGCCTTTTCTTGGAAATCACTCGTACCCTAAACATATTTTTTCATCTTCACCACCAGCAAGAGAATTAAGGAAACAGTCATATAGCTTCTTTCATTTTTTAAAAATGGAATCTGATTTCTTTAATAATTCAAACTTTTGTTTTTGGATTATACTTATCAGTAGTCCTAGTCAGGTATTTTTTTTTCCACTCTTGATTTCAGTTTCATCTTGCTCGTAGAGTTCAACTTTTTACTTAATAGCTTTCTTCTGTGATCTTGGTAGTCCTATCAAAATGGTAGTCCATGAGTTCTCACTGTAAAGATGGTGAATTTAGACAATATTTTACTTCTATGTATTGCTACCTCACATTTACTGACGTACAGGTTATATGGTCAGTAAGGCTTCCTTGTCTCGAAGACTTGGTGGACTATATTGCCTTTACTGCCTATATGAGACTCAACCGTTTCAGCCTCCTTTTAAAATTTATCTCTCTCTTGGTATGTTTAAGTTACGCAAGGAACTTATCTTTGAATGTAGTTTGAATTAATATCTTATTTTTTATGAGCCTGTACCCGTGCATATGATTAAGTGATTTGGCTATTTTTCCTATCCAAGGAAAGGCAGAGGAAATATGGATTGCCCCTTTGATTCTGAATGTTGTTGATCATAGATCTTTGTGGCTTTTGGCTGGTGCATTGATGCTGGCAACAATAATTTTCTTGACATGCGCTACTTCTACTTGCATTTTAGTTTTTGATTGGTTTCACAAATCCTCTGTGAATAAGCTTGAATTCAGTTGGAAATAAAAAGGGTCTTTTCACTATATATGCAACGTTATTTAATTAATTCTTTTTCACAGGTAGATATTAGTGTCTTGAATGCAACCTAACATGCTTAAGAGGTTTGCTTATGTGAAAATCCATCTTCTGGAGGTCTATGATCTGGTCTAATTATGCTGTACTATTTGCAACTGAATTGATTTATTTGGAATGAGTAAAAGATGAATTGGGTCTATTTAGTTTTTCTACATCAATTCCTTATTCTTCTTCCACACAATGAATTGTGCTAATGAAGGTAACCTGACCCTATGAATTGGGCCAAACATAATTGAAGTGAACTGCGTTTATCATTTTTAAATATGTTTGATAGCTTGTATATCCAATGTTTTAGTAATGATATTAGATGGATATATTTTGTTGAAACCTATGTGTTTTCGTCTTTCACATCATCTTACTTTCATTTTTATTTGACAGGAGAATTAAAGAAACTTAAAAACCTTGTTGTTGATGCGAAAGAACAGGGTATAAAAGTAGTACCTACTTTGGTCAAAAGAATGCTAGAGAAGAATATGTTTCTATTTGGGTTTGTAGACATAAATGAAGCCTCCATTAGTGAGACAGTGAACCAACTAACAGAGTTGCAGAATGCCCGTGTACAACATGCATATAAGAAGTAAGCTCATATCTAATTTTAAATTTTTTGATATGTGGCTTGAACATTTTAATCATGATTTCATGAATCCTCAGCATCTTATTACTTTCCTTTTGACAGGTTATTTTCTGATACTCGCATTGATCAGTTCCTGCACATGGACTTGGTAAGTTATATAACTCATTGCATAAAATATAAAAGAGGAAATCTATGGCGCTGTAAGAAGAAATATTGAATGTACCAAACATATGCATGAACTGCTTTTTGCAGAGACAATATCTTTTGATATTTCATGGTAAGGAATACAAAAAGGAAATCCATGCTTCGCAAGAGTATCTACATAAATGCACAAACCATGCACATCGACAACTTTTTAGAGAGATAATGTGTTATAATATACTTAATCAAGAATTGACTCAATAAATATGCCTGCTATCTGCGGCCTTGCATTTAATGATATAATTTAATCAATATTCAATGTAGGTCAGCAGGTGCACTTATTACTTAAATTCTCAGTCAAATTGAACATTTCTCTCATTTTGTTCAGGGGTGGAGCCACTTACTAAATTGAATAAAAATTAAACATGCCTCCTTAATTCAACTTAATCCAGCCTCAAATTGAAACCTCCCCCCCCCCCCCCCCCCCCCCTTGAAAATCGAAAATATTCTCCATTAATTCAACCTGATTTGATTATTTTTCATATTCATTTCATAACTTTGGCTCTGATACTATCAATTCAAAGGGCTATTTTCTTCTGTGAAAATATGAAGAATAAATTGTATGATATCATTGCAGATCAATGAATTTTGGATTGTTTGATTAGATGACAAATATATTTGGAAAGATATATGTAATAGGACTAAAAATGAAACTATTTTGCATCATTGTTAAAGCATGAAGACTTGTAAAGAGCACTACACACACACACACACACACACACACACACATTTCATTTATGTAAAAGATAATATTAGCTAATGTTTTTGTTGAACCTTTTATTTTATTTTATTTTTTTTGTGGGCTTTCTCTCATAAATAGTCTGCTTTTATTTTGAGTTTGGCAAAACAACTTTGAGCCAGTAGGCTTGTGAAATACAATTTTTATCACTAACTTACCGAGTAAATACTAATAATTGAGTACTAACTGCAAAAGGGCTACATATGGGTTAATAACACCATGATATATGTTATAACATTGCTGTCAATTCCATGATTATTTATTTGTCATATTCTCCAAACAAGCAGCAGTTTCTCATTTGCTTTCTAGTTCTCATATTAAACAGGGTAGGGAATTTGATCTTAATGCTGTAAAACGAATGTCATCAGAGTATGCAGAGGCCAAAAAGCAAGCCATCCAAGGTAACCTATTTTTTTTTCCTTCACTCTCACCCCAAACTTTCCCCCTTCCTCAAATTCCTCTCTGAAGTATGGTAGCTCTTAAGTTTATTATGCATCAGTTAATGAAATCATTGTTTATATTTCTGAAGAAACCACTTGTAAAATGGCCTATCAAAGCTTCTGATATTGCATATTTCTGAGTTTTATGTGTCTGGAAATGCTTATGAAACCTTTCATAAAGGAATAACTTAATGGGACTCGTCAGTAAATTTTTAAATTCAATTCTCTGTGGGATTGCTTTCAGCAATTTATATGTGAACTTCTGGTTAATACATGTATGATGTAGCTGTGTTTTTTCAGCAAAAGCTAAAGCTACCATTTCATATAACTTCGGGAATTTTGAAATCTTGCGATATTCTAGCTGTCAGTTTGTTAGGTATGAACGTGGAGGTCAGGGGCATTAGAGTAATTGCAGAAATGTTAGTTGAAATTCTGTTATTTTCTGCGATTAGTTAGAGGACAAAACAATTGGTTAGCCTGCTGTATGTGGCAGAGCAGTGATCTAAGGCAGAGAAAATGAATGCTCTCTTGTTAACTGTATCTCCTAGAGGGGACCATTATGATCAATACAAGGAATATTTTCTCTCGCTCTCTCTTCTCTCTAAGTTTCTATTCCATCGTCTTCTTCTTCTGCCATCTATCTTCTTATTCTACCATTCTGGGTTACCCAGAATTATTTCCTATTAGAGACCAAGTCAGGATTTATTCCTTACAACTGGTATCAGAGCCCACACTCGGTCCTCCTCCTGGATCATAGGAAAGAACCAGAATGCCCAGAAGAACCCAACCTCCATTGATGAGTTGGAGGAGCAACTAAAATCCCTCAGTTCCAGAATTGATGAACAGAGAGAATCCTTGGACTCCAAACTTGGATCCATGGAATCCAGATTGAATGATATTCAACGAGAACAGCAACAGAGGATTGAGACTTTCTTGCAGTAGTAGTCTAGCTTGAGGATGTAGCTCAAACAAGAGAACCGGAAATCTGTTGCCTACTTGGCACAACTTATTCAGGGCCTTCAAACTTCTATAGTCTCTAATCCACCACAATCTCCAAGCAACATCCAGAACTCACCCAGCAGTAGCAGTAACAGTGGCAAGGATCCTCAAGTTCTCAATACTGAGTCTCCTAGACTAGATAAGGGAATTTTGCCTACACCCATAGATAAGAACAGTAAGGATTTAGTTGGGCCAGAGAAACCTTATTTCAATAAACTTCTTCCAAAATGTGATTTACAGTTTTTTGATGCAAAGGATAGCAAGCCCTGGGTCAATAAATATAGGAAGTATTTCCAGATCTTTGAAGTAGTTGCTGAGAGACAAGTAGACCTGGCTAGTTTGTTTTTACAGGGAAGGGCTGAATCGTGGTTTTTGAATTGGAATAGAGATAGAGATGGAATAGGATGGGATGAATTCTTTGAAGCATTGGCTAAGAGATTCAGATATATGGAGGAGGAAAATGTTGTAGAAGAATTACAGAAACTTAAACAAACAACCATTGTTGAGGCTTACGAGGATAAATTTGAGGAGCTAAAGCTTAGAATGGAGAAATTGTTTCCTCACCACATTGAACCCTATTACCTCTCCTGTTTTATCGGGGGACTCAAGGATGAAATACGGAGTGTAATCAAAATGTTTAAGCCTACAGATTTGTATACAACGATAGACCAGGCCAGGTTGCAGGAAACCCATATGGAGGCTAGCAGAAACAGATCTGCCTACAGACCCCAAAACCATTCCAGACCTTGGAATGTTCCTATAAACTCTTTGAACACAACCAATGACAAACCCTACCAACCGAGTAACCAGGGCAATACTAAACCAGAAACTAGCTACCAGCAGCCTAAGCCACTTCCTACTGCTTTCCCTAAAAGAACCACAGAGGCTTGTTATAAGTGTGGGGAGAAGTACTTCCTTGGACATCAGTGCAACCCAAAGAAACTTCTGTCCATACAAACCAGGGAGGATGATGGGGAGGAAGAAGAGGAGGATTGGCAGGAAGTGGATAATGCAGAGGTGCAGGAATGACCTGAACAGGCAGAGTAAGTTTTGATGTCCTTAAATGCAGTGGAAGGAGGGCTCACTGACAACACAATCAAACTGAAAGGACAGCTCTCTGGAAAATCAATCACAATCTTGATTGATAGGGGTAGCACCCACAGTTTTGTGGATGCCCAACTGGCTAAAGAACTAAAGCTCCATTTGAACAAGACTTCCCCAGCTACTGTCTCTATGGCTGATGGAAGGAAGATCACAATGCAGGAGAAGTTCAACCAATGTCAATGGAGCATGCAAGGGACCAAGTTCATTTTTGATATGAGAACATTTGAGCTTGGGGACTATGATCTCATTTTGGGAGAAGATTGGATGAGATGCCACTCTCCAATCACTTTTGATTATGATGAGAACAAGCTGAGAATGAAGAAAGAAGGGTAGGAGATGGAGCTCAAGGGACTTTTAGAGAAGTCTTCACTCAAAATGATGACTACCAATGGCCTCAACAAGCTGGTCCTAAATGGGTGGAAGTGGATCACATCTCACTACAAGCCCCAAGGTCAGCCCCTCCCAAAATTTCAGCAGCCATTCAAGCACTTTTAAACACCTTCCCTGATGTCTTTCAAATTCCAAAAGGTTTACCCCCACCTAGAGCCCAAGATCACTCCATTCCACTAAAATCTCACTCAGAACCGGGGAATGTTGGACCCTACAGATATTCACACCAACAGAAAAATGAGATTGAGAAGCTGGAATAGGAAATGCTGGAAAGCTCAGTCATTCGACCTAGTCAAAGCCCTTTTGCCTCCCCTGTTCTACTAGTTAAGAAGAAAGATGGGTCTTGGAGGTTCTGTGTTGACTACGGGAATCTCAATAAGCTAACCATCAAGGACAAGTTCCCTATTCTTCTCAATGAGGATTTATTGGATGAACTTCATGGTGCTGTAATCTTTTTTAAGATAGATCTAAGATCAGACTATCTCCAAATAAGAATGAAGCTTTGGGACATAAACACCCTAGGACTTATTCTGGTCACTATGAGTTCCTAGTCACGCTCTTTGCGCTGACAAATGCCCCTACTACATTTCAGTACCTAATGAACTCAATCTTTAAGTCTTATCTAAGAAAATTGGTCCTGGTTTTCTTTGATGATATTCTCATTTACAGCCATCCTTGGGATCTCACCTTGGACACCTTGAAACAGTTCTCTCACTCCTTAGAGCACACCAGCTCTACGCTAAAGGATCCAAATGAGAATTTGGACAGCAGCAAATCTCTTACTTGGGGCATGTCATTTCTACTGCAAGAGTGAACAGACCCAGAAAAGGTGGAAGCAATGGTTTCTTGGCCTCCTCCTAAGAATCCCAAGGGGTTGAAAGGATTTCTAGGGCTCACAGGGTACTGCAGGAGGTTCATCACTGCTTATGGAGGGATCATCAGGCTACTCACAGACCTACTTAAGAAAGACCAGTTCCATTGGGACTCCTCTGCCCAACAAGCTTTTGAGCAGCTTAAGGCTTCCATGACTCAGGCTCCAGTCCTTGCATTACCTGACTTCACCTGGCCTTTTACAATGGAATGTGATGCCAGCAATAGTGGCATAGGGGCTGTACTCATCCAAGGTGACAGGCCCATCTCCTATTTCTCTAAGCCATTGAGTCCTGGGAACTAGCAGCTCTTTGCCTATGAGAGAGAACTCCTGGCCATTCTGTTTGCAGTAACTAAATGAGGCATTACCTAGAGCAAGGCCATTTCCTAATCAAAACTGACCATGAGAGCATCAAGCATCTCTTGGAACAAAGACTCCACAACTACATTCAAATGTGGGGGATTAGCAAGCTGTTGGGATTAGATTACAGCATTCAGTACAAGAAAGGCACAGACAACAGGGTGGTTGATACACTTTCCAGGAAGCTTGAAAGGGGCACAACAGTTCCTAGTCGCCTCCTACCTCTCACCATTTCTGCCCTTGCTCCTAATTGGATATAGAAGTCATTAACTCATACCAAGGTGACCCACAGCTCAGAACATTCTTGCTGCTATATGTATATCTCCTGCCTCTTTCCCTGATCATACCCTTGCTAGGGGCATTCTGAGATACAAAGGGAGACTCTACATTGGTACTGCCACCCCCTTGAGGATCCAACTTATCTCTTTATGTCATGATTCTCCTCTTGGAGGCCATTCTAGCATTAGAGGAACACTTGCTAGGCTGCAACAATTTTTTACTGGCCTGGGATGCATAAGCAAGTCATTTCATGGGTTACTGAGTGTGATAAATGCCAAAGATGCTAGTCAGAATCAGTTTCCTACCTTGGGCTACTGCAACCCTTACCCACCCCAACCCAATTATGGACTGATCTCACCATGGATTTTATTGAATAACTTCCAAGGCCTGGTGGTTTTGACACTATTATGGTGGTTGTGGGCAGATTTTCTAAGATGGCTCATTTCATTCCTCTCACACCCCTTCAGTGCAGAAATTGTGGCACAAGCCTTTCTAGACCAAATTTTTAGGCTTCATGGCATGCCACACCATTATCTCAGATAGAGAGAAAATTTTCACAGGTGCTTTCTGGAAGGAACTCATGAAACTCCTGGGAACACAGTTGCATTTCAGCACTGCTATTACCCCCAGACTGATGGCCAATCTGAGAGGCTCAACAGGTGCCTAGAAACTTAACTTCAGTGCATGACTTCTTACAAGCCAAAGCTCTGGTTCAAGCGGCTAAGTCTTGCAGAATACTGGTATAACAATGGTCATCATTCTGCCATCAACATCAGCCCCTTTCAAGCTGTGTATGGGTTCCCACCACCACTGTTCTCCCTAATCTACCAGCATCAGTAGCTGCTGTTGAGGACTACGTACAATCTCGAGAGGCAATGAACTCCTATCTCAAAGACCAACTAGCTATCGCCAGAAACAGAATGAAGCAACATGCTGATAAACATAGGACTGCCAGAGAATTTCAAATGGGTGACCAAGTCTACTTGAAGCTTCGGCTATATAGGCAACTTTCACTTACTGTAAGGAAGTCTGTGAAGCTTTCTCCTAGGTTCTATGGCCCTTTTCCTGTTGTTGAGAAGATTGGTAAGGTTGCCTATAAACTGCAACTCCCTCCTAACTCTTAGATACATCCTGTTTTTCTTGTCTCTCTCCTCAAAAAGAAGATAGGAGGTAATATTTACATCTCTCCCAAGCTTCTTTACTTGGTGGATGGAGAATTTATGATTTCCCCAGACAAAGTTCTTAACACAAGGACTATTTTGGTGGGAGACTCATCTTCAGCAAGTGTTGATCAAATGGCCAAGACCTTCATACAATTGACTCTGCATGGGACCTCAAGTACATGCAGCAACAATTTCCTGACTTCATTCATTCTTGGGGACAAGAATATTCTCAAGGGTGGGGGGGTGGTTTTGGGAATTGTTAGGTATAACAAAGAATATTCTCTCTCTCTCTCTCTCTCTCTCTCTCATGTCTAAGCTTCTATTCTGTCTTCTTCTGCCATCTATCTTCTTCTTCTACTATTCTGGGTTTCCCGGAATTATTTCCTATTAGAGACTAAGGATTTATTCCTGATACATTTATCTTTGCGTGAGCTAGGTTTGTCCTTGTTTCTATTTTTTGTCTCTTGTTTTGAATCCCAATCTTTTTTCTGCGGAATTTTTATTTATTAGACATTGTTTTATGTTGCTGTTTTAACTTTTGACTTCTCATGGATGGCTTTATACTGTTTCTCTCTCTCTTTTTAAACGTATTAAACAAAAAAACAAATCGAACAAACAAAGGCTCCTTTCTTAATTATTTATTATTTGTTTCTGCTTTGTTGATAATTTATTTTCTCAGAGGCTAGCAATGAGGTAGACATCCAGAATATACAGCACATAGCAAATGGCAAGGAATTGATCGGCAATTTAATGGAGAATATCATAGGGAACTGGAATGCCCAAAAAGAGTTATTTTATCAGCAAACAGGATCGTGCCAGCATCCTGCTCAAGAACAGCACCAGCATCAAAAGCCTGAAGTGCAAAACAATGAAAATGATAGTGAAGAATATGGCCATCAATTACAGATGCTGCTATCTCAGGAAGAGCAACAACAGAAGCAAGAGGATGAGGAATTCAGCCACGAACTAGAGTTGCAACTATATGGGGATGAGCAAGAAGAGCATGAAGAGCGAGAAGATGAATAGTCAAGGGTAAATGGGATTATAATTCAAGACTTTAGGTTACTTTACACTGTATGCCCACGACCATTTCTGAATGAGGATGTTCGTAGGTTTTGCTGATGCAAGGGTGGGAATCAGATGTGGTCACACCATGGAAGAAAAGCCCAATGGTTTTCTGATAGGTATTTTCCAGTTTGTATCAACTGTAAATATTGCTGTTTGTACCACATTGAGAAGAATGCGCTGCAGAGCTGCAAAGAATGCAAGAGTGAGTTCGTTGAATTTTGTTGGATTTAAGAATGCATTTTTCTAAAAAAGGAATTGTTTTATTGCCACAAGTTGATTTCTACAATGCGATGATGATGCAATTTATACTTCTTGTCCTTTCCAGTTTCAAATTTGTATGCCAAGGAGTATGATGCTTTCCTACCCGTATATACATTAAGTATGAAATAAATATTTGCATTTTTCTTGGGTCTAGATTCGATCAATTAATGTAATGATTTATTAGCTGGAGCGGGGAGCACCAGTAGTCCATAAACGGTCTAATTCACATCAACGATTAAAATACCAGTCTTTTTGTTCATCGTCCTGTGTATGATACAATGGAAGAGACTAGTTACAGCAATGAATAGCATGTCATCATCAAATTATAATGCCAATGTTCATAGTCTCTGTGTAGAAGGTTGTGCATCACCTGAAGTTGCAGCGGTTAGCCTCAAAAGCTTGAAGAGATCCGCGAAAACACAATTGACCAGAAAAAAAAAAAGATTTACACTAAATCTATTAGGCTTATTACCATTTCCACTGGAAATTTTCCAATAGAAGACTACATCATCACATCCAACTCCTGAGCACAAAAAGAGAATTAAAGGAGGTTACTAAGCAATCTCCCTGGCCATCCAAGCCAACCCACTTTCTACTCTAATAAAAATTTAATTTACAGCTCAATTTCAATGGCATGAAGTTTACCCGCCTCAGCTAAGCTATCCAAACTAAAAGTAAGCAAACCAGAAGATGAATCATACTCAAAATCAGTAGCATTAGAGTCCACAATGCATCTCCTTGGTTCGGTGGATGAATAAGCACCGAATTTGCCACCCCCTTTAATATCCAGGCAAACTTTTCCCACCAATTCAGCTTCTTTGAGTTGATAGTTAAGCTCCTGAATGGCTCCACCAGCGTTATACATGGCTATAAGACCTAATGGAGCAAAGCTAATTCCAGGTGATAAAACTTTGATTGGTGTGATGGTGAAGATGTGATGCTCAAGGACTTTGAGTGAGACCGGCAAAGATGCATTGTAAGGAAGAGTAACAAGTTCACTGGTCTTGTGGCAATACACAGCACAGTCACCGTTCCAGTTAGAATCAGTGGCAGTTTCAGCAATGAGATGGACATCGCAGCCTCTAATGTTCCCTGTGATGGCGTCAGATGTTGTTTCGTGGAATGTATTCTTTCTTTCAATGCTATTCCAGGCAGCTCCTTGGCAATTGTATACTCCTAAGACCCCTGTATATTTATTCATGTTCCATATCTTCAACAAGCTGCAATCAAATACATATGTATCCTGAGTAATAAACAAATGCAAAAGACTACCATGCATCAACGTTTGCAAGTAAGAATTTCCCCTACCTAACACCATCACGGGCCGGATCGGAGAATAAACAATCACGGGTAGGCCGACCAGGCAAACGAGCTCGAAGGATGGACCCATCAGGCAATACCAACTTCTTAAGCACATTAAAATCGTGCTTCCCAGGCTCATCACTATTTATGAAAAATGTTGAAAGCAGAATTAGCAAATTTTAGCATGAGATTAATAATGAGAAAAGAAATAATTTAAGTACCTAACATAGACTGGTCCACCACTAATAGCTCTAGCAGAAGCGTGATATTCAGCAGCTGGGTGGAGAGAGTGAAACATATCCCAATCAGGCTGCATAAACTCTCCTAAGAATACACTATTATAAGCCACTGCTGCTATGTGGATTGTGTGTGAAACTGGATCCCGTGGGAAGAAATCATCTGATGCTCTCACCACTGCTGTCTGTTTGGAGCTGTTATTCACAAATAATTAATCAACTAACCAAATCAAGAATTTTTTTTAATAAAAAGACAAAATACATTCTTAAATTCTTAAACTTTCACATATTTCTTTATTAAATACTCAAACTAAAAATAATTCTACAGTTAGCTTTTTTATTTTAATTTTGGCCAAATTAGGTCTTTGTTTCGTAACAGTGACAGAAATGTGATACATGTACCATTAAAATCAAGTGGGATCAACAAAATCTGATATTTATTAAATAAATTATAAAAGATTTCATATTAGAAAATTAAAAAATATATTTACAAAACTCTAAAATTGTACATTTAGCTGATTTATTGTAATGTCGAAAAACCAAATTCCTTTCGTATTATCACTACATTCTACATTCAAGTTTCAAACGGGTAGCAAATAGAAGTTTAATGCAAAGTAAACGTCAAATTTAAACTCGCACAATTTTAACCACTTGTGTATCTCATTTCCGTCCTTGTGAACAATTAGAGATGTAAACATATAGAATTCTTTTTGTTTGCATGCTAAATGTAAAACAAAAATGCGAAAATGCAGAAAATTAAAAATGTTGTATTAAAAAAATGAAAATGAATAAAGGTAACTTTACCAGTATAATGCATCAGTATTGTGGCTCATGCAAGCAATGCAGCCATTATCTGGGAAATTCTTAGCAACGGAAGCATCAAGTGCATGATGATATTGTCTAGTCAATTCAACTCTTCCGCCTAAACCAGCACCAAGTGTCTCTAATATGCACTGCACGTCTACCTTAACACCATCTACACCCGCACATGCTAGATAACTATGCATTTCATTGTAAAATTTATACACATCCTTTGGATTCATCAATCCCAATCCCTGCAACGCCATTACATCAGTTTTCCATGTTGGTTCATTCTCCATCACTCCTTTTGATACCATTGGATACTTCATCGATGATCCAAATTCCTCCATCTCCTTCACTCCTGGCCGGACCCCACCCCAGTATCCAGTAATCGCGTGCCATACATACACGTATTTTAGTCCATGCTTCTCTTTCGCTATATTCACTATGTTCTTTATCCCCACTGTTGGATCATCTTTCTTTTGGAATTTTGAGTTTTCCTTTATTCCAGTCAACCTAAGCAACGTCTGCGATTTGTTCTCCTTTTCCTCTTCTGGATCACCACCTACCGATTGCCATCCGTCGTCGATGATCACAACCTTCGGTGGCGTCCCACCGGCGGCTAAACTTTCCAGCCCAGCCTCTACTCCTTCTTGCGTCACTTCATGATAAAAAGCATCCCAGGTGCACCAACCGAAATAGTCCACGATTCCAGGCAATTTTTTCTCATGCCGTTGACGGAACGTTTTTAGGTGCATCTTAACAGCTGTAACTGCTTCGGTTATTGTACCAAATGGATCTGTGCCGGCGTGAATAAACAGAACGTGACTAAACAACGCCGCTTTGGTGTCTGCATCACCACTCTCCAAACAAAGCTCCAGCTCATCGTTTGTGTTCCCCTGTAAACAAGCTCTGAAAGATCCTTCGATTAAAGGGAGGAACACGGTGTATATGATCTGATTATCGCCGCTGGATTCGAGATGGGACCCATCTTTGGTCTCTATAAGTAAAAACTGTGTCTCTAACGGAATATCTTTGCCGTGATCTCCCATTTTCTGTGCCATCCAGAAGAGCTTGAACCGGAAACAGGCCATGAACCGGACGTCACGTAAAGTACCCAAAGGCACTACATGCTGGCTTTTCTTTTCATCAAAAACTGCTCCTAGAAATACTCCCTCGACCGGACCGGAGGCCGAACCGGACGTTGATATTACATTGTCCGGCACTCCACTCGAGATCGTCCGATCCTTCACGATTAGTTTCCCGTCGGAGATCCGAACCACCGGTTTGATCGTCATTGGTTCTAATTGATCCTCTGGCCCCTTTCTTAGAGATGCTGTTTGGTCAGTTCTCTGCAATATTCATAAAATGCAAATTCAATGCAAATTAAATACAAGAATTGACCATAGCAACGCCAAATTAGAATCTCAATTACCTTAAATGCTGATATCCAAAGTGTTTTATTTGGCGAATACCTACAAACTTCAAGAAACAAACTTTGTCAGCAACTTAAATTTTCATTTTCTCGGAAACCAATCAGTGAAAATGGAGAGAGAGAAGTTACTAGAAATAGAGATGTGTTTCTTGGTTGCTCGTGAGATATTTAGAGAGAAAGCAGTGGATGATTTGATTGAAGGTGAAAGGGTTAAATAAGCAGTATTTATATTGAGTGATGGGGGATTACTACTGAAACACGAATTTGACACCATTGTTTGTGTGCCTGTGCAAGTTATTTTGATATTTTCTTCATGCCATGTCTCTTCTCGTACTGTTTATCCACTCAACCTATCCAACTGACGGCAGATTGGGTTGCCACGTTCGATCCACGCTGTACCAATCCCAAAAGTCTTTCCAAGAGTTCTCTTCATATCACGGTTTCACAGATCTTCCATGAAATTACGGCCTTTTACCTTGACACGTGTATGTTCGATTGCAAAATTATGAGTTGTTTTCCACGATTCCATATTGGATTATGCATAAATATATAAAAAGAATATTTGGAATATGTAAACGTGTCCATAAGATTTTTGGTGTGGAATTATTATTACTATTGGTATTATATATATATTTTTGACAGATTACTGTTGATATATTAGATGTGATTATTTTATAATTATATAAAAAAAGATGTGATTATTTTATTGGTGCTGATCTGTGTCCACGTACTTACTTTTTGACGTCTTCTTTAGAAAAATTAAAATAAAATAAGAAAAACATATTCCTCGTATTCAACTTATAATCCCGAAGTTATTATAAGCAATGTTATTAAAATTCGATCAGACCAATCGGTTCAACTTGGTTCAATTGGAAACTAACAACTATTTTAATTCAATTCATTGACTAAAATCGGATTGAACCCATCCAAATAGAAAAAGAAAAACTAAAAAGGACCGAGGAAAATACAATTGAAGCAGGAAAATCAATTTGAATTGAAAAAATAAGGTTTTATCCAAAATGTCTGATAACACCATAAACGACATACCCAGAGAAGCCCATTCAGTCGGTCCAATCTAGTTGACAGGGCCCAAGACCCATCAGAAAAGAACACAAAGCTTGAGCATGAAGGCAGCGCCACGTCCGATCGAATTAATGTGACAACACGTCCAATCAGTCCATTGAAACAAGGCAGCGCCATGCCCTTCACCTGCTCCCTGTCGCTTCGCCGCTCACCTACTCTGACTGCCAGTTATCACTCCCCAAACACTCAAGTGCACCTCTCCTGTCTCATATAAATAGCCCAACAAACAGTGGCAGCAGGTATCAAATCTCTGAGACTCTCTCTTTCTAGAAAGCTACTAACTTAAGTTTCGGAAGGCTTACGCCTGGTCCGACCGGGCATTTTTTATTGCAGGTCTCAACTGTCCGATCGGTTCTTACTCTCTACCACTTGAGACTTCCAATCAGCTTCTCTTTCTTTTAGATAAAGACTTTCTTCGTCTTATCATTTGATGCTTTCGTTGAGAGTTATGGCAAGTTCAAGATCAAACGAGAATTCTAGAGAGTATAATTGCAGTGGCAATAGTCAGGGCAGATCTGGCCCCTCAGGGAGAAGAGAGAGATCTCCCAGGTCCCCAACTAGGGGAAACTTTCTTCCAGAATTTAATGATGCCGTTCTACGGCAACAGGAGAACACTCCCATTACAGTCAGGGACATGCGCGCCCTCCTTAGTGACTTCACTAAGAGTATAGTCCAAACAATCAGAAAGGGTAAGATGCTCAGAACCTCCAAAAGAGACCATGAAGAGGACTTCATGGACGAAGAAATAAGGGCATCTCCATCAATGAGCCAAGGCCTCATGACAGTGGAAGGGGCGTTACCAGGACCCTAGGAAGATACAATAAAGGGAAAAGGACAATTTCCTAGAGTAGGGACTCTACTTATCTTCCCAGCACCATCCATTGAGGATGATCTGCCCTTTATGTGCACGCCAAACCGCAGCCACTCCAGAAGGCTGAGAAACGAGTCTATCTCTACGGCCATGAGCAGGGAAGACAAATGGCTTAAGTAAAAGCTGAGGCAGTTCAGGTTCATCGGCCCTAAAAAAGCCATATTTGAAGGGAACACCTGCAAGAACACTGCCTCCCCATTCTGTAGGGAAATAACGGACTCCGAGCTGCCTCCCAGGTGGAGAGATGTGGTGATGGATAAATATACAGGTAAAACTGACCCCACCACACATCTAGCGGAATACTTGACAAAAGTGCAGGTCTACACCTACGATGAGAGGATAGCCTGCAGAATCTTCCCCACCACCTTGGGAGGAGATGCTTTGAATTGGTTCCATAAACTGTCGTAGGAATCAATCACCTCCTTCAGACAACTTAAGGAGTTGTTCACCACAAGGTTTATCGTGCAGACGCGCGCACCAAAATCGGTGAGATCCAATGAAAGTCTTAGAGACTACATCGATAGGTTCCAAGCTACCATGTCTGAAGTGAGGAACGAAAGTGTTGAGATGGCGAGTACCGCCTTAGCCGGAGGCATCAGGGATCGCCCACTGTTTGAATCAATAACTACAAGACCCCCAGTCAATTTCTCTGATCTGATGGAAAGGGCGAGGCAGCACATCCAACTAGATGATGCCCTGAGGTCCAACAGGGGAAGAAGGACCAACATCATGGATCGGTTACAGCATCTAAACGGACGGTCATTCAATAGAGCTCTTGCATCCGAGTGGATAGCGAGGAGCCCGGACAGAGCCACGACCTCAACAAATTTGGGGAAGCGAGATCCGAATGCTCAGACGACCGACCGATCAGAACATTTACCCCACTCAACACCAATCCGGCTTAGGTGTTGATGTGGATTAAGAAAAAGCACAGCAAGGTCAATTGGCCTAGAAGGCTGTCCGAGCGAAGCAGAACTGTAAGGGATCCAAGCAAATTTTGTGAGTTTCACAGAGACGTCGGTCACACGACTGACGAGTGCACCTCGTTGAAAAAAGAAATTGAACGTCTGATACGGAGGGGGTCCCTTAAAAAATTCATAGGTCCGGCTAGAGGGAAAAGTCCCTGTAGATGGCTGGACCCCAGGAAGGATGACTCTGGCTCGAACGATGATGACGAGCACAGAAATTCGAGGAATGCCGACTCGAACAGACCGTATGCCGGAGTGGTAAACGTGATTACTGGAGGATCATCCTATGGAGAGGACCTATCCAGAAAAAAGAAGGGGAAGGGTGTTTATCTTCCACACCAGGCTGAACAACATACTCCAGTCACCATATCAAGCGAAGACGCACGAGACGTAATGTTCACTCATGAGGACGCCCTCGTCGTCAGAGCTCGGATTAACAATTTTAATATTAAAAGGATTTTGGTAGACAATGGCAGCGCTGCTAACGTGCTCACCCTTCAAGCCTACTTAGCCATGGGACTTCCGATAGAAGAGCTAAAGTCGAATGCCACTCCGCTGATCGGGCTCGACAATGCCACTGTCCCAGTGGCGGGATCTATTGAACTCTTTGTCGAGCTTGGCCAAGAGACGCTCGCCCACGCCTACAAGGTAACATTCATGGTAATTGACATGTTTTTTGCCTATAACGCCATATTTAGCAGGCCACTGCTTTTTCAAACCGGAGCTGTTACAAGCATACGGTACATGGTGATGAATATACCAACCCGAGGGGGAGTTGCCATTCTAAAGGGCGATCAAAAGGCATCCCGTGAGGCGTATATCACCATGATAAAGTAGCAGAAGGAGGCCATGATTGTGGAGCCAGGGCTGGAGCGATCCGAGCGGGCAGAAAGGCCGAGAATGGATCCCACCGAAGAGGTGAAAACGAGGACATTGTCAAAGGGAAAATGCGTCCAGGTGGGGACCAGCATGAATGTAGAAACAGAGGATGCTGTTATGCATGTCTTGACCATCAACCAAGCATCCTTCCCTTAGAAGCCAGAGGATATCCCTAGCATTGATCTTAAAGTGATCACCCACAAACTCAATGTGGACCCAACTCACCCGCCGGTAAGGCAGAAGCTCCGTAGGCATGCGCCCGAGTGGAGGAAGTTCATATCAGAGGAGGTTGATATGCTACTAAAAACCGGGACGATCCGAGAGATAGACTATTTCGAGTGGCTTGCCAATGTGGTCCTGGTGAAAAAGAAGACGAGGAAGCTGCGGATGTGTGTGGACTTCACAGACCTCAACAAAGCATGTCAGAAAGACAGCTACCCCCTGCCAAGCATAGACCAACTGGTAGACGCCACTGCAGGCCATGCAATCTACTCCCTCCTCGACACACATGCTGGCTACCATCAAATCCTGATGTGGCTCTTAGATCAGGAGAAGACCAGCTTTATCACAGACGACAGAATCTTTTGTTACAAGGTGATGCCGTTCGGTCTGAAAAATGCGGGTGCCACGTATCAGCGTCTTATGAACAAAATTTTTAAAAACCAGATCGGGCAGAACGTGGAGGTATATGTGGACGATATGGTCGTCAAAAAGAAGAGTCCTGAAGAACACCCTGCCGATCTGGCAAAAGTTTTTTGTACTTTGAATAAATTCCAGATGAAGCTCAACCCCGAGAAATGCATCTTTCGGGTCTCGTCGGGAAAATTTTTGGGCTTTATGGTTTCTCAAAAGGGGATTGAAGCCAATTCGGAGAAAATAAAGGCCATCCTTGAGATGCAACCCCCTAGGAGTATAAAGGACGTTCAGAAGCTGAATGGCAGAATCACTGCCCTTGGAAGATTCATCTCCTCCTCAGTCAAGCGATGCACTCCTTTCTTCAAGAAGCTGAGGAAAAATGAGACTTTCAGCTGGGATGCAGACTGCCAGCAAGCTTTTGAAGAGCTAAAAAAATTCCTCACAAACCCGCCACTGCTCAGCCGACCAATCCACGTCTACGTTTTCTTTCTCAAAGAAAATGGCGGCTAGGGTTTTTTCAAATGGCAGCTAGGTTTTCTTTTCTAAGAAAAACGACCACTCTTTTCTTTCTCTCTTAGGAAAACCGTGATTAGGGTTAATCCAATATTAACCTATAATCAATGATATATATCTGTATATATTTTAAACCCTAAAGAGATAAATAAGGATATTATTTCTTATTCAAAATAAAGAGATATTTCTATATATATATATATATATATATATTTATTTCTTATTCAAAATAATAAGAAATATTATATTAATACATATTATTATCTCATATTCAAAATACGAGATTTTTTTATATGTGCATATATATATATATATATATATATATATATATATATATATATATATATAATTTCGAAATTAAATATAAATACCTATATTTATATTATTCCGAAATACCCTAATAAAATCCATTATGTTCATCTTTTGATTTTGGTGTGTGACCCAATAGGTTTATATTAAGTTGGCAGTGGACCCAATAACCATAATAGGCCCACAAGTCATAATTGGTTTTTAGCAAGATATTATAACTACCCAAATAATATAAATATCTTTAGTCCGATTTTAACCTGATAATAGAATATGCCATTATCTTTTTGTCACACGATATCTTGTTTGAACATAAGTCATGGTACATGTCAAACTTATATTGTTCAAACATATAATTTCTCGATCACTAAGTAGACTGATAAATTCAAATGACATTGATTACACTATCGATTCATTCGAGCATGGCCATTCATTTGACAGTCCTACTTATCGAGGGGCTCATTAGATATCTCTCTCAAAAGAGAGGGACAAATTTCATCTTGATTATTCACTTTCCTCTGCATAATTCTTATTATGTCCGATCATAAACTTTATAATTATCCGATTAAAGATAACGTTTGATTATGTCAAAATATAATGTTCCTTATGTAGGAAACCATGATAACCTCAGGTCAAAGGATTCAATAACATATCTATTATAAGATCACTTATGACACTATCCCATGTAGAGATCTTACAGTGGGTCTATCCAGTACTTTGTTCTCTAACAAATACCTATAGATTCGATTTATATCATCATATATAATTATCCCATGATTATCAATACAAATCTATACTAGTCTTAATTTATCTTTATGCCTTTTAGTGATAAATAACTAGGGATATCATGAATAACATTGTTATTCATAAACATTACAATAATGTAACATGCCAATAATATTAATGTGAAGAAAACCATTATATATAAATGAAAATGTAATGATTACATTAAGGTCCAAATGTTTGGCCTAGGGCATAACTACTAACAATCTCCCACTTGCACTAGGCCCAATCATACATATATCTAATACCCATTGACCTAGTATGTCCATCATGTTTGGCTTGTAGGAGAGCCTTGGTAAGTGGATCAGCAATGTTATCATCAGTCGGTACTCTGCAAATCTTGATGTCTCCCCTCTCAATTATTTCTCTAATGAGAAGAAAAAGCCTGGGTATATGTTTTGATCTCTGATGAGATATGGGCTCCTTAGCCTGTGCAATAGCACCATTGTTGTCACAATAAAGATCCACAGGGTTGCTGATATTAGGTACTACTCCCAATTCAACAATGAATTTCTTGATCCATACTGCTTCTTGAGCTGCATCTGATGCTGCTATATACTCAGCTTCTATTGTAGAATCAGCGACAGTGTTTTGTTTAGAACTTTTCCAGCTTACAACACCTCCATTTAACACAAACACATATCCTGACTGCGATCTAAAGTCATCTTTGTCAAATTGGAAGCTTGCATCTGTATAACCATTTATTACTGGCTCATCCTCAATTTTCCATATATTAAGAATGCATCCTTAGTTCTTCTTAAGTACTTAAGGATATTCTTAACAGTTGTCCAATGACTTTCATCGGGATCAGACTGGTATCTGCTCGTCATGCTCAGAGCATACGAAACATCTGGTCGAGTGCATAACATGGCATACATGATTGATCCTATAGCCGAAGCATAAGGAATCATACCCATGCGATCTCGCTCATCAGATGTCATTGGATATTGAGTCTTGCTAAGAGTAATGCCATGAGACATTGGCAAAAATCCTCTTTTGGAATTTTGCATATTGAATCTATTTAGCACCTTATCTATATAAGTGCTTTGACTCAGACCAATTATCCTTTTAGATCTATCCCTATAGATCTTAATCCCAAGGATATATGCAGCTTCGCCCAAATCTTTCATTGAAAAAGATTTTCCTAACCATTTTTTTGTCTTTTGCATGATAGGGATGTCATTTCCAATGAGTAATATGCCATTGACATATAATACAAGAAACATGACAGTGCTCCCACTAATCTTCTTGTATACACAAGGTTCATCCTCATTTTTGATGAACCCAAACTCTTTGACTATTTCATCAAAACAAAGATTCCAGCTCCAAGAAGCTTGCTTCAATCCATAAATGGATCTTTGCAACTTACATACCTTTCTAGAATTCTCAGGATGGACAAAACCCTCAGGTTGTGTCATGTACACATCCTCAAGTAAGTTTCCATTAAGAAACGCTGTTTTTACATCCATTTGCCATATCTCATAGTCATAATATGCAGTAATGGCAATAAGAATTCTTATTGATTTAAGCATTGCGACTGGTGAAAAGGTTTCATCATAGTCAATACCATGAGTTTGTTTGAATCCTTTTGCAACAAGCCTGGCTTTAAAGGTATTTACTTTTCCATCCATGTCGGTTTTCTTTTTGAAAACCCATTTGCACCCAATGGTTTTAATTCCTTCAGGTGGATCAATAAAGTTCCAAACTTGGTTATCATACATGAATTGCATCTCAGATTTCATGGCTTCTAGCCATTTCTCAGATTCTGGACCTGACACGGCATCTTGATAGGTAGTAGGCTCATCTTGATCTATGAGCATTACTTCACGACTATCTGTTACGAGAAATCCATATCTCTCGGGTTCATGTCGTATCTTGTCAGATCTACGTGGTACTTGTGTAACAGGTACAGGTTCCACGACAGTTTGTGAAACTTGTTGAGTTTCCACCGATGGTTCTATATTTTCTTATGGTTCTCAAATTTCTTCAAGTTGTACTTTACTCCCACTGGTTCTTTTAGAAATAAATTCATTTTCTAGAAAGACACCATTTCGAGAAACAAACACTTTGTTCTCAGAAGAGTTATAAAAGTAATATCCTTTAGTTTCCTTAGGATATCCCACAAAAAGACATTTATCAGATTTTGGTACTAATTTATCCGAGACTTGTCGTTTAACATAAGCCTCACAGCCCCAAATCTTTAGAAAAGATAAAATAGTTCATATCCCAGTCCATATCTCATATGGTGTCTTTTCAATCGCTTTAGATGGAACTCGATTCAAAGTGAATACGGCTGTTTCTAATGCATAACCCCAAAAGGATAATGGAAGATCTGTTTGACTCATCATAGATCGAACCATATCTAATAAAGTTCGATTCCTCCTTTCAGATACACCATTCCATTGTGGTGTTCCTGGCAGAGTTAATTGTGAAACAATTCCACAATTTCTTAGATGATTATCAAACTCTTGGCTCAAATATTCACCACCTCGATCAGAATGAAGTGCCTTAATAGTTTTACCAAGTTGATTTTGTACTTCATTTTGAAAGGTTCTAAACATTTCAAATGATTCATGTTTATGTTTCATTAGATAGACATAGCCATATCTACTGAAATCATCAGTGAATGTAATGAAGTACTGAAATCCTCCCCTAGCATTTATGCTTAATGGGCCACATACATTAGAATGTACAAGGCCTAATAAGTCAGTGGCCCTTTCACTATGTCCAGTAAAAGGATCATTTGTCATCTTGCCTAATAAATAAGATTTGCAATTATCAAATGATTCAAAATCAAATGATTGCAAAAGTCCATTTGAATGGAGTTTAGCTATGAGTTTCTCATTTATATGACCAAGGCAGCAATGCCATAAATATGTTGTATTTAAATAATTTAGTTTGGATTTCTTTGCAGTTATGTTATAAATATCATGATTATTGGATGTTTCTGGATTTAGGACATAAAGCTCACAATATGAATCAGCAGTACCATAAAGCATGTCATCATAATAAATAGAACATTTTTTATTCTTAATAAGAAAAGAAAAACTTTCATCATCCAAACTTGAAACTGAAATAATATTCCTACTCAAACTAGTAACATAATAGCAATTATTTAAAACTAACAAAAGCCCATTGGGCAAAGTCAATTCATAAGTGCCTACATCTAGAGCAGCAACTTTTGCTCTATTTCCCACTCGTTGATCCACTTCGCCCTTTCTCAGTTGCCTACTCCTTTTGAGTCCCTGCACATTTGTACAAATGTGAGATCCATATCCAGTATCTAATACCCAGGAAGTAGAAGTAGATAAATTAATTTCTATAACATAAATACCTGAAGATGTAGTCTCACCACTCTTCTTCTTCTTCTTCAATTCTTCCAAGTAGAGCTTGCAGTTCCTCTTCCAATGACCAGGTTCATTGAAGCAAACTCCCTCCTTTGGAGGTTTAGACTTGGGCTTGGGTTTGCGCTTAGGCTTACCACCAACCTTTGCCTTAGCTTTACCCTTACCCTTAACTTTCATGCCTTTCCCTTTGTTAACCATCAGAACATGGCCAGGCTTCTTACTTATGCTTTGCTCAGTTGTTTTGAGCATGGCATGCAGCTCAGCTATAGATTTCTCCATATTATTCATGTTGTAGTTCATGACAAAATGGTCATAACTATCAAGCAATGAATTAAGGATCAAATCCATTGCCAGTTCTAAACTGAGGGGAAATCCAAGCCTCTCAAGGTGATCAATATAGCCCTTCATTTTCAAAACATGAGAGCTAACTGAAGAACTTTTAGCTATCTTGCAAGAATGCAAAGCTTTGGTAGTCTCATACCTTTCTTGCCTAGCCTGCTGTTGAAATGTCTGCTTAAGATGAGTACTCAACTCATAAGCCTCCATGTTTTCCAGATGCTTTTGAAGCTCTGGAGCCATGGTAGCTAACATGAGATAGCCAACGTCCACAGAATCATCAACATGTTTCTTGTATTTCTCTTTGACTGCTCTTATAGCATCAGCAGGTGGGTCATTGGGAATAGGCTCATCCAGCACATATAGCTTCCTTTCTTGCTTGAGGACAATTCTCAAGTTTCTGAACCAGTCAAGGAAGTTTGTGCCAGTTTCCTTAAGTTTGTCCTTCTCAAGACTGATCGCAGTGACATAGTAGAAGTATTATTTGATGCCATTAATCTACAAACATGCAAGATAAATAATATTAGTACCAATTTCATAAACTCCCACTAAAATAATAACCCTCAATAATAATTACAATAATTATAATAATTTAGTGGGCTAAGATCCATATTTCACCTAACTCTAAGTCAGCTTTGGCATGACGCTTATAGTTAAGTTATTTAGGTAGGTAGCTCATTTACCAATTATATTTTATATAACTCTTAGATCATTTATGAGATTTTGACATCATATGTCCCGGCATGTTATAATCCCATCTTATGCCCTTAAGCCCAAAACAGTTTTGATAGCCTAATTAAGTCTAACCATTTTAAGCATATGAGTAGACCATTACTCATCCCGCCTTACTAGGAAAACCTAATGTACTTCGCTTTAACAGAACCCACATTTTGGTGATCTTAGTCTTGACAGGTGTTTTAATAATGGGTGGCATATTACTTAAATTTATGGTGAGGGATTTAATTTTAACTTATGATGTCTAATTATTTATATATATCATGCATCAATTCATACATGCCATCTCATACACATATATAATCATTCATCGCATCATATATAAAGAAAATATGCATAATATATATAAAACCGTGTCATAGCATGGCCAAATCTATTTTGATCGTCATAAGCCAATATAAAGATCAAAGGTCAATCCTAGGTGTAAATAAATGGACTTGATCAACAGCTTCCATCTTGCACTTCCATCGCCATGGATTTGGATTAATCTCCATTGTTGCTCTTTGTCTTCATTACAATAATAATACAAAGATATTCTACTACAACTATTGAATAAAATAAAGATTACAACAAAATTAACGACAAGCAGGTCGTATTTAAAAATTACAAACCCTTAAAATAGATAAAATAAAACTCATCGACATGAGGTTTAATTGGCCATGCTATGCACCATGCAAAGACATCATACAAACATAAAATAAATCATATTATTTCATATCATGCATAATATACCTCATTTCATAAAATTGATATATTAAAATTACCGAGTAATAATTATGAACGATATATAAGGCGCTACGAAGAGGTAGCACGGCTGCCTCGAAATACCCTATAATTTCGAAATTAAATATAAATACCTATATTTATATTATTCCGAAATACCCTAATAAAATCCATTATGTTTATCTTTTGGTCTTGGTGTGTGACCCAATAGGTTTATATTAAGTTGGCAGTGGGCCCAATAACCATAATAGGCCCACAAGTTATAATTGGTCTCTAGCAAGACATTATGACTACCCAAATAATATAAATATCGTTAGTCCGATTTTAACCTGGCAATAGAATATGACATTATCTTTTTGTCACACGATATCTTGTTTGAACATAAGTCATGGTACATGTCAAATTTATATTGTTCAAACATATAATTTCTCGATCACTAAGTATACTGATAAATTCAAATGACATTAATTACACTATCAATTCATTCGAGCACGGCCATGCATTTTACAGTCCTACTTATCGGGCCCAATAGATATCTCTCTCAAAAGAGAGGGACAAATTCCATATTGATTATTCACTTTTCTCTGCATAATTCTCATTATGTCCGATCATAAACTTTATAATTATCCGATTAAACATAATGTTTGATTATGTCAAAACATAATGTTCCTTATGTAGGAAACCGTGATAACCTCAGGTCAAAGGATTCAATAACATATCTATTATAAGATCACTTATGACACTATCCCATGTAGTGATCTTACAGTGGGTCTATCCAGTATTTTGTTCTCTAACAAATACCTATAGATTCGATTTATATCATCATATATAATCATCCCATGATTATCAATACAAATCTATACTAGTTTTAATTTATCTTTATACCTTCTAGTGATAAATGACTAGGGATATCATGAATAACATTGTTATTCATAAACATTACAATAATGTAACATGCCAATAATATTAATGTGAAAAAAACCATTACATATAAATGAAAATGTAATGGTTACATTAAGATCCAAATGTTTGGCGTAGGGCATAACCACTAACATGGGTTACATGGATTATGTTAATTTTTTATGATTTATTACAAACATATAAATCTTATATTATCTATATTTATATTTTTTAAATATAAAACATTAATTTTATTTTTATAAATATTTTTTTAGATAACGCATGCATATTTTATTTAAAAAAAATAAAAAAATTGTGTCCTAAAAATTAATTCAATCGCACCAAAATTTAATTTAATAATATTTAATGTAATCATTTTTTTTTAATATCAAAGATTATTGAAGTTTTAACGTCCAATTATATACTCTATGAATACTTTATTCTTATTATTATCTAAAGCTAAGATATCGATAGCTATTTATATTTTTTAAGTGTAAAACATTAATTTCATTTTTCAAAATATTTTTTTAGATAATATTACTTATTCTACTAAATACCATCTCTATGGTAAAATATCATTTCAGTCCCTAATTTTTTAATTAATTACAAATTTGCCTTTTTTACACCATAGTTACTAGGGGTGTGCAAGACCCGACCCGACCCATACAACCCGACGAACCTGACCCGAAAAAGCAATTCGGATAGGGTTGTTCGGAGAATACGGGTCGGATCGGGTGTAACAAATCCTATAACTTCGGGTTCGGTTCGGGTCGGGTTAAAATAGCCAAAACCCGAACCCGACCGAACATAAATATATAAAGTTTTTTTTTTTCCTTTTTTCTCCCAAGTCCCCACCCCTCCCTCTCCTCCCCACCGTCATTCACTCATTCCCATTCTCTCTCTCTCTCTCTCTCTCTTCCCCTTCTCTCTCCCTCTTCCTCCTCCTCCTCCTCCACTCCTCCTCGACACCGCCGCTCAGATCCTCCTCCTCCACTCCTCCTCGCCACCGCCGCTCAGATCCTCCTCCTCCTCCACTCCTCCTCGCCACCGCCGCTCAGATCCTCCTCCTCCTCCACTCCTCCTCGCCACCGCCGCTCAGATCCTCCTCCTCCTCCACTCTCTTTCTCTCTCTTTCTTTCTCCATCTCAGATCTGGTTTTTTGTTCTCTTTCTTTTTTTTTGTTCTCAGATTTGGGATTGTTTGCTTTGATATGTTAGTTTAATTTTATTGTTTTTGATTTTATTTTGCTTTTTGTTTTTGTTGGATTTTGATGAATTAATATATTTTGTTTAAACTTAAATTAGGGTTCTTAATTGATATTTAGGGTTGCAATACTACACAGTACAGTCTTCTTTAGTTTTAGGGTTAGAATTATAGAGGAAGTGAGGATTATTGAGGACAGAGGACACGTTAATTAATTAATTGTTCTTCTTGTTTTTTAATTTGATATTTGATTGGTTGCAATGGAAATCACGTGTTGTAAATAGAGAATACTTTTGTATTATTATGAAATTCTTCTTGTCTGGGCATCAAACAAATTTCTGTTGCATTTTCTTTATTGAATTTGCATTTGATTTTGTTGGATTTTGATGAATTAATAATTTCTTTGTTGGATTTTTGTTGGATTTTGATGCATTTTCATTTTTCTGTGTTGGTTTAAGTTTCTAAGTTCTTTCATTCCTTTTTCTTATATATTTTTTTTAATTTATTTCGGGTGAATCGGTTTTTTCGGGTCGGGGCCCGAAAATATTCGGGTTTTTCGGTTCGGGCCCCTAGTGGTAATATGGGTCGGTTCGGGGGGAGATTTAGCCTATTTTTCGGGTTTCGGGTTAATCGGGTTCGGTTCGGGTTGACCCGAACCCGACCGATGCACAGCCCTAATAGTTACAATTTTGCCACTAGTTTACCTTTTTCCACTCTAAACCCATTATTTGGCATGCAAATTACTGATTAGTCCATATCTTTCCATTTTCATGCCAAATTACGTTTTAGTCCTCCGAAATTATAAAATTTCATGTTTAACTCGATTATTCACTATTTTATCACTTTTATCCATTTAACTCATTATTTAGGTAAATTACCATTTTGACCCTAAATTTTGTATTTTCTTTCACTTAAGTCATTTTTCACTCTAATTCGCATTTTCACTTTACTCTTTGCATTTCAAGTCATTTTACATTATATCGTTTTACATTATATGGTTCTCTCACTTTCCAACTCCAATTCATTCCAAATTTAATTCAATAATTCATAACATATAAAAACTAGGCTATACACAAAATTTTAACTCAATCGGAGTAAATTTTTGGTTTGATTCAATAATTTTCGGTGTTATCAAAAAATTGCCTTTTTTACTGTCAATAAATTATAAATATTATTTAGAGTCCATCTGAAATTTTTGAAAATCATTTACTATTTTTAAAGTTTCGGTCAAACCTCCTATCAACCCAGTTGTGACGCGCACCGGATCCCCACGGCCGCCCATGGGACCGCCCGCTTGAGGGCGATCGGGGCATTTGTGGGTTCGTTGACAGCTTGCAATAAATCGCAAGTGCGTCTATGTTGGGCAACAAGGAGGTTTCATGGAGTCGCCACCCAATAGAATATTGAGAAAGTTTCTCTCGCCTCGGAGAGTCTAAGACTGCGCTTAGTATCCATTTTGGGCCAGCCAGAGGGGTCTTGGAAGGTAAACCTCTCGCCCTAAGGAGCCTAGGATTAGCGCTAAAGTCTCGTGGCACAAAAAGGTGTATTGGAGGGTAGACCTCTAGCCCCTTTGAGCCCAAAGACTAGAGCTGGGTCCGGGATTTCTCATCTATTTCTACCTCGATTATTTTATGATCAAATTTTAATTATCATTAATTCGCTCTCTCTCCACACAATGCAATTAATCGAAGGCGCATTTATTCATATTTGGAAAGCCGTAAATGGGCAAGTAAATAGCAAAAACAATAAATTACAATAATACAAGGAGCGGAATACAACTCCCTTTTGTAAATGTGCAATACATACACGAATCGGGGCATTGCTTATTTTGAGGACTTTGGTCCTCGCATGCACCATTATTAAAATTGGATATTTTTTATTGTGATGATTTTTATTGGATAAAAATAGGACATTGGGTCCTTATCTTGGTAAAAACCTCATTTTATTGAATATAAAACATTGATCCATTTTTATACTTAACGAGATACAAAAAGGGTATATCCATGTACATGAAATAATTAATGAATAAATGAATAAAGAAAATGACCAAGAAGGTTAGGAAACTAAACCGGACGAAATCCTCCGAGTATGGTAGATAGCCTCTCAAGCTCAGGATGGTCCAAGAAAATCAATATACACTCATAGAAAGTTAAATGATGTCAATATATATAAACTCAACATAAATAAAGTCAAAAGAACTTGAAAGATATGGAAAAGATTTGAAAACGTGAGAATTGGACCCAGCGACGGCCTTTCTTAGGTGACCGACGGGCGTCAGTCAAGTTGACCGACATGTCCGTCGGTCACTCAAGAAGAAGAGCGTCTGTGAGTGGGGTGACCGACGGGCGTCGGTGATGAAGATGACCCGTCGGTCACCACTGTCTCCGAAAAAAACAGTAAAAGAAACTCTTTTTAAAGCCAAAAAGAGGTTTTATCACAAAATGAGATAAAAAGAGTCAAAAAAAGAAAAATAATGACAAAAATTGGAAGAACAAATAAAATAAGGAGCAAAGATGAAATTATATCGAGAATGAGTCCGGAATATTTACCCTCAGATAATGCTTAAGTGAGATTCTTGTGTCGATTAGAGCCCTGCGCGTTCCACGAGAAGTAAGATGAAGGATCAAAAAAAGGAAAATGGATTATTTCCTCCTTAACCCCTCAAAAGATTGACTTTGGAATCAAAATCTAAAGAAAACTAATTAGTTTTAGTTTCTTTTCAATGATTTGATCCTTTAATTAAAAGAAATTCTTTGGTGAATGTGTTTGTTGGAAGAGAGAGAAAATGTGCTTGAATTTTGGCAGAGTTTCCCCTCTTGAAAATTTTTGGAACCCCTTTTGAGTGAAAATCGTAGCTTTTATAAGCCAGGCACGACAGATGGGCGTCGGTGTATGGAGGCGGGCGTCGGAAGAATCCTTCTGACACAAGGATTCTTCCGACGGCCCTACCACTTCCACCGACGGGAGTCGGAAAGGTTGCGTGCTCCGGGAAATCAGGCGGCGCTCTGACAGAGGCGGTGCCTTCTGACGGGCGTCAGAAAATACCACAGGCCGTCTGTGACCCTAAGCGACGGGCTGGCCTCACAGACGGGCTGGCCGTCTGTGGAGGAAAATATACCTTTTTGACTCGAAAATTCCCTGTTTTCTCTCCCTCTTCCTATGAAAGGTGAAAAGACTCATTTCTCGTGGAGCATGGGGCAAAAACCTCCAAATCGAAACCATTTATATAGGCTCGGATACTGATTTCATCATAGGGTAATCTCTGATCCGGACCGCTCCGGGACACGGTGCTTACAGTTGCCCCCAGTTTTGGGGAAACTAGTGCACAAGCGCCTAGATAAGCCAAAACTCAGAGAAAGGATAGAAAGAAAGAAGGCGTACCTGCGACGGTTCTTACCTTCCGTGCCTTTTGCCGGGTAGACCTCGTCTCGGTCTGTTCGGTGATGCGAAGATACCCCCATCGGTCTCATCTCGACCTGTAGGTGCTGGTGAGACGTAGCATTCTCTAGCTACGAACTCGACGTGAAGAGCGGTGTTTCTAACCACAGCATCGATCTGAAGTTCCCTTGCTAACCCTCATCCGATCCGCAAGGTGCGTAGCACTCTCTGGCCGCCGCGCGAACTGTGAGATCTAGCACTCTCTGACTACAATCCCGGTGTGAAGAGCAGTGTTTCTCTAACTGTAGCTTCGATCTGAAGTTCCCTTGCTAACCCCCATCCGGTCTGCAAGGTGCGTAGCGCTCTCTGGCTGCCGCGCGAACTGTGAGATGTAGCACTCTCTGACTACAATCCCGGTGTGAAGAGCAGTGTTTCTCTAACTGCAGCTTCGATCTGAAGTTCCCTTGCTAACCACCATCCGGTCTGCAAGGTGCGTAGCGCTCTCTGGCTGCCGCGCGAACTGTGAGATGTAGCACTCTCTGACTACAATCCCGGTGTGAAGAGCGGTGTTTTTCTAACCACTGCTTCGATCTGAAGTTCCCTTGCTAATCCCCATCCGATCTGCAAGGTGCGTAGCACTCTCTGGCCGTCACGTGAATTGTGAGATGCAGCACTCTCTGGCTATAATCTTGGTCTGAAGAGCAGTGTTTCTCTAACTACATCTTCGACTTCTGCTGGCCTCATCTCAGCTTGCACAGGGTTGAAGAGATGTAGCGCTCTCTAGCTACAAACTCGGTGTGAAAAGGAGGAGACCTCGCCGGTTTCCTCGTTCCAAAAAAAGAATCTTAGGCGCCCTTGTTCGGACTTTTAATCTATGCCTGTGTTCAGATCGATGTTTCTCTGTACCTGTGTGATAAAAGGTTTTGTTAGTTCATGTTTGAGTGGTCATTTTTTAACCTGTCTATTAATGGCGTGATTTTGCTTTATCTGCTATGCTATGTTTCATTTATATTCTTTTTTATTGAGTTGTTATTCATCATTTTTCACCATTTTTGTTTTCCTTGTTTTGGAATATGAGTAAATGTGAAAGCATATATTCATCTGTAATATGAATGAATCATAAATAACTGCATAGATGCATAAAATTGAAAACAAAAGTTTTTCACTAGAAATGTCTATTTTTGTACATCGTATATACAAAGTGCAAGTGTACAAAAATATGAAAATATTGCTCCCTAAATATCAGAGGGGTGTGCAGTCAGAGGGCTCATCGGGATCCTCATCATCCGATCTATGCACTGTCCCTGGCAGAGGTGGAGGCGGAGCTGGCTATGCCGAAGGTGGAGGCTGAGCCGTGGAGGGTCCCGCCCCAGCATCGTTTGTCTGCCTGAATCAGATCTGAGCATAGCTATCCAAGAAAGGCTGGGTGCAAGTCCTCATGAACCCTAAGGTCTCTGATACTGTGCCTCCCAACTTCTTGAACGCCTGACTCATCTGAATGGTCTGCTCGCTAGCAGCCCTCCTCATATGCTCTAGGCGCTGCTCTGTCTGCTCTTTGAACTCCCTCATGGTCTGAGACAAGGGTGGAAGGATCCCCTCTATCGCCTGGACCCGGGATCTCAGAGAGTCGAGTGAATCGTCAATCATCTGTAGGGTCATGTCAATCCTCTGAGACGCCTGGTCCTGAGACGCCCTCAAATCATGAGCGAGCTGCTGCCTAAGCTCCCTCTGACCCTGGGCGACCTGCTCGATCAGCCTCACCTGCTCAACTCTGAAGGCCTCTATGGCCCGAGCCTGCTCATCTCTGAAGGCCTCTATAACCTGAGCTTGCTCTCGTGCCATGTGCTCAATGTAACTGGCCTGCTCCTGGGCTAATCGCTCTACAGACTGGGACTGCTCCTGAATAGCAGCCTGCTGGCGGTCTAACCTCTCGTGTATAGCTCTATCCCTCTCATCCTGTCGTCGCTCTAGGGCTGTCAACATGGAAGTAAGGAGCTGAGAGAAGTCAGGCTGTGGTGGCTGCTGCTGTGGTGGCTCTGGCGGTGGTGCTGTGGAGGTGGATGCCCCTGGGTCGCCTTGAAAATATGGATGATATCTCTCGGGGGGCCCGTGGGTAGTCCTCTGTACCCTGACACTCGGCGACGGGACAGGAGTCGGCGCTCTCGATGCCGGTGACGCGGCAAAGAGCTTATCCATAGTGAACTCCATGTCGAAATCCGACGGAGTCCTGGGCTGCTCCTACTGCGGTGGCGGTGGCACTGTCTGAGGCTGAGGCTGGGAAGGCTACGGAGGCTACTGCTCCGGCTGAGGAGGCTGATGCTCTGGCTGAGGCTCGGGCTGTGGAGGCTGATGCTCGGGCTGAGGCTCGGGCTGAGGCTGATGCTCTGGCTGAGGAGGCTGCTGCTCTGGCTGCTTCGGGTGGTCTGGATCTGGACCCAAAGGTGGAAGTGAGAACATTCGTCGGGTCTCGTGAATGGACAACACTCTGTAGGCCTCTGCCTGCCCTGATATCGGGGAGATCATCCCCATCTGCACTGCCGCTGTGGCATCCACATGGATCCCCTCATCCAAGGGTCCTCTCAACCTGTCTGGGGCAACTCCCAACCTCAAAAGCAACCTGGTGATAACTCCTCCCACTATCACCACCGGTGTCAGCCCTCTGCCGACTCTAGTCAGGTTAGCCAAGATCTCATGGCTAATGTTGAGGCGCTGACTTGCCACCATAGCCCAGAGGCTCTAGATCTCAGCCGCATTAAGCGACCCTGGATTACCAGCTCGACCAAGGTACGAACTGGATAGCACTCTGTGCAAATACTGGAGTGCCTGAGACACCAGTACGGTGCTCTTCGCTGTATCATGATCGTACAGCACTCCCGGTAGGGCAATGGTCGCCCAGTGGGCGCGTCTAACCGTTCGCCGTGGGATCTCGACCCCCTCCTCTATAGGGAGCCCCATGGCCTGTGCGAATCTTTGCCTGGTAATACTGTAATGGTCGCCATCGAACCAGAACTGGACCACCCCTGGCTCGGTATCTGACCTCTGAAAACCGCCATAGCGGAGGGTGGCTAGGACCTGGCGAGTAGCCTCTGGAAAAGTTTGGAAAGAGGGGTCAAGGAACTCTGTCCACCCGGCACCCTCGACAAGCATGTTAAACTCTGGGGCCATCCCCAGGGCCTCTAGGAACAGCCGAGACATGAAGCGGCTAGCCCGAAACTCTACCTGAGCCAATGCTCTATATCTCTGAGCTGACTCATCGTCCATCCAACTCGAAACTACGACCTCGGGTTGGGCTTGCGGTGCTCTGCGTCTAGGAGGCATCTTACTTGAAGTCACAAAAAGTGTAGAAAACCGAAGAAATATGAATGTCCGAGTGTCCGGTGAGTGGAGAATGCAAAAAAACGAAGAAATTGCAAGAAAAAATGAGAAAGAAGGCTTAAAATGCACAAAAAAACGCTAAAAACTGTTTTGGAGAGGAAGAGTGAAAGTGACAGCGCCGTTAATCCGTCTGTCACTCGCCCTTATATAGAGTTTCATGACCGACGGGCTGGGCGCCTGTAGGAGCGGCAGACGGGCTGGCCGTCTGTCTCTCAATAAATGCGAATTGATGCGCGTGATGAATGCAATGCTGACGTATGCATCTGCCAGGTGGAACCTTACCGACGGGCAGGCCGTCTCTTAGGAGAGGCTGGTAGGCAGTCAGTGACACCTTCCTATAAATTCTTACAAAATTTTGCTCCTCTTGTGTCTCTTCATTTTCCAACATCTTGAGCCTTTCATCTTCCTAAGCATGTCTTCCTCTCTAGCCCAAAGAATACACCGTATCTTAGATGACAAGCACGCTTGGGAGGAAGGCGCCCTTTCTTCTCTGTCTGGGATGAAATATCTGTGCCGGGTCAAAGTTGATCAGAACCTGCTTCTGGCGGCGACCCATTTCTAGAACCCCTGGTTTCACATCTTTCGGTTCACCTACCAGGAACTGTGCCCCTTACCTGAAGAGTTAGCTACCATTCTTGGAGCCTGGTTCCCTCCTAGTGCTCTGCCTTGCGTCCCCCGCTGCGGCCTACTCCAGACCCGGGACATAGCTATGGCTCTTGGCATACCTCCTTCTGAGGCCGCCCGGCTGATTCCTCCGGGCTCTTCCTTTGCCCTGGGGCCGCTGATCGAGGCTCTGGATCAGTTTACTGACATCCCCACCTACCGGGTAAGCATCGTATTTCTGTTTTGCATGGTGAATTTCCTCACTGTTGTCCCAGGGGGTTTGACAGGTGACCCTTGCTTGTTCGGAGTTCTGAGCGACTTTCATCTGGGATTATCACCCTTACCACTTATTCTGGCTGAGACCATTCTGGGCTTGGACGCTGTGAGCTCTGGATCCACTACTATTTTTGCTTGCAGCCCCTTATTGCTCTAGGTACGTCATTATTTTAAAGGTAGTGCGTCCCTTATGGATTTTCACACTAGCTTTTCTTAGCGGGAGGTGCGTCCTTTTGGATTCTCACACAACCCTGTGCCTTATTTTTGCCTGAAGTACACCCTATTTACTCCAGCGGCTTTTTTTTTTTTTTTCCAGATTTGGCTGCAAGAGAAACTGAGGATGCTGTCTGAGCCACCTCCTCGGGTTACCCCACAGTACTAGCCGAGCCATTTCCTTCCGCGTCAACGACTGTATGGGTGTGCCACTGCTGGTGAAGGCATTACCAGATTTGGCGAGCTGTCAGATAACGATATCAGTTTTACATCTGCCTGGCTCCCACTGTCTCATGTGGTCATTGATGGGCCATCGGGGTGTGTTCCCCTCTGTGGGCTTCGTCGAGCCACCTTTTGCATCACTTCTCGATGTATGCGTCAGCTCAGGATGACCCAAGATGTAGTGAGGGTTCCCTTATCTTTTCGGGGAGGAGTTCTTTCGGCTGCGTTTGCTTCAAGGTATCATGAGCTGTGGGGCAAGCTGCTGGTGAAGACTGTTATTCCGAGGTTCGGTAATCATTCTGTGTCTTCAACTAGCAAATACAAGAAGTGGAACCTTAGTCCAGCATCTGATAACAGGACACGAGGGCTCAAGCATCTGGTCGGCGAGAGCAGCAGCAGGACTTAGCTTAGCTTACACGTGTATTTCTTTTGGTGTTACATTTCTTTTTAATGCAGAACTAGAAAATGACAAAAATGAAAAGAATAATATTCATTCTATTTCACGAAATTGTGTATATTTCCATGTAATTTCAGCATACATGATCAGTTTTGGCATTTACTCAATTGTTTACGCGCTGTTAATATATGAAACCAAATTTTAACAGCATCAACTCCTGTTACCAATCGGCCCTCTCGGGTTTTCACGATCGGACATTTTCTCTCGTGCCTCTAATTTTTGCACAGGGTGCCTTTTTTCGATTTTCACCCTGTCGAGGCGCCCAATTTTAGCACGGCCGCCTTTTTTCGGTTTTCGACCTGCAGGGCATTTTATTCTCTTCTTTTTATTTTGGTCTTTAGCCATGGAACCTTTTGAGTCTATCGACATTGATCGGCTCTTTGAACTCGTTTCCATCACTATTCGACAAGATTGCAGCTCCTTTAGACAGTAACTTTTTAAGGATATACGGCCCCTCCCAGGTTGGTCTGAATTTCCCTCTGATATTTGGTATGCATGGCCTCATCTGCTTGAACACTAAGTCCCCTTCTTTCAGCGGATGCTTTCTCACCTTTTTCCCTAAAGTCCTGGCCAATCTCTTCTGGTAAATCTGATTATGATAATAAACTTTCAGCCTACTCTCGTCCAGTAAGTTTAAGTGCTGTAGCCTCTGTCGTGCCCATTCGGCCTCCAGAACTTGGGCTTCCATGACCACCCTCAGTGATTTGAGCTCTATCTTAACTGGCAATACTGCTTCCGTTCCGTATACCAGGGAAAATGGTGTAGCGCCTGTAGACGTCCTTACCGTCGTCCTATATCCCCACAGGGCGAAGGGTAGCTTTTCAGCCCAATCTTTATAGGTTTGGACCATCTTGGACAGGATCTTTTTCATATTTTTATTAGCGGCCTCTACTGCTCCATTTGCTTGTGGTCGATAGGGAGAGGATTTATGATGTTCGACACCATACTTCTCGAGGAGCTTCCTGGTTTCCCCCATGAACTGCACCCCATTGTCAGACACTATGTGGTGAGGGAGGCCATATCTGCAGATCAGATTCCTTTCTATGAACTTGGCCATATCCCTTGCGTCAATCTTTTTGAAGGATTCTGCCTCTACCCATTTGGTAACATAGTCAATTGCGACTATGATGTATCTGTGCCCATTGGATGCCGTAGGGCGAATCTCTCCAATGATATCTATCCCCCAAGCAGCGAAAGGCCAAGGTAACGTCAGGTTGTGTAGCTCTGACACTGGTAGGTGTCTCAAGTCTGCGTATTGTTGGCACAACTGGCATTGCTTGACATATTTCGAGCAGTCATTGTCTATCGTAAGCCAATAGAAGCCTTGTCTCATGATCTTCTTAGCCAAGGTCAAACCGTTCATGTGAGCCCCACAGACGCCTGCATGGGTCTCTTCCAACACCTTACGAGCTTCTTTTTCGTTCAAGCACCTGAGCTGGATCCCATCTGATTGTCTTTTGTACAACACCCCTTCTAAGGATATGAACTGAGTAGATAGCTTTCGGATCATCCTCTGGTCTTTCTCAGTAGCTTCCTCTGGAAATTTATTGTTTTCCAAGTAATTCATGATGTCGAAGTACCATGGTTTCCCATCCGCCACTTCTACTTCCATTACAGGCTTGATCTCAAAGCTGGGCTTCTCAGAACTTGAAATCAGCACTGGCTTCATAGCTACTCCTTCAGGATTATCCCACATTGACACTAGGGTTGCCAATGTATCAGCTAGACGATTCTCATCTCTCGGCACGAAGTGGAAGGTGCAAGTCTCAAACTGCCCACATACCTCTTTCAAATATTCAACATAGGGTACCAGCCGCTCTTCTTTTACAGCTCACTCCCCTCGGATCTGGTTAATCACCAAGGAGGAGTCACCAAAGACTTCTATATTCTTTGCCCCCAATGCAGCTAGAGCTTCCAACCCGAAAGTGCATACTTCATATTCGGCTTCATTGTTGGTTGTCTTGTACCTCAGCTTCTTGGCTAGGGGGAGTTTCTCACTATCTGGGGTTGTCAAAATGATTCCAACTCTGGCCCCTTTGTTATTCACTGCCCCGTCGAAGTGTAACTGCCATCCCTGGACAGAAATCGCGACTATACTCTCATCCGAAAAGGTGAACTCGGGAGTGTCTCCTTGAATAGGATGCTCAGCAAGAAATTCGGCTACGGCTCGCCCCTTAATAGTTTTGCGAGTGATGTATTGCACATCAAACTCCTGTAGCAAGAGCAGCCACCTCCCCATCTTACCAAGCAAAGACGGTGCTTCCTGCAAATATCTTAACGGATTCTGCTTGGCCACTGCCTAAACTTTATATGAATGGAAGTAATGTCTCAGTTTCTTTGAGGCCCAAATCACTGCGAGGCAGATTTTCTCTACTTCAGCATATTTTATTTCGTAAGCCAGGAATTTCTTGCTGAGGTAATAAATTGCGAATTCCACCCCAAATTCATCCTCTTGAGCCATCATGGCGCCCACAGAACTGTCCTCTACCGCCAGATACAGGATAAGCAGCTTGATCGGTTGCGACGGCCTTAGCACTGGCGGATTCAACAGGTATTCCTTGATGCTGTCAAAAGCTTTCTGGCAGTCTTCGTTCCAGACCACAGGTTGATTCTTTCTAAGCAGTTTAAAAACAGGTTCACATATTGAAGTGAGTTTGGCAATAAATCGGCTGACATACTGCAACTTGCCCAGGAAACTCCTTACATCCTTCTCTTTTTGTGGCACTGGCATCTCTCTGATGGCCTTCAACTTGTCCGGGTCAATTTCTATTCCCCTCTGGTTGACGACATGTCCCAATAGTTTTCCTGAAGTCACTCCGAAAATGCACTTCTTGGGGTTGAGTCGCAAATTATACTTGTCAATCCTGGTGAAGAACTTCTCTAGAGCTTCAAAGTGGTCCTCCCGGGTAGCTGATTTGACCATCATATCATCGACATACACCTCTACTTCCTTGTGGATCAAATCGCTCAGAATCTTGGTCGCCATCCTCTGGTATGTGGCCCTTGCGTTCTTCAGGCCAAAAGGCATAACTCGGTAGGTGTAGGTCCCCCATTCTGTGATGAAAGCGGTCTTAACCCGGTCAGCTATTTTGTTCAGGATCTGGTTGTAGCCCACATAACCGTCTCCAAAGCTGTACATTGCGTAGTTGGCGGCACTGTCTATCAACACATCGATGTGGGGTAGTGGAAAATCGTCTTTAGGGCAGGCCTTGTTCAGATCTCGATAATCCACACACACTCTGACCTTCCCGCTCTTCTTCGCTACAGGGACCACATTTGCCAACTATGTAGGATACTGCACTTCAACAAGGAACTTGGCTTCAATCTGCTGCCGAATTTCCTCCTTGACCTTGTCAGCCCATTCTGGCCTGAGCCTTCTCAACTTCTGTTTTACAGGCTTATAGTCTGGATAAGTCGGGATAGCATGTTCTGCTACGTCTCGGTCGATTCCCAGCATGTCCTCATAGGTCCAGGCAAAGACTTTTTCATGTTTTCTTATTATTCTCTCAAAATTTTTTCTCTCATAAGGAGTTATATTTGATGCTATTAGAATTTCTTTTGGATTTTCCGAGGTTCCAAGATTAAAAGGCGTTGTATCAGTGGAATCGATGTCAAAAATTGATGGAATATGATCATGTTCATGCATGTCGAAATTATTAGAAACATCGCACAAGTAAGAGAAATCATTTGCCTTATTAATAATATTATAATTGTCATTTACATCATATAAAAGTTCTGGAATAAAAAGACAATCTAAGCTAGAGTCTTCTTCTGCCACTCCAGAGGTTGATGCTGTTGTAGCTTGCCCATTGGCTCCCTGATTCAGCAGAGGCCCTTCAGGTATGTCTGAGGAAATCTTCAAATCCCCCATCTTCATTTCTATTTCTGCTATCTTCTCTTTCGCTTTCAGCCTGGCAGCTATCATCTTCTCGGTAACAACCTCTTCAGGCTCGCATCTGTCCCAAGTAATGCACTGAGTCATGACCTCCTCGTCCCATAAGTCTTCAGCGGACTTGATAAACTCGACATGCCAGTCAAATACATCGTTAAAGATCTCAAATCCGGGGACAATTCTCCCTTTTACCCATTGCGGCTCATCTTCGCCAGTATAAGCACATACTGAGGATGCGGGTACAAAGCTTTCCGAAATGTGAGGGATCTTATCTGCTGTCTTCTTCTTGCCAAAGCCGCCTCTGTACCCCGGACCCTTCCGGTTCTTCTGACCTCGAGTGGTGATCGCAGTCTGCAGCCCTTGAGAGTTTTTGCCCAAACCAGCCCCAGGGAGATAGTGCATCTTCTTCATCATATTAACCACAGCTGGGTTATCCACTGACCCGTGCTCTTCTCTTATCATGGACATGTGGAAGCCACTAAATGGCTGATTTGCAATTTCAAGCGCTGAAACCTGATTCTCCCTGACTGCCCTAATAGTCACTACCTCCCCTTCATGTGGGAACTTTATCATTTGATGCAGCGTGGACGGCACTCCTCCTAACTTGTGAAACCAGGGTCTCCCAAGCAGGGCTGAGAAGTTAGCTGGAATGGGCAGAACCACGAATTCTACTTCCACCTCAATGGGTCCTGTCTTGACCAGGGTCTTAAATGTTCTCGAGGCTTGCCTCCTTGAATTATCATAGGCTGTGATAGTTAGATCTGATCCACTGAGCATATCCTCATTTAAACCAAAAGCCTGAAGAGCTATCAGAGGGCACACATTGATAGAAGACCCATCGTTCACCATAACGCAAGCGGTGTGCTTATCGTTAATCTGTGCTTTGATGTACAGGGGTTGGTTATCATTGCGGCCTTCGACCGGTAGGTCGGCATAAAAAAAAACCAAATTTTCCTCTGATCCTCCTTTAACTAAGCCCAAAAGCTCTGATGGGGAAATTGTGGTGGCGACCGTGGCCTCGACCAAAGCCTCTATTACCTTCTGCTTATGAGAAGGGGACTGCCTCAAGAGATCCCAGATGGATATTTGAGCTGCAGTCTTCTTCAATTGCTTAACAATCTGATTCTCTTCTGGCTCTTTTTTCGTTGGCGTCTGCGCTGGTTTCGGTACCCTCGTAATCTCAGGGACCACTCTCCCGCTTCTCGTTACAGCCCCTATCTCTTCTTCGTCTTCATCAGACCTCCACAAATCAAGGTTTATCTCTCCCTCCTCTTCGGCCTCTCCACCGCTCTCGCTGCTTGACCAACAATCAAGGGTCGCCACGACTGCTCTCTCCTTTCTATCCTCAGAATGAGCAACAACAATACTCTTGCTCCCATATAAATCTTGCAGCATGTACCACTCTGGCAAGCTAGATCCAATCATAAACACTGGTGGTGGTACGGCATTATAACCGTGCTTCTTCTCAGACTCCCTCTTCTCAGGGTCAGAAATTTGCTTGCTATCAATCAGGTCTTGGATGGAGTGTCGTAGCGCCTTACACTTGTCTGTTAGATGACCTGAATGTTGATGAAATGCACAGAATTCATTGTCTTTGTGCCCAGGCTTCCTTTGCGTCATAGCAGGCCTAGGAGCTAAGGGCTGCAATTTCCCTTCCTTCATCAACCTTCTCAAGACCCAAGACAGTGGTCTCCCTAAGTTTGAAAACTTCCTCTGGGTAGTTGCTTCAGTAGCAGACACCTCAACTGTTCTTTTGGTGCTACCACTGGGACCAGCCGGCCTACTGGTTCCTTGACCGGGGTTAGCCCTTTTGGCAAAATTATCATTGTTAGCTTTCCGAGCCAAGAACTCTCCCTTCGCTTCAATGGCTATATCCTTGAGAGACTCCCAGTCCTTCAACCCTTTCATCTTCAACCCATCTTTTAAGTACGGGCTTGCGTTCTTGATGAACAAACGGATCTAGTCTTGGGTGGCTTCCTCCGCATCTCCATTACTCGGTTTCGCCAGCGGGTGAGATAATCATGGAAAGATTCCCCGGCCTTCTGTTGGAGCAGTTCAAGATCTTTAAGAGTCACCTCCATCCTGGTGTTGCAATCATACTGTCTCAAAAACTCCTCCGTGAGCAGATCCCAATCCTCTTTGGTCCGACGATCGAGACTATGATACCAGTCGATGGCATGAGCGGTCAGACTCAGACAAAAGTATTCCACTTTCTGCTTCTTAGATAACGTGGTGCCTTCCATGACCAGAGAGTATTGCTTCACATGAGCGGTCGGGTCAGAAGTACCATCAAATTTCGGCACGTCTGGCATCTTGAAGTTGTAAGGAATCGGGTTCTCTCCCTCCAATTCCTTATCCTCTGGGTTCATCCCCTGACCCCTGATCAGCATACGGGCCATAGCTTCAAACCTCTCTTCCATCTTTTTTAAAATGAAATCATCAGTCTGAGGTGCCTTCCCTCTCTCAGATGCAATGCTCATCTTATCATCTTCGATATCCCTATCATCATCAATCCTCAGCACAGGCCTTCTTCTCTGCTCTCCCAAAGCTACTGACCTCAGCTCTACTGGCGGCGGCCGAACAGGCTCTTCTCGTCTCTCAGCTCTTTCTTTCTCTGGCTCATTCTATCTTACGGGAGGAGGAGGAGGATTCTGCGGAGCATTCTATTGTGCCAAGGCAGTCAACATATTCATCATTCTACCCTCGAATTCCTCAAATCGCTGGCCCACTTCTTCCGCGATCATGGCCCTGGTGGTGTCATCCCCTCTAGGCGAGTTTGCCATCTCAGATACAGTACAACTGATCTCTGGTAAGATTTCTGGTATGCCCTCTCTATCTAACAGCTCAGATGTGGGAACTCGGATCAATCGTCCGGTAGGTAATCTAGTCCACCTGGGCAGATCTATGATGGCTGCATGGACAAGGCGTTAGATATGATGCATGGAATGCCTGATGTAATGCATGGTCATGATATGCAACATTCATAGAGCACAAGCAAGCAAGTAGGTCCTTCCACCCTTATTTCTCCCACACACATGGTCGTGCAGTCTCTTTCCTAGGCGGGATTAGCCCAAGGGTCAACGAGGGACCCAATGGACACGCATGGTGCACGGCGAAAAACCGGCAGCATGACACTCCTATGCTAATGTACAAGCGGATGGATAGTGATCGTCATGTATTTAGACGTTCCACAAATTTCGACATGGCCCTACCGGGGCATGAAAGCCTTTGGCTAGGTTACCAAGCGAGACATTTGGACTCACCCAATACATGAGGATCCATACAGCAAGCATGGAATTTAGGGTTCATATCACCTGCGAAAAGTAGCTACGGCCATTACATGAGCTTTGGGCAAGGGAGATGTTACTTTAGGGCTACCCAAGCATGATCCCTGCCGACAGGTCTAGCTCATCACGAGCATAACAACCGATCGGGTCATCATTTTGATATACCATTGAGGTACGAGGCTTGGGCTGGTGATTATCCTTAACACTTCCCCAAATTGAGTGATAATGGGGTCGTGCTTCAGGAACGTACCGGGGCTAAAAGAGGGACCAAACTAGCATATTCTAAGGCTCTAATGAGATGCGAATGCAAATTTGAGAGAAAGCAAATTTATGAATTAAATTTTAATCATAAATGTTAAACGAGGTATTTTCAAATTGAAATCTCGAACCATATCATCCCCAGTGGAGTCGCCACTGTGATGCGCGCCGGATCCCCGTGGCCTCCCATGGGACCGCCCGCTTGAGGGCGATCGGGGCATTTGTGGGTCCGTTGACAGCTTGCAATAAATCGCAAGTGCGTTTATGTTGGGCAACAAGGAGGTTTCATGGAGTCGCCACCCAATAGAACATTGGAAAAGTTTCTCTCGCCTCGGAGAGCCTAAGACTGCGCTTAGTATCCATTTTGGGCCAGCCAGAGGGGTATTGGAAGGTAAACCTCTCGCCCTAAGGAGCCTAGGATTAGCGCTAAAGTCTTGTGGCACAAAAAGTTGTCTTGGAGGGTAGACCTCTAGCCCCTTTGAGCCCAAAGACCAGAGCTGGGTCCGAGATTTCTCATCTATTTCTACCTCGATTATTTTATGATCAAATTTTAATTATCATTAATTCGCTCTCTCTCCACACGATGCAATTAATCGAAGGCGCATTTATTCATATTTGGAAAGCCGAAATGGGCAAGTAAATAGCGAAAATTAGAAATTACAATAATACAAGGAGCAGAATACAACTCCCTTTTGTAAATGTGCAATACATACACGAATCGGGGCATTGCTTATTTTGAGGACTTTGGTCCTCGCATGCACCATTATTAAAATTGGATGTTTTTTATTGTGATGATTTTTATTGGATAAAAATAGGACATTGGGTCCTTATCTTGGTAAAAACCTCATTTTATTGAATATAAAACATTGATCCATTTTTATACTTAACGAGATACAAAAAGGGTATATCCATGTACATGAAATAATTAATGAATAAACGAATAAAGAAAATGACCAAGAAGGTTAGGAAACTAAACCGGACAAAATCCTCCGAGTATGGTAGATAGCCTCTCAAGCTCAAGATGGTCCAAGAAAATTAATATACACTCACAGAAAGTTAAATGATGTCAATATATATAAACTCAACATAAATAAAGTCAAAAGAACTTGAAAGATATGGAAAAGATTTGAAAACGTGAGAACAGGACCCAGCGACGGCCTTTCTTAGGTGACTGACGGGCGTCAGTTAAGTTGACTGACATGTCTGTCGGTCACTCAAGAAGAAGAGCGTCTGTGAGTGGGGTGACCGACGGGCGTCGGTGATGAAGATGACCCGTCGGTCACCACTGTCTCCGAAAAAAAAAGTAAAAGAAACTCTTTTTAAAGCCAAAAAGAGGTTTTATCACAAAATGAGATAAAAAGAGTCAAAAAAAAAAAGAAAAATAATGACAAAAATTGGAAGAAGAAACAAAATAAGTAGCAAAGATGAAATTATATGGAGAATGAGTCCGGAATATTTACCCTCAGATAATGCTTAAGTGAGATTCTTGTGTCGATTAGAGCCCCGCGTGTTCCACGAGAAGCAAGATGAAGGATCAAAAAAAGGAAAATGGATTATTTCCTCCTTAACCCCTCAAAAGATTGACTTTGAAATCAAAATCTAAAGAAAACTAATTAGTTTTAGTTTCTTTTCAATGATTTAATCCTTTAATTAAAAGAAATTCTTTGGTGAATGTGTTTGCTGGAAGAGAGAGAAAATGTGCTTGAATTTTGGCAGAGTTTCCCCTCTTGAAAATTTTTGGAACCCCTTTTGAGTGAAAATCCGTAGCTTTTATAAGCCAGGCACGACCGACGGGCGTCGGTGTATGGAGGCGGGCGTCGGAAGAATCCTTCTGACACAAGGATTCGTCCGATGGCCCTGCCACTTCTACCGACGGGCGTCGGAAAGGTTGCGTGCTTCGGGAAATCAGGCGGCGCTCTGACAGAGGAGGTGCCTTCCGACGGGCGTCGGAAAATACCACAGGCCATCTGTGACCCTAAGTGACGGGCTGGCCTCACAGACGGGCTGGCCGTCTGTGGAGGAAAATATACCTTTTTGACTCGAAAATTCCTTGTATTCTCCCCCTCTGCCTATGAAAGGTGAAAAGACTCATTTCTCATGGAGCATGGGGCTAAAACCTCCAAATCGAAACCATTTATACAGGCTCGGATACTGGTTTCATCATAGGGTAATCTCTGATCCGGACCGCTCCGGGACACGGTGCTTACACCAGTACTATTTAAACCGAAATCGCAACTTTTTCTTACGTTCTAAGTTTAATTCCTCATAAAAATGAATCCATAATTCTTAAAATATATTCATTAGACTCCAAGAATATTTTTGGGTCAATCGGAAACCATTACTCGATCTAGTAATTATTTATTAGTCCGATAATCCAATTTTTCAGTGTCACCAAAAATTAATTTTTCATTACCATATGATTCTACTCATCAATACGAGTACGTTCATATTTTCAGATTATTTTTTAAGGTACGTAACATTTTCTACGGTCCAGTCAAACTCTCAATCAACCTAGTCATTATTTGAAACGAAACCGTGATTTTTTCGTATTTTCGAATTTTTGAGGCTTATTTGATCTCATTTTTACTCCAAATTTTAACTCCGAACTCATCATGACTTATATTTTTCAATAGTCAAATAAAATATTTTTCATTTTCGGGTATACTTTTTGCCCCGAAAGCACTATTCACTATTGGGGGATACTATTCACGGCTAATCCGATATTAAGGCCATTACACTCCATTTGTAATGAGATATGATTTATTATATACTCAGAAGATAGAAGAGAAAAAATAACTTGATCCATAAATGAATTGTGCGGGTTAATTGGTTGGGTTATATAATAACCCATAACCCATATAAATATTTTGTAAATTTTAGAATGGGTTGCAAGAGTTATAATAATCCATTAAAATTATGAAAAAATGGGTTAGACGGGTTGGTTTAAACGGTTTGGACGGGTTATACCACTTTTGAACACCACTAATATAGACTGTGTAGAGAGAGATGCTATTTGAGAGAGTTTAAATGTGTTATCATTAGAGGCATTAACAAGTCCCTAAACAATATTGTTCACAAATCACTATAACTAAGTGATTGAGACCATTTGAGCGTGCCGGGAGATGGGTGGTTTAGCCATAATGATTGATAGTTGCAATGGAAAGTCTTGGTGACAGAGACAATGTCAGACTAGGGTGGCATGTAGCTGTGAAGACACTACATATAAGCTCGAATGTTGAGTTAGGTAGCTTGGGCTTTAGCTACATGGGTCGAAAAGTGTGGTTTTCATGTATAGTGTGTTATCGTCAACAAATATGGCATCCATTAAGTGCATGGGATCATTGTTTTATTATTATTACTCAATTCGCTTCACTCAATTTGACAATTTTTAACTTATTACACGTATCAAAAAATCATTAACATCAATTCTATAATTTTTTTTAATAATTTATTAGAATATCTTTTTATTAATTATCTCTACCATTATATATCCTCACTCTATCAATTATTTTTAGAGCATACATAATGGCAAAATAGAAAAATATATAATTAATATTTTTTTTTGAAATTTGCAAATTGTTAATTTAAGAAGAAAAATCCTTAAAAATTGTTAAATTGAGTGCAGCTAGGGAGCGTTACGGGTTTCTTTTTAGTTTGGTGTGAAAATAGGAAAAAATAGGCATAGTGGTGCTACAGGAAAAGTATTTGTGAAATTGGTGTGCCGGAAAACGGCACTCATGTTTGCCGTTTTTCGAAATGGTGGGCCCTCGCAGGAAAATCGAAAATTTGCCAGAAAACGGCACACATTGGTGCCGTTTTCTGGCAATATGTAATAAAATATGAGTCAGAAAATGGCAAGTAATCTTGCCATTTTCTGACTCTCACGTCAGAAAACGGCACCATTAAGTGTCGTTTTCCGACGTGCAGCAAACGGCACCACTTGGTGCTGTTTTTTGACCCCAATTCACCCTACACCACACATTTTCTGACATTTTAAATTACCGTATTCTGCACTGAATTAGACCCGTGAAAATAATTCACGGGTCTGAAAAATTTCCATGTCTTTATAAACCTACACCTTTCGATATATTTTACTCTTCGGTTTCTATTGTTTAAACGTTGCTCCTGCCTTTATTCAGCATTTCAATTAACTATTGCTTATTTACTTATATAATTTTCATTTAGTCTTAATACTTGAAATAGAGAATTCGCTGGTGCTGCAGTCAAAGAAAGAAAAAAGGTATGATTATGTAAATAAAGTATAAAATAATAATGTTAATATCATGTGAGTATATGGGGTTAATTACTTCGGTGGTCACTGAACTTTAAGGGTTGCAACGATTTGGTTACTAAACTTCAATTTGTAACAATAAAATAATACATCTATTATTTTGTAACCAAAAAATCAAAATGATCGAAAATTCGGTTTCGGCAGCAAACGGGAGCTGCTTGAAGACAGTGAAAATTGATTCTTTTTAACCATAAAGCCACGTCGGCTCCATGTCAGATCCGACGTGGCAAAAAATTTAACGTTTATTTTGCTAATAGGTCAGGTTCCGGTTACCATTTCCGATCATTTTGATTTTTTGGTTACAAAATAATAGATGTATTATTTTATTGTTACAAATTGAAGTTTAGTGACCAAATCGTTGCAACCCTTAAAGTTCAGTGACCATCGAAGTAATTAACCCTGAGTATATGCATAATAATTTTATTGTAATGTGTTAATAGTAGGTGCAAGAAAAACTGAATTGAAGTCACAAGCGTAATTTGGACAGGTAAATTTGTTATTGTTTTTATTGTATGAAATAAGTTTTGTATGAATGAATTATGAAAGTTATCGATTATATATTATTGTTTAGTTAATTGAATGATTTTTTAACTACAAATATGTTTAATGCTAGGGGATAAAAGCGTTGATTTGTTGCCTTACATTAAGTAGCATGTATTAAATTATAATCACAATTTGAGCAGGTTAATATCTCAAGTTCTATATCTTATTTGTTTGTATGATAAAAATTATGTTTGAATAGGATATGATAGATATCGATTATATATTATGGTATAGTTAGTTGCAATAATTTATAATCTTGAATATGTGTAAAGTAATGTGACAAAATTATTAGATGATTTAAAATAAATAAAAATTATTGCAAGGAATAATTTAAGTTAAGAGGGAAATGAAAACATGTGGGTAGTATGTAAAGTTCGATGATGTTGAAATTATTGATTAGTTGAAAACTATAAAAAAATTATATGTAGGAGGACGAAAATGTCGATTCCAGCCATATTTATATTACATATCGGGGGGCAGTCAATATGGGGTACGGCAGGTTATCAGTATGATACATCAAGCTCATCAGGACGGTCGAGGCGAATGAAACTTAGAAATAAACCGACATTTCAGGAACTTATTCATAAAATTTCAGTGAAATTGGATCTATCTGTTGATTTGAGGGTTAATAGAGTAATATATAAGTGTCATGTAAACAGTCAGGGCTCGTATTCTTGGGCACTTATGGATGTTACGGACGACGACGACATAGATCAAATATATGAAAATTTTGTACTATTTCCTGGATATACGGTGGCGGAGTTAATTATTGAAACCGAAAAAATCCTGATTGGGGATGAACAGAATGTGGCTAGTGGATTTGATAACATGAATAGGGGTACTGATGGAGATCCAACTACAACCGGGGGTGAGAGAAATGTATGTAATGAAGAGGTCAATGTTGGGTGCGGTAGTGGGACCGTCTTTGGTGTACAGTGTGAGGAGCTTGCACAGAGGGAAGTGAATGATGATTTGGATACGATAGAAGCAAGTCCAATAAGAGAGTTTAGAGGGCCAATAAGAGAGTTTAGAGCGTAGAATGAACTTAATATTGGGTCCAGTTCAAGGGCCGAATGTAGAGACGGTGCAAGTAGTGACATAGTTGATACTGATAATGGGTACATTTCGCCCAATGTTGATCCGGAGGAGGACGACCAGGAGATTGACTTGAATGATGCTTTTGAAGAAACCGGTATTAGAGCAGTTGGCCAAGTCAGCACAGGTTGCCCAACCCATGTTTCAGAAGAAATACAGAATATGAATATTAACGATGTCAGATATGTTGTGGATGACATGTCAAGATTTTAATTTCCATCAGTGCACCATACAAACGCAAATTTCGCGGAAGCGGAGATTCACACGTCGAATGATTTACCAATGGGGAGGTGGGACGGTGTATCTGAATTTTGCAAAGGCTTGATGTTCACTTCAAAAGATGAAGTCAAGGCATGTGTGAAGAAATGGTCAATTTTGAACAATGTTTCTTACAAAGTTGTGGAATCGAAGCCATCATTTTGGGTGGTTTGCTGCTCAAGAGCAGATGAAACGGGCTGTCAGTGGAGGTTACGTGCCATGAAGAAGAGGACATGTGACAACTGGATAATCAGTGTGTACAAGTCATCACACAGCTGCACATCATCAATGGTTTCTCAGCAGCACAGACAGTTAGACACGCAGCTAATTTGTGACTGTATCATGGAGATGATAAGCGCAGCCCCCGATCTGAAAGTTAGTGTTATAATAGCCGACATGATGAGCCGGTTCAACTATGAAATATCGTACAACAAGGCTTGGTATGCGAAGACAAAGGCGCTGGAAGAAATTTTTGGCAAATACGAGGACTCATACGGTAAGTTGCCAGTTTATCTGAAATCAATGGAAAGGTACAATCCCGGATTCTGCTATGAATTTGTTGTTGATGAATGTGTGCAACAAAATTGTACGCAATTCAGAAGACTATTTTGGACTTTTAAGCCATGCATTGATGGGCTGCCACATTGCAAGCCGGTGTTGCTAATAGACGGGACGTTCATGATGGGGAAGTTTCACCAAACCCTTTTGATTGCCAGTTCTATTGACGGTAATAATTTTCTATTCCCGACAACATTTGCAGTTGTTGAGGGCGAAAATAAATCTAGCTGGTCGTGGTTCATGACATGCATCAGACGTAATGTCACGAAACATTCTGGGATAACAGTAATTTCCGATCGCCATGCCGGCATTATGTCATTATTTCGTGATGAAACTAGTGGGTGGAAGGAGCCTTTCGCATTCCATCGTTATTGTCTACGACATTTCGTGTCCAACTACAATAGCGCACACCGTAACCCCAAAATCAAGGACATGTTGTATTCAGCAGGTACGTCGAAAGTATAGTATTCATATACAAGTATACTATTCAACATTCATAAGAATGTTTATATTTATTTTTATTTTAAAAATTGCAGCTAGCAAATTTCAGCGGAGAAAATTCTTCAAAATAATGGCCAAGATAAAGGAACTCGATGATGACTCATACAATTGGGCCATGCAAAATAATTTGGAAAAGTGGACATTATCGCATGATAATGGGCACAGATATAGAAACGCCACCACTAATATTGCGGAAAGTGTTAACAGTGCGTTGAAGGGCATACGGATGATGCCAGTTTGTAGTGTGGTTGATCACGTTTTTGCGCGACTGGTAAAATATTTCGATGACAGAAGGACAATGTATCGTGCCCAGATGGCTGCGGGTAATAGGTACACTGCACGATGTGTGCAGGAGATGAACAGACGCGCTCAAAAGGCTACAGGTCATAGAGTTCAAAGTTTCGACAGACGTGTTGGTATTTTTGTAATCAGGACAAGAAATCAACAGAGCCAGCGGAAAGGGAATAACTCGCACTCAGTTAATTTGGATTGCAGAATGATAATTGTGAAATTAATGATATTTTTAGTGTGTTTTTATTTATTTATTTAAGTTAATTTAGTATTTATTTGGTTGAATTATAGTTGAATTAGTTAATTTTATATTTTAGAGTTTAATTGTTGATTTTGGTATTTTTCAGGATTAAAATAAAGGAAAAAGGATTTAATTGAAAATAATGCTAAGTTTGGATCAATTTGGTAATTCTCAGATTTGTGGAAGTCAAAGAATGGAATAAAGTGCATGTGCATAATGCACGGGAGTGCAAATTCTCACATGGCCAAGTGATTGTTATTTGCTTAATGCATGGGAGTGCAAATTTTCACATGGCCGTGCAGTTACAAGTAGAAAATTCAACACATTTTGATGACTTTTTCAGCCAGCGTTTTCATAAATTCAAGATCTACCAAATTTCCGAAGAAAAGAGAAAATCCTTTTCCCATTTACCGACCGAAAAGAATTTTGGCAATAAGAAGTCAGAAAGAATACCAAACCAGGGGAGAGTTTTTGCTGGAACGAAAAAGGAAGAACTGAAGATTTAGATTTTAAAAGATAGTTTTTTTTAGTTAGTTTTTAGTTTGTATTTTCTTATTCTTTCCTTTAGGCTAGACTTAGGATTATTTTCTTTTAATTTCCAGCAACAATTTATTTTATTTTCATGTTTTAATTTTCCTTTTAAATTATGTTTAGCTTAGATTTAATTTTGAATTGCAATTTCCTTCTTAAATAATCTAGATCAATTTAGTTTAAATCTAGATTTTGGGGATTCAAGTGGATTCGAAGGTTGAAGAACAAGAACTTCAAGATCTATTTTCTCTCTCATCAAGGGTGTATTCTAAACTCTAATTTTCCATCTTTTATGTTTATATTCTTGATGATAGAGTAGTTAATCATGCTTGGGAGTTCTTGAATCGTATTTGTATTTTGGATATTTGGATTTAATAAATATTTTCATGTTTTCTTTTATTCCTCTTGTTATATATTGTTTTGCAATTATAATGATGATTGGAGCTAAATCCGAAAATTGTTGTTTGTGCAAATGCTCTGTTCTTTTAATATTAGCATATATATTTCCAGCTTAATCCATGGATATGGTAGGTTGGTTTGTGGGTGTTGATGTTATTAGATTAAGAATAGTGAGGAATAAATAGGTTTGAGATAACTTAATCCAGGGATGGTAGGTTGTCTTAGATCTAGGATTTGGTAACCCGCACTTAAGCTAATTAATAGACTTAATCCAGGGATGGTAGGTTTATTAATTAGAATAGCTTAATCCATGGATATGGTAGGCTTGGGTTCATTTGGGTTGTCCAGAATTTCATGTTATATTGTTTTACCAATTTTCAGTTACATTTATGATGATAGAATTTCCTAAGCATTCAATTTCATCCTTGAGTAATTTCTTGATGACCAATTTTATATTTAATTGTTAATTTATTTTCTTGCTTAGCTTAGTTTTTCTCCACCAAACAAATTGGGGACATCTCAAATTCACTCATCTATAGATATTTAACTGGACAATCCTTTTTCCCTTGGGTACGATAACTCGGGGTCCTAAATATACCCCACTTTATTACTTGTCGATTCGGTACACTTGCCGAGGACCCGTCAAGTTTTTGGCGCCGTTGCCGGGGATCGCGGTGTTGTTTGTTTTATATCTTTAGTTGAGTTAGTTTGAGGTTTTTATTTTTCTTTTTATTTTAATTTGGTGTTTATTTTTGCAGGAAAATTTTGAGACATTTTCAAAATGATGCAAGATAGTGATCAAGATTATGAGTTGTTCCTTTTGCGAAAACAAGTGAATGATATGATGAGGGAGATGCAAGAGTTACGAAAAATGTATTCAACTTCACCAGTCACCTATTCACCGTCTTTTGAAGATCCTCACTCTTCATGTGTATCACAAGAGTATCACTTTTTCCATATCGAACGTCTTTCAAACTACAATTATTGTAGAGAGAGGGAATACCAAGCAGAAAGGAGAGAGTTGCAGGCTACAATCAACGATCAAGAGGAGAGGATCAAGGCTCAAGGGGATTTATTAAAGAGTCAAGCATTGGAGATCCAAAATTTGGAATCCAAGTTAGAAATTTTAATTGTCTCTCCGAGTGATCAAAAAGATGGTGGTGAATTGAGTCATGCACCTATAGAGATTAATGAGAATATTGAAACTTTTGAGGATGGGTTGCATGAAGAAGAAAAGGAGCCAATTATTGTTGAAGATAAATCTTGTGTTTCTTTGGAAACTAATTTCAATTTTTCTTTGCAGGATAGTGCACCAAAGGAGCAAGAGTTGAATGATTCTCAAATGGAAGCACTGACTTCAGTCCATTTGAAGGATTTATTTAGGCTTGAAGAGCCGGTGGAGTTCGTTTACAGTGAACCCAAGGTGGAGTCATACTTCATCGAAGACATGGAATTTCCCACCTTGGTAACTTTGGATGATTTTCTCCTACTGATGGGGGAAAATGAAGAGCAAAAACTGGAAAGACCATTATTTGGTTCACAAGCTCGTCCACCCGAGAGTGAAATGAGTCGAGCTGGGACTCAATAAACCAGAACTTATATTTTTCTTAACCCTTCCTATTTAATTTTCTGTGTTTATGTTTTAATTTTTAATTACTAGTTGTTTGTATTTCTTGTGTGTTTTTAGTTAGTTTAAATTTTTCTCAATAGATTCATGAACTACAAAGATACAAAGTTGAAGCAAATTGGATTGCAGAGTCTGGACATATGCATGATAAAAGTTTTTAAAGCAGGGCATTAGTTTGAGTTTTTTTTTTTAATGCATTAATAGATAGATGTGTGCTTCAATTAAATTAAGGAGTTAAAAAAAAATAATAATAATAAAAAAAAAAAAATAATAAAAATAAAAATAAAAAAATCAGAAGCATTGTAGGTTAATTTACCAATTTATTTTGCATTTGTTGAATTTTTAGCATTAGAATTTTTTTTAGAAGTCACAGAGATAAATTAACCAGGCGCGTGAGAAATCACCCAGCCACGCAAGGGAATGCCTGGCCGAGTGAGGTCATGCGCAGCCGCGCATAGGAATCACCCAGCTGCGCAAGGAAATGCGCAGCTGAGGAAGGCCATGCGCAACCGCGCATGGAAAGGCGCAGCCGCGCATGTCACATGCGCAGCCGCGCATAAAACATGCGCAGCCGCGCATGTCTCATGCGCAGCTGCGTAAAAGACATGCGCAGCCGCGCATGTCACATGCGCGGCTGCGCATCTCACTTGCGCGGCTGCGCAAGTGAAGGGCAACTCCCCCCTCCCTCCCTCACGCAGCCGCGCGTGTGTGCTGCCCCCTTGCCCCTTTTATTTATTTGTTTCTCTTTTATTTCCTTCAGCCTTCTGTTTTACTCTCTCCATATACCCACGGCAGTGCATCCCCTTCACACACCATCACTACATAAACCTCCTTTTCTCAAATTTCTTGCATCATTCCACTCCATTTCATTTTAAGTAAGTGTTTTTCTTTAACTATTGCTCCTTAATTTGATTAATCATTTCCATTTTTACTTTATTATTTGCTCTTAATGTACATGATTTGGGTTAATTTCAACTTGCCATTTAAATCTCATTTTAAATTCTTTTGGCAAACTTATTTCTTGTGTGCTTAATGTGCATGTACATGTTGCTTAGTTTGAATTTTGGTAGCGAACGCACCTTAATTTGGCTTCCAAATTCACTGTCAAACATGTGCACACCACCTGTTCGATGAAATGCCCCAATCAATTTTTTTTCTTTTCTATTTTATTCATGGTTTCTCATTTTGTTCCGTATCTCTACCTTGTGATTTTAATTTGCTATTGATCAATTTTCATTTCAAATGAAAAAAAAAAAAAAAAAAAAAAAAAAATTGAAAAAAAAATTAAATAAATAATAATACTAATAATAATAAAATTTACTTCTGCTTGTGTTTTCTCATTTACAGTTTTTTGCTCAATTATCTGCATTCCGATTCTTCTATTTCAATATTGCATCTGTTAGTTGCTTGCTATTATTCTGATTAAATTTTATGTTGCCATTTTGCATGCTAATAATTTTTTTTTTTATTTTCACAGTGGCACCTAAAAAGGCGAAGAACACTGAAGCCTCAAGCTCTTCTGGCACTCATATACCTTCTTATGTCAATCCAGAAAAATCTGACATGTATGAGTATTTTAGCACGTGCCAATATGTCCAACCAGCATTTCTCAGTCGTTTTTATCTGCATGTTCCTGTTGGAGATCTTTGGACAGAGATATTACCATTGATTCAGGGCATCGGCTGGGAACAGTTTATGGAGCATAAGGTGCAGGTATTTCCAGATCTTGCTCGGGATTTATTATACTCTTTTGAGTGTCATTTTGATGGAGATAGAAATGCTTCTGGCACTATTAAGTTCCGGCTGGGTAAGAAAGGTTATTCAATGTCATTTAAGAAATTTTCACAGCATTTAGGATTCTCACCTGATGCATTGGTAGAGCTTCCTAATGCATCTACTGAGGAAAATTGGGAAAAAATTCGAGATCCATTAAATGCTGAGCCGTGGAGAGGTGGTAAGCTTAAAGTGCATGCACTTCGGGATCATGCTTTGAGAATTATTCACAGATTTCTATCACGAAGTATATATAATAATCTTCAAAGCCTGAGTTCACTTAATGCTTCACAGATTATGTTACTTAGGTGTATGGTGGATGGTATTCCTATTAATGGCTCTTTGCTTATAGCACAGCGGATTCAAGATTTACAAAAGTGTTCTTCAAATATTCCTGCTGTTTCCATCGGTTGGATAGCAACCGTTTTGGCTGAGGCTGTTAATTATACTCGTTCTTTTGGCGATCCACTTGATGGTGACATAGCTTATATTGATAATGTCATGCTTAAACGCATGAAGATTTGGAAAACAAAGCCAAGATGTCACTGGACAACTCGAGAGGAATATCTGAGAGAAAATGGCATACATATTTATGAGAATCCAGGAGCGCCAAATGATAACCGAGGTGATGATGAGCCAGCAGCGGTTCCACCAGCTCAGACAGCCATGCCATCTGATTTAGAAGATCACCTTAACCGACTTAGCAGCAGGATGGACCACCAGCAGATCCGCTTGGATAGGATGCAGGGGAGGATGGATACCATGCAGGATACTATTGTTGAGGTTAAGCAGACCATGGAGAAGTTCGTGCATGATTTCTGGACACGTTTTCCTCCACCACCACTCCCACCACCTTAGATGGCTTACTACATTTGCTGTGGACAGCAAAATTTTTTGATGGGGGTAGAGCTTGTTCAGTTAAGCTCAATCTTGGTTCAGGAAGTAAACATATCTTACCCCTTTATTGTTCATGAATCTATATTCTGTTTAGTTATTTTGATGTTTTTATTTTTATTTTTATTTTTTAATTTTTATTTTTTTTAGTTTGATGTTTTGTAGTTTTGTAATAACTTTTTACTCTTAGTTTAATGAATGGTAGTTGCTTTAGAATTTTCTAGTCTTGCTTAGAAATAAAATTAGTTTCTGATTATCATTTAGTTTACAATAAAACTTAGTTTGCTCCTGTTATTCCTCAAATATTGAACATATTGAACTTGAATTTAGAATGTACAATTAAGGATTTTTGCTTAGCACGAGAACAAACATGTTGTTTAATGAATTTTTAGCTAGATTAATATTCAACTTGACTTATATTTGTTAGTTTCTACTCTTTGAGCACAAAAGGCCAGTTTTTAAACGAAAAAGAAAGAAAAAAATGCATAAAATAGTTGAGCAAGGAATGTTAGAGCACTAGAACCTTCCTCATCACCCTTCAAAGCATACAAACAACTCAATTCAACTTAGAAAGTGATCTAGGCAATATTTTCTTGTTTAACCATATTTTGACCTATTTTCCTACCCTTTTTATACATTAATCCTTGTTAGCCAAGTTGAGCTTAATGAGATATGCTAAAAGCGTGTCAATTTTTATTTTTTTATACCTGTTCAAATTACCATATAGCTTAAAAAACCGTTTGCCTACCTTTTATAGAGTTGCCACTCTAGGATGGGGTAGATTAACAGAAAAAGGATTGATGGGTATAGTGAGAATGTTATTTTCAAGGATTATGGCTGAAGTCAAATAATAGTGGAAATTATATCTTGTAACTATCCAGAGTATCGTTGTATTGCTGTAAGCATATATAAAAAAAAAAAAAAAAAAAAAAAAAAAAAAAAGAAAAAGAAGTTGAAATTCAAAATAATATGCAATGCAAAATCTTAAGTGTGGGGTACGTACAAGGGACAATCAGTAATGACTTCTAAAAAAGGGTATAAATTGTGAAAGTGAGAAATTTTAAATATTTTTCTCTCATAAGAGCTGTGAATTATCAAAAGTTAAACAAGTTGAGTTCTATATTGATAAGTTAATGGGAGACACTTTAGAATTGTTAGTCTATTTTATCTTAGAGTGGCTATTTTATTGTTTGATCTTTTATCCATTTTTTGATAACTAATACCTTAACCCCATTACAACCTTTGAAAGACCTAAGTGATTTTAAGTTTTGTTTTTAAGTTGTTCAGCAGAGATGACTTTCGGGTTCCGGTGCTAAAGGAGAGGCCTATGGTGTTTCTAGAGTTTCAAGTGCGAAACTATTTGTACACTTGAGTGTACATTCATTCTAAGCTTGGTTATGAGTTGCATTGGTGTTTTGATTTTTAAATACTTAAAATGTTTTGGTCTTGCACACACACAAAGAAACTAACTTAATTTGCCTTGTTGAATTAATTGTGGTTGAAATTTTGTTAAGTGCTTTTGTTAAATTGCTAAGCATGATTCTAAATTACATGATTCTTTATTTCAGTTTAATTATTTTTTGGAGTTGGATTGTTCTAATTTGCTCGGGGCGAGCAAAGTCTAAGTGTGGGGTATTTGATAATTGTGAAATTAATGATATTTTTAGTGTGTTTTTATTTATTTATTTAAGTTAATTTAGTATTTATTTGGTTGAATTATAGTTGAATTAGTTAATTTTATATTTTAGAGTTTAATTGTTGATTTTGGTATTTTTCAGGATTAAAATAAAGGAAAAAGGATTTAATTGAAAATAATGCTAAGTTTGGATCAATTTGGTAATTCTCAGATTTGTGGAAGTCAAAGAATGGAATAAAGTGCATGTGCATAATGCACGGGAGTGCAAATTCTCACATGGCCAAGTGATTGTTATTTGCTTAATGCATGGGAGTGCAAATTTTCACATGGCCGTGCAGTTACAAGTAGAAAATTCAACACATTTTGATGACTTTTTCAGCCAGCGTTTTCATAAATTCAAGATCTACCAAATTTCCGAAGAAAAGAGAAAATCCTTTTCCCATTTACCGACCGAAAAGAATTTTGGCAATAAGAAGTCAGAAAGAATACCAAACCAGGGGAGAGTTTTTGCTGGAACGAAAAAGGAAGAACTGAAGATTTAGATTTTAAAAGATAGTTTTTTTTAGTTAGTTTTTAGTTTGTATTTTCTTATTCTTTCCTTTAGGCTAGACTTAGGATTATTTTCTTTTAATTTCCAGCAACAATTTATTTTATTTTCATGTTTTAATTTTCCTTTTAAATTATGTTTAGCTTAGATTTAATTTTGAATTGCAATTTCCTTCTTAAATAATCTAGATCAATTTAGTTTAAATCTAGATTTTGGGGATTCAAGTGGATTCGAAGGTTGAAGAACAAGAACTTCAAGATCTATTTTCTCTCTCATCAAGGGTGTATTCTAAACTCTAATTTTCCATCTTTTATGTTTATATTCTTGATGATAGAGTAGTTAATCATGCTTGGGAGTTCTTGAATCGTATTTGTATTTTGGATATTTGGATTTAATAAATATTTTCATGTTTTCTTTTATTCCTCTTGTTATATATTGTTTTGCAATTATAATGATGATTGGAGCTAAATCCGAAAATTGTTGTTTGTGCAAATGCTCTGTTCTTTTAATATTAGCATATATATTTCCAGCTTAATCCATGGATATGGTAGGTTGGTTTGTGGGTGTTGATGTTATTAGATTAAGAATAGTGAGGAATAAATAGGTTTGAGATAACTTAATCCAGGGATGGTAGGTTGTCTTAGATCTAGGATTTGGTAACCCGCACTTAAGCTAATTAATAGACTTAATCCAGGGATGGTAGGTTTATTAATTAGAATAGCTTAATCCATGGATATGGTAGGCTTGGGTTCATTTGGGTTGTCCAGAATTTCATGTTATATTGTTTTACCAATTTTCAGTTACATTTATGATGATAGAATTTCCTAAGCATTCAATTTCATCCTTGAGTAATTTCTTGATGACCAATTTTATATTTAATTGTTAATTTATTTTCTTGCTTAGCTTAGTTTTTCTCCACCAAACAAATTGGGGACATCTCAAATTCACTCATCTATAGATATTTAACTGGACAATCCTTTTTCCCTTGGGTACGATAACTCGGGGTCCTAAATATACCCCACTTTATTACTTGTCGATTCGGTACACTTGCCGAGGACCCGTCACAGAACTTGCGAATGCGGTAAGTTTCAGGGGACAAAAATGCCCTGCAATTTTTTATTCATTCTTACAAAATACTCCCCCATTGTCATTCCATTCTCAATTCGGCTGCAATACAAATCATCCCATTTTCGCTTTACTATTGCTTTGGCCAAATCACTCATCATGGCTCTTGGGGCTAAGACCAATTGCACCATCTATAATATCAAATTCACATTAATAAACTCACATTGCAATTTTATTATGCTGCATTATTTAACATTCTTATATTTTTACATTGTTATATTATAGGTTTTCCAAATTCATTTTCGGCGATATTGTGTCGAAAAATTACTTAACCTATTCCACGAACCTATATTACACGTTTATTATATTTTCCAGCAATGACTTTATTTTTTTAAAATAATAATCAACGAAATCTTACCTTCAAAATGTTGATTAAAAATTAATTTTTCCAATCAAAACCTCCTGCATTTTGAAAAATAAATTTATATTAGTCAAATTAATAATAATAACGTTATAATATTTTCTACTTCAGCATCAAAAACTTATTGAAATATTTAGATCAACCTCAACCAAACATATTAAAATAACAATATATTAAATACTAATACTTTCATGCCATTTTACCTAACAATTAAAATGTTATCTCACAACTATAATATTATATAATATTACAAATAACCAAATACTTAACTGCAAAATACCGAACAAAATAGTATTTCTCAATATCACCCGCTTGCAATTTCATAAATAAGTTTATGTTAGTCAAAATCATTACATTAGTGTATTAATATTTTTTATTTCGGCCATTTAAATTACATATTATTTTTACCTCACTATTATACAATAATATTCTAATGCTCAAATAATAGAATACAATAATATTCTTTTATTACAGTTTACCTAACAATGAAATTATTATTTCACAGCTCTAATATTATCGATTACTAATTTCACGAAATATTAAACTTCACAACACTTTCAAAAACTTTTTACAAATAGCAAAATAACTTATGCAACGAAATAAGAAACTTACCTTTGTTCTTCAAGCTTGTAAACGTATGTATGCAAACCACAGATAGCTTCTTATAGGCAAAATTATATAAAAAAAAAAAAATTCCTTTTTTCCCGGTCAGACCCGTGCATGGCAGAGGACACGGGTCTGTTATGGCTGCAGCGCACAGTATTTCCCGTGCGCTGTAGCCGCGTGGGAATAGTATTCCCTGTCAGAAAACGGCAAAATTTATTGCCGTTTTCTGACCGGCCCCAGCAGGGCAGAAAACGGCACTAGAAAGTGCCATTTTCTGTCTTCATAATCTGACCCCCTCAGGCGCAAAACGAAGCCAAACGACGCCGTTTTCCAAAGGAGACAAAAAAAAATTAATAATTTGCCAGAAAACGGCACAAATATTTGCCGTTTTCTGGCAAAATCACCTCTCCCCCCATGGGCCCCGCCATTTCGAAAAACGGCAAACATGAGTGACGTTTTCCGGCACACCAATTTCGCAAATACTTTTCCTGTAGCACCACTATGCCTATTTTTTCCTATTTTCACACCAAACTAAAAAAAAACCCGAGCGTTACTCCATCCATTCCACTATATGTGACTTTTTTAGCAAAATTCAAATTACATTTATCAGATATTTTTAGACTTCCAATTAAATTTGATTTTCTTTTACTAATTTTACCTTTATCTCTTAATTCTATAATTATCAACGTAATGAGAATTTTCAAATCATTTAACACAGTCTTACTCTAAACAACTGTCCATCTTTTACTCTTTCTTTTTCCAATATTCATTTTTTCAAATATGAAGTATAAACTTAGTTCTATTAAACATTTTCTTCACATATTTGGAAAAAAAATGAGAAAAGAATAAAACTCTACAAATTTAGATTCCAAACAAAAAATCACTTTAATGAAGAAAAGAAGAAAAAAAGTAATAGATTTAGATTTGAATAAACTTCCACCTTGTGATTTCGATTTGAATAAATTACCTGATGAAGGAGATGAAGTTCTTGAGGAAGAAGAAATCAACAAGTATTGGACGAGAAAAATCAACAAGTAGTGGAAAAGGAAATTCATTAAGTAGTTAAGGATATGTTAAAACTATATCTTCCTAACTTTTATTAGTTTTAGATTTATATTCATGGAGGTAGAAAGAGATATGTCATTTATTAATAATATTCAACTTATATTTTTTTTGTTCTTAGTTGTTTAATCAAGTTAAAACTTTATTTTGCCAATTAAAGAAGAACCTAAATAATTTTATTTTTTCATTTTTGAATCTAATTTTGTTGGATTCTTGAGCTTGGGAATTATAAAATAAAATGTCACCTAAACGATGTAGGAAATTGATCTGTTACTTACCATTTTTGATGATAAAATCTAGCAATATTGTCCCAAAATATCTCATTGTTTGAAGAATTTATATGTGGTCCATCAAGTTGATATATTCTAACTCCCATTGAAAGGAATGCAGTTTTGTAGATGCTAATTCCTATTGACAGCTTTATATACGCTCATATCAAATTTTATATCTTTGTTGAGATGGTTTATATGGACATCAAGAATTTGATGTTGATTTTGTTCTATTGCCAATTTATAAATGTAGCAACAAATTAATCATATGTTCGACAAAGATGGCCCATTAAATTTTAGCTCTTGAAGCATTGAAGGAATTATCACAGGTAGGCATTCAGATGGCAACAAATTGCTTAATTACAACAAGTGTCGAACTTGTGAAGTTGGCTTTTGGCAGTCAAAGATAAAGAATATGACTAAGTTCATGGTAAAGTTATCAACTAAGCTAGTGTTCAATTCAAATTCTTATTTTTAGATGATGTAATTAAAAGTAATTTATAGAACTATAAACAAACTGTATTTTTTAACAAGTTTTATAATGATGCATTAGAAGTATCAAAATTAGTTAACTTAATTTTAATTTTTTTTAATTCATAAGCACAAAAAAATTATACTTTATTCAAATTTTAATAGTAGTACTATATCCACCATAAGAATAAAATAGAAATAAAATATTTTGTTATTAAAAAAAAGCAAACAATTACAAATATTACTAATTATCCTACATACCAACACTATAAACAAGCTAACTTAAATAGTTGAGAACTTCTTGCACCAAATGGAGATCACATTTCATTTGAGTAGGTAATTGGCCTTCTCTTTCTAATGCTGCTTTCTTCAATTGTTTGAATTTTATACTTATAGGAATCTCTTACTTTCATTAATTCGATCATGCACATCTATAATGTCAAAAATATATTGTTAGACTTCCTTGAAGGAAAAGTTTGAAATGAGTTAACAACAGCATCAATAAATTCATTAATAGTTTTAGGTGCCTCCTTATATTGTAAGGACTGGATCTCATTAAACAAATCCAAGATCTAGAACATTTAAATCCAGAGAGTTTGCAGGTTGGCACATTAAACGAATATCAAATCCTTCTTCTGTAGCAACTCGATGAAAATCATCATCATTTATATCAATATGTGTTCTTGTATTGTCTTGCTGAATATATATTGAAAATCCTAAATCATCCCTTGGCCATTTAGACTTGATAGCAGACAAAACCTTTTCAAGTAAATAAGACTTTATAATTTATCTTTTCACTGAAGTTATCAGTTTCATCTCAAGTGTTTTTGCAACTCTATTAGCACTAGTTCTCCTAACTGGCTCTTGGGTGATGAAGGAAATATCCCAATTTTTTTTTTCAGAGAAAAGCTCATTACCTTGTGCGTCAAACCTTGGATGAGTTATGGCAACAAAAAACATAACTCTTCCAATAAAATTTTTGCTTTTATAGGTTCGAATTAGATATTTTTCATCCGATAGCAAGTAGTAAGTTTTAGATTTCTTTGTCATATACAACCACTTCTTATCAATATGGATAATGTTGTGCATCCCAATGAAGCTTGGATCATGTGGTAAGCTATTTTTGTAAAGCATTGATATACAAAATTACAATTGTTGTCTTTTATTTTCTTCCTTCAAATATGGTTTTATAGCATTTGAATGACGTCATATAGCTCATAATTTGAAGTTCTTGAATAATGTGATCTTGCTTATATTCATGGAATAAGATAAAGAGGCGAAAGTTGTCCATTGATGTGAAGGAATCTAACGAAATTGATTCATATCAATTTGAACTTTTTTACGACCACAATTTGTCTTTCTATAAGACATGTTAACAAGTGAGCAACTATTTTTAGATTGTTTCCAAATTCATTGAACGGTGCATATAAAAACTGAGAATTCGAATGCCACCATTCTTGTCACTCCACTTATCAATTTTCCATCTATACTTTTTTTGCAGTAACTTCTTATATAAAGCTTTACATTCATCTTTGTTCAATAATTTTTTCACATCCATTGGTTGCTCACTTACACTTTCATTGGTATTATTTTCTCCTATTTTAAAATGAAAGAAAAAAAATATTAAAAACAATGAAAATGTAAAGCAAATGAAAGAAAAAAAATATTAAACACAATGAAAATGTAAAGCATAGGCATACTCATGAAAAAAATAATTATACATGGTAATAGAGACGTGAATGGATAAATAGAGTGAATAACTAAGACTAGGTAGGCACTATTTAGACACTGAATGGACTGCTTGTAATCTCATGTGGTAACTTATGACTCTAAAATAAGTCTATTTAAAAATTCAATAAGTAGCATGTACAAAGCTAATTCACACTTTCTTATTGTTGGTTCAAGCTGCCTTGGCTCTGTTATCTAAAATGAATCCAATAATAGCATACAAGGAGTTGATTTAGAGAAGATGATTCAAATACCATTGAGCTAAAGCTCACTGATATAAATTTAAAAATCTCTAACATGACTTGTATATGTATGCCGATGAAGTTTGAAACATGGACAAGCATGATGAAATTTAATTAGCAAAAGAAACAACTAGGTTTTGATTATTGAAATCTAGACCTTTTGGTCTAATAATGCCACTTCCACGATTGCGGCTCATGCACATGTTCGATAAGCCCGGTCATTTGGTAGGATGTAGATTTTTTTTACGAAGATCAGCCTTTTAAAAAAATGAAGAATCAATGAATCTAAAAACTTGAGTTATAAAGTGAGAACCTAAGAATAATTTTAGTATTTTTAACAGCAATAAAATGAAGATATAAGGGGGTCGAGCAAATAGAAAAAGATAACAAATAAATAATGGGAACAAGAACATATTCTTTTCTAGGGGGTCGAGCAAATAGAAAAAAGATAACAAATAAATAATGGGAACAAGAACATATTTTTTTAGAAAAGATGTGCTTATCCTTGATCCAGTTCAACATACTTTCTTTGGTGGATGTAGTCATGTATCCAAAAAATCATAGATAGTCAAAATATTTGAAGAGCATCTACTTATCCAAAAAACCATAAATAATAATTTAATAATAATATATTAATACTACTGAACAAAAAAAAAAATAGAAAGATTTTATTTTGAGATGGTAACATATCGGTATTGACGATTGAATCTTGTGGCAGTACTTGTATCTCATTTTTTACACATGGCTCACTATTTAAATCTAGCAAAATATGATTTGATGACAATATTTTAACCAATAGAGAATTTAGGATGAAATTTGATGACAACGTATTAACCAATGGAAAATTTAGAATAAATTAGATTTAAATTTGTGAATTAAATAATTTTGAGTTTTTTTAAAACAAGAATAATTTAGTTTCAATTACTCAAATTTATTTTAAATTTAAATCTAATTAATAGATTTTTAATTTTGTTAAAAATAATAAAATCATTATATATAATAAAATAAAGAGAGTGTTTTTTTAATATAGAAGAAATTTGACCAAAAAGATGATTAATTAATAAATTTAGCGGTGACTATTGAAATTCCACGAACAAATGGTGCGAATCACAAACATCTATATAGCGTTTAAGAAAGGTGATTGAAGAATTTTGGACCTCCCATGTGCCAACCAAGTGTACAATGTATAAAAATTTGTGTCCACAAAGATTAATTAAAATGCTTATCCTCTTCCAAAAAAAAAAAAAAAAATACTAAAATGCTTTCCTACAAAAAAGAGTTATATATAAGGATGAATCTAGAATTGGCAATCGGGTCAGATTGATTGAATTTAAATTTGGGTTAATTTTTTTTTATTTTTAATTTTTTGATGTATTATTTTTTAGACTATTTTTGAATCAGTTCACTTATTTTTTTTTAGGTAGATTCGGATAAGATCTCGAGTCATATCGAACAAATTAAATTGACTTTATAAGTAATTTGATATATTTAGTTCAATTTTATTGATTTTCTATTTAATCGGTTTGGTTTTAAAATAAAAATTTAATTATATCGATTTGTTTTTGAACCGAACCATAAGCAATTTAATATATTTAGTTCAATTTTATTAATTTTTTATTTAATTTGATCGATTTAGAAATAAAAATTTGATTATATCGATTTATTTTTTATTAAAAACTGTTAAAACTGAACTGATCGAACTATTAATAAAACTACAAAAGTACCCTCATAAATAATTATTTATATAAAAACTCTTAATTCTATTATTCTCTTTCTTTTTTTTTTTTTTTCTTTTGCCTAAAAATGCCATGTTATTGCTTGAATTAATTAAGCAATAACACGTGCATCAATTCAATTTTCTCATATGATATTGATTGAATTGGCTGTATATATCTCAATTATTGAGATGAATTATTAGTGCCAAGATCATATCAATCATTTTTTTGGACTTTTATTTTAATCGTCTTTTATTGTAACGTGCATGTATATAATTTGTAAAAGAATGATACACTCATTTGCATTGCAGCCAATTTAGAAAAAACAAATTAATTAAGTTTTTATTATTTTTATTTTTTTACTCAGAAGATTATTGGTAAACACAATTATTTGGACCCCATTATGAAAAAAATGTTTTATCACTGGACTACCATTAACATTTTGATATTTATTTATTTATTTTTTTTAAAAGCCTATTGATATGGAGGGTTAATTACGTCTGTGGTCATCGAATTTTGGTACTTATAACTAAATGGTCATAATAAAATAATTTGTAACACAAAAGTCATCAAACTTTTATTTTTTTTTCAATTAAGGTAAAAATGATTGAAAAATTAATTTTTCGTCACCGAAAAATTATACAAATATGCCAATATGCCTTGCCTACATGAAAGAATTGACACGTTAGTAAGTATACGTCAGTAAAACTTTTTTTTTTTTTGTCTTTTTGTACAGGTTGACATAACACGTGTACTTGTTGACATATCAATTTTTCTATGTAAACGGGCCATATCGCACGTTGAATGGACGCGTTCTAGAAGATTACTGATGATGTGACATATTTGCGTGGCCCTCCGGTGACAAAATTAAATTTTCAGTCATTTTTACCTTAATTGAAAAAAATAAAAGTTTGATGATTTTTGTGTTACAAATTATTTTATTATGACTATTTGGTTATAAGCACCAAAATTCGATGACCACAGATATAATTAACCCTTGATATGGACTAAAAATTATCCAATTATCCCCTCTTTCAAAACCATAACCTTTTTTCCTTTTTAATTGAAAAATTTTTATTTTCTCGATTTAATTTTAGAACTACCATCAGTACATCTATAGGCGACAAGTAACAGTCCCGTTCTTAATACTTTTCTTGTAGTTCCTATTTATTTTTTCAATTCTTTGGAAGTTTTTTTTTTATATATATATTTTCAATTCTCTCTATAATAATTTTTACATTGGTATAAATTTGAATTTATTTGTTTTTTTTTTATGTTATATTCTTTTGATTTTTTTTAGTTTGTTTTACATTTTTGTTTCAATAAATTGAGATTTGATATTAGATTTAATTTTTTTGTTTGTCCATATCTTATTTGTATTGTTGTAGATCTGGTTCAATTGTACTAATTAACTTTGAATGCAGTTTAAATTTTTGTTGTCTTTTTTTATTTAGAAGTTATTGTTTTCTCCAATGGAAGTTATTTATCTTCCCTTGTGAAAGTTATTATCTTTTTTGGATGGAGGGTGGTTCATAATTTTACTATAAACAACAGATGAATTGAGTTTTTCACTAAAAATCAGATTGCCTGCGGCATTGTTTCCATTATCCATTGTTTTTGTTGCGTAAATTCAGAGATTTTTTTTAGTAATTTCATTAGTTTGTGCATATTGTGTACTTAAAAAGTTTATAGTTTTATTTATACTTTACATATGTACTTTTTATATTATGAATGAAAGTTTAATTTCTATTCAAAAAAAATATTTAATTTTAATTTTTTATGACCAAAATAGATGAGTGCGCACCATATGCAACAATATACTGTAACATCCCTTAAAAATATGATGTTATTAGGAAAAAGGTATAAAAATTCCCTTTATGTTTTTTTTTTCAGAGTGCTAAAATGCTCATATTTTTTATTTTAAAGCAAAAATGTCCTTGACATAATGGAAATTTGTATAAAAGTGCCCCTATAAATAACTTTTGTAAACTCTGAATTAACAGTATTGAGGTGGTGTTGACATGGTATTGAGGTGACATTGGCACATGACAAAACATGGCACATCAGTGTCACATTTTGTCAAATTAATAAATAAATTCTTAACAGGTAAAACTGAAAAAAACATTTAAGAAGTGGCATGTTTTGCTATTTGTTAGCACTACGTCAATGCTGTTAATTCGAAATTGATGTCAAGACACACCACAAGATGGTGACAAGTGGAAGAAAGAGAAATTAAAGTAGGAGTTAACTTGGTCTTAAGGAAATGAGAGAGAGAAAGAAGAGAGCAGCTGCTCCAGTTTTTCTTCCCTCTCCCGTTTCTCTTTCGTTGCTAAAAACCCTTCTTCTTCTCCTTCTCGCTTCTCCTTTTTCCTCTTTTGCTGTAAATTGTGGTGGGTACTGACAATTCAAGTTCTAGTAAGGATATGTGCTTCTTTTTCTTCTTCCTATTCTTTTTCTGTGTTTTTCGTTGGTTATTTGGGTGTGATGGTTTGAGTTAAAACTTTTGTGTGTTTTGGGTTTGATGGTTCTGAGATACCTACTAGAGAGCCCAAGGGAAAGAGGTAACAAGTGGTAGTGCAGCCCTTTGATATTGTGGAGCTAAGGAGCCAAAGGTTTGGCAAGTTTTGTGTTTTGTATAAATTTTGATTTTGAATAATTGTGTTAATTTCTGGAAATTTGATGTTTGAAATGTGTAATTTGGTGTTTAATTGAAATGTTTGATGAATAATTGAAGTGATTATGTCAATTGTGTGAGTTGGATTTGATTGAGTATGAATTGGATCTGTTTTGAGCAAAATTCTAGGTTTGATGAATTTTTGGTTTTGATTGATGAAATTTAAAGTTTTGTTTCTTGATTTCTTGCATAAAAATGGTGTTTTATGTTGTATGATGTGTTTTGAACACTTGATTGTAATGGTAATGAAGTTTTGGGTCATTTGGAGGTTTGGGTAAAAGTTTGAAGGAGATGAATTTCTGCAGGTCGGATGGAGAGCTGGAAAAATTTAATTTGTCGCGAGCACGACACCCGTTGTGAGTGCGATAGAGCTCGGTGATCCAAGCCCTCACCTGCCTCTATCGCGAGCGCGATAGAGAGCTCGGCTACTGAGCTAAGTGTGGACAGATCGCCGTCACGAGTGCACTTAACTATACGAGCGTGACAGTGACCCAGTTGGCCCTCTATCGCGAGCACGACAGAGGCTACCCAGTCCCACTTCGAGCAAGCGTGAGGGCTGTCACGAGCGCGGCACTAGGTGAGCTTCGCCTCTATTGCGAGCTCGACAGGCGTCACGAGCGCGACTCCTTCTATTTTCAAAATGTGTTTTCTTCTATGCAATCGATACTTGATTTTTGATCCTGTGATGACATTATGCTTATGCATGGATGATTTTATGTACAATATGTAATTGATATGATGAATGATGCATGGCCTGCAAAAAGTCAAATTTGTGGATGGATAGGCATGCCTATAGAGTTTTGTTAGCTACAGCCCTAATGTGTTTCGGACCTTGATTAGGTCCCTTTTTGGGTCCTCGCAATCCTTAATGTGTTTGGATCTTGTTTAAGATCCCCCAATATGAAAATATTTTTGGGTAAAAAGTAAAGATGTTTCTTTTGATTGAACCCACGGGTACTAATGCGTTCACTCGTTATCCACTATTTTGAATTTGCAGGCGTTTAGTTGTTTATTTTATGAATCTGAAATTATTATGGAATATGTTCAGATTATGAGCTTTATGAATGTGATTTATGACGCTTAAAGCTGTGATTTCCGTTGAATGTATTTGTAAGCATGTGCCATTCGTGTGTATTTTGCTTTTACGACCATTGTGAATTGCCGTTCGTATTTGTGTTTTCCCCACTAGGCATTATTGCTTAGCACGGGTGTTTCATCCGTGCAGGTACGGTAGCAGGGGAGTTTTTGGGAATGTCACCGCAGGCCAGGCCAACGCAGTAGGAGTGCAGTTTTGGAAGATTAGCTTTTGTGTTATGTATACCTTTTGTAATCCTTTGGTTTTATTTTGTATCTATCTTCTTGTAATCCTTCAGCTATGTATTTTTGGAAGCTTGTAAATTTTGTAAAGATATCTTATGTTCATTTATATTTTGTTTTTGTAATAGAACCTTTGTTATATCAATGAATGAATCATTGATATTTAAGTTTTAATTTCCTCTACTATCTATAATTATTTTTGCATATGCTATATTGTGGATTATGTGGTGATACCCTTATCCATACGGGTGTTCACTCCCTTCGGGATAAGCTCCCTTACGTATGGGTATGGGGTGTTACAGCTTTTGTATCCTTCACTATACAATTAACACTATAATTCTTATAGGGTACCATTCGGGTCCTTACAAGAATAAAATGATTAATGTGTAATTAGCCGGCCATAGTCGAGTCGTGGATAGGTAGGCATGCCTATAGGGTTCTGTTGCTGCAGCCTATGCATTTTCTAGATCCTGATCAGATCCCTATGTATTTTGGACTCCGATCAAGTCCCTATGCGTTTGGATTCCTTTGAATCCCTATGTGTTTTGATCTTGCTTAAGATCCCTATGCGTTTTTCAAAAGAAAAAGAAAAATGATTTTTATACCTACGAGTACCTATGTGTTCTCATCCGTTATCCACCACATTGAATATGCAGGCATAATTATGTGTATAAGTAAGAAATAAAACATTATGTATGTATGAGTTGATGCAAAAAATTTAATGTATAGAACATTTATATGAACTCATGATATCTTTTGCTTTATTTGTTTTATTGTATGTAATGAGTTATGATATTATGTATTCATGTCATACGTGCATCTGATTTGCATTAATGACCATTGTGAGTGGTAGTTCATTACATATGTTTCCCACTAAGCCATTGCACTTAGCATGGGTGTTTCATTCGTGCAGGTATAGAGTAGGAGGTTCTGGAAGGATGAATCTGCAGCCTCAAGAGCCAACACAATAGGACGGGCTTTTGTATGGGTCCTTAAGTTTTGGAGTTGAAATTTTTGTTGCAATATTTTCTAATTGTATTAAAAGATGTAATATGTAATACATTGACACTTATATATGTAAAGACTTGTAATCTTGTATAATAAAGTGATGTATATATTTTGATAAATGGTTGAATGAATGATGTAACTATTATTTTGGAAAGAAATTTTATAATCCTGATTTTATTATAAGTCTGTGACTGAGTTATCGCTTGTATGATATGCATGCTTTGTCTTTGTGTGGCAACCTTTAGTTGTTGTGGTAACTCACCTCTTCAGGATGTGGTTCACTACGTATGGGTGAGGGGTGTTACAATGTTCATATAAGCATAAATTACAACTTGAACTTCACAAGCACACACACGAAGGATTTAAGAGTTCCCAAACCTTGTTTATGCTCCCTTTTTCCTCTTCAAGCTTTTCTTACTTCACTTTCTCTTTCCCCTTCTCCTTAATGCTGGAATCTATAGCTATAACCACCAGAAATTGACATCTTCATCAATCCTTATTACATGATTTCCATCTTTGATCATTTAAGAAGAATAAGAAGAAGATGATAATAATAACTTGCATATATTCATGCAATTTACACTAAATCACACCTTTTGCTCAATTAAATTTGTATTTCGTGAGAGAGAGAGAGGTTGGTATGGAAATGGGAGTGAAAATTTTGGATTTTCCTTTCCATTTTAGCCGACCTGTAACTTTTTTATACCTATGTATTTTTTTTCATCTTTCTAGAATTGCTAGGTGTCATCCTTTGATTAGTCACTTCTAATAAATGCTAATTTAATCCTTTCTCTTTCTTTTATTCTTACATTAACCTTGTAATTAATTTATATTTATACATTGGCCCATTTAACTAATTTCTTTAATGCATACAAGTCATAATTTAATAAATTACTATCTTGCCGCTATTGCCAAATCTTTTTGATTAATGACGATTTACATCCTTTCGACACAACCGTCACTTAATTGAGCACATTTGGTTATCGGCTGTAGACACTGAGTCCCGAGATAGTTCAGATCAGAGTTACCCGATGAAGATATCAATGCTTATTTTTGGGCAAATGTATGAAAGTTGTGAGCTTTCCCTCTTCGAATTTACAAGGATTGAGGATTTTTCTGCATGATAGGAGATTTTCGGGTGTCGGGATGAGTTTGTCTTTAGAAAATCTTGTTTTTTTCTTCACCGATGGGAGACCCATCGGTAAGAGGGACGCTCGTCGTTCGTTCCAAAGGACAGCCTCCCTCGTGCAAGCAACGCCTGTCGCTCGCTCAGGATGGGCCCGTCTCTCGAGGAAGCGACGTTCATTGCTCGCGTGAGGGGCCTGTCACTTGCGGTGAGCGACAGTTGTAGTTCACGTGCGACAGACCATATCTCACTCTGAGAGATGCTCGTTGCTCATGCGAGAGACGCCTGCTGCTCGGCACCCGCCTCTCATGGAGTGGTCTGCCGCTCAATTTGATTTTGAGAATATTTTGCAAATCATTCGGATTTATTTCTGATTTCAGAAATCTTTTTCAAATTTAAATTCCAAATTTGAATTTATTTGAATGATTTTCCTTAACTTATAAATAGGGGATTGAGGCTCATTATTCAGGGTTAGCAATTTTTAGGAAATAGAGAATTTTCTCACAAAAAGTTCTTGCTTTTATTTTTCATCAAATATTCTTCAAATCAAGGGAAATCTGAGGGAATGAGATTAATTCATTTCTGTCCGATCTAGCCATTTTAGCATTCATAATTGCTACCAAAACATCAAGAAAGAAAAATATAATTTTCTTTCCTTAATCTGTTTTCAAAAGGTACGATTTTGCAGTAAAAAATCTCCTGAAATTACACATTACGGAGTAATCCTTATAGAATTCAAGGGACAAAAATCATGCGACGTTCATCTTTGAAGGTAATATTTTGATGGTAAACATTCTGGATCATCCTCTTCTGCAGTTTATCCTTTCATCCTGATTTCACGCATAAAATTTCATTTTATTCAAAATAAAACAATTTTCCAGTTAATTTTCTTTATTTTTTCCAGGTCAGGGACGACCGACAGGCAGAAGCTCTGCTGACGGCCGTCGCTCAGCCGAGCGATGGGCTGTAGGGTTTCCACCTCCACCCGTCGGTCAGCCCGAGGATGCTAGTCGCTCTCGCGATATGGGCCATCCCTGGGCCTTTCTCCTCCACTTTCTTTTGTCACTTTTTTCTTCTTTTCTTTATTTTCATGATAATTTTTCATATATTCTTTTCCTTTGTTTATTTTTCATGTTTATTTTATTTTAATTGTTGCACTAACATGATTTTTGTTTTTGTGAGCTTTGTTGTTTCTTTATTGGATTTGGATTATTAAAAATGGAGGACACCGCAATGATCTGAGAACTTTATTCAGGTCTATTCTTTTACCCTACTCCTCTTTATTTCAATTTCCATTTAATATAAATATTATTTTATTCCGCTAATATGAAAATGGCTAAATATTTATATTAATTAAATTGGAACTTTTACTAATAAAATGGGACCAATGTCCTAATTTTTATCAAATAAAATTGACGCTTTAAAATTGTTTTTGTAAGTATACATGCGAGGACCAATGTCTTCATCCCTAATAAATGCCCTATTTTCTGTATGATTACATGCCATTTACAATGGGGGTTGTATTCCACCCCTAGTTTTGTTGTAATTTATTGGATTTTCATTTATTCTATTTTAATCTTGCTTCTTTACCGTTTTCGTTTATTGCTTTTATTACGTGAATGATCTGCGATTTAATTAATACATTAAATTGTATGAAAAAAGGAGTGAAATCTTAAATTCAAAACTCAATTATAACTTAATCAAGGTATGAATAAATAGGAAGTCCCGAACCTTCTCTGGTCTTAGGCTCAATGAGGTTAGAGGACCATCTCAATGTTCTATTGGGGTGGGGTCTCCAAAATATCTTTTGTTGTCCAAAATAGGCCCAATTTGCATTGCTTAGGCTCCACGAGATTAGACGAGCTTTCCAGTATTTTATTAGAAAGAGGTGTCCAAAATATCTCTGGCTTGCCAAAAATAGACGTGTATACATCATCTTAGGCTTCACGAGATTAGACGATCCTCCAAATGTTCTATTGGAATGAAGTGTCCAAAATATCTCTGATTGCCCAAAATAGACACACATACGCTGTCTTAGGTTCAGTGAGACTAGACGACCTTTCCTAATGTTTTATTAGGTGGCGACTCTAAAACACCTCCTTGTTCCCCAAAATAGATGCCCTTTTAAATCTGTTACAAGTTTCATGAACCTCTCTCGAATGCCCTAAAAGCGGGTCTTCGGGGCCTCCCGGGGTTCGGCGCGCGTCATAGTGGCGACTCCGCTGGGGACATAAGAGACTTCGCTTCGAAAGTACCTTGGTTGAAACATATAATTGGGTTTTAATTTTAAAAATTTCATCCCGGTTTGAAATTGCATTGCATATCATTAGAGCCTTAGATCTATGCTAGTTTGGTTCCTCTTTTCACCCCGGTGTGTTCCCAAAGTATGACCCTACATTCACTCAATGTAGGGAAGTATTAAGGATAATCAACAGCCCAAGCCTCGTACTGTTTGAAATATAAAATGGAGATCCGACCTGTCATTACGCTCATGATGAGCTAGACCCGTCGGCAGGGAACATGCTTGGGTGGACCTAAAGTATCACCACCTTGGTCAAAACTCATGTAATGAAAGTAGATACTTCCCCTAGATGGTATGAACCATAATACTATGCTTGCTATAAGGATCATTTTATATTGGACAAACCCAAATGATTTGATTGGTCACCTAATCAAGTTATCCAGACTCCCTAAATTAACAATGATCAAAACTCATATGTATGTACACAGATAAGAGAGGTTATGCTACCGATTTTCCACCATGCACCATGTGCGTCCATCGGGTTCCCTATTAACCCATGGACTAAGCACACCTAGGAAAGAGACTATGACCTCGTGTGCGGGAGTGATAAGGTTGGAGGGATCTATGTGCTTGCATATGATTGTGGATGCTGCATAGCACGATCATGCATCTTATGGCATTTATGCATCATCCTAACCTGATGTGTTTTGCTGCCATCATAGATCTACCCAAGTGGTTTAAAGGTCCCGACGGGAGACTAATCGTAATCCATTTCTCTTTTTTATAAGAAGAGAAAAGGGCAATATAGGGGGACTCAGAGTTAACCTTAGAAAGCAGTGAGTCATACCCCTTTACAGAGTTCAGCAGAAAGTAACATGGCAAACCCATCAAGAAGGCTTAGCTTGGCTTATGCACTTATTATTGATGAAATGGATAGGAAGGCATAGGAAATGGAGAGGAGGTTTGAAGAGTTTGAAGCCAAGATGAGGACTATAATGGGAAATTTTACCGCTGTAATGACGGTGTCTGCCAAGGCACAACACACTGTTTTCACTAAGTCGTAGAACAAACATGACCTAGCTATGACAGCGTGTGTCGCACCCCATTTGCCCCCTAGTTGAATGAGCCATATATGTATATGTGTGCATTTGCATGAGTCTAGTATAATAAGGGCATTTTGGTAATATTGTATGATTTGGGGTTTTTCTGGTGCGTGTGTGTGCATGTGTTGCACCATGGTGTGAATTAGTTGGGACAGGTTTGTGTGTGCATGAGTGCACCATTATAGTGTGTGTTCATGGGAGTTGCTTTATGTGTAGTTGAGTGCACCATAGTAGGATATGCACTAGTGGGTTATTGTGGTGTGTATGCATTAATACATTTGTAGGGTGCATTATTAGGGTGTTTCATTGTGTGCATGTGATACACTTAGTTAGGGTGTGAGTAAGTAATCTCCTCCACTAGATGGTTGACATGTGTAAAGGGGAAAGAAAGAGGGGAAAGAGAAAATGAAAAAGGGAAAAATCAGATTTTGGAAACCCATTTCCCGTTTTCTTCTTCTTCTTCTTCTTCTTCTTCTTCTTCCTCCTTTGCACTCTCCTAAGTGTTTTACATAGATTCAAGCTCAAGTGGTGGAATTAATTACTCCTTTACATCTTCCTTGGTAAGTTCTTGCTTTCTCCTTGTGTTATTCATGCATTTTCTTCTTCTTCTTCTTGGGTTGGATCTAAGATAGGGTTTGTGTTTTTGTTGTTTGGGTGCTTGTTTGTGCTTAGTTGAGCCTCCTCGCGAGCCAAAGGGCAAAGAGAAGGCTGGAACTAGTGGATCCAAGCAATAGGAGCTAAGGATTTTAAGGTTTGGGAATTTCTTAGTTTTCATGTATATATATGCTTATGTATGAGACTTGATGGTTTCTTAGAATTAGGTTGTCATATGTTCCTTATTTTGATGTATATGCTATGGGTTTTTGTTTTGGAATGTGGATTTTGCAAGAGCATGAGTTAATTGTGATAATGTTGGAGTTGATGTGGTTTTGTGCATAAATTGGGGTTTTGGATGATTGTTGGAATTGGAGGTTTAAATTAATGAATTGTGTGAAATTTCTTGTTGATTAATGTTATATTATGGTTATTGATGCTAATGGATGGCTGAGTTTGAGGTAAGAGGTTTTTGGATGAGTTTTGTGTGTTTATGGATGAGAGAGGGAAGGAAAAAAATCTGCAGAATTCTGCAGATTTTGGAAAATCCGACGCTGTTGCGATCGCGACGATGTCGCGAGCGTGACAGAGATCGGCATTTCGGAGCTTCACTATCGCGAGCACGCAATTGCGTCGCGAGCCTGCGACGGCCGAAGTGTTGAGCACCCTCTGTCTCGAGCGTGACATCCGTCGCGATCGCGACAGAGCGCGATGCTGGCTAAGTTCTATCGCGAGCACGCGATTCGTCTCGAGCCCGCGACAGCAATATTTGTTCTCTGTCATGATCGCGATATCCGTCGCGAGCGCGACAGAGCCTGGCCCTTCCTTCCTCCTTGCGATCGCGAAATCCGTCGAGCACACGCAGTAAAGAGACTTCGGTCTCTGTCGCGAGCGCGACAGCTCCTTGTATGCTGAGTGAGTTTTCTTTTGTTGTATGCGGGTTTGAACTCCAGTTTCCTTTCATGTCTATGAGATTTATGCTTGATATCTTATGAATTATATGAATGCGGATCCATGATATGACTACGTACATGTATGATGATGATTTTGGAATATTATGATATGTATTGAATGGTTTATGCATGACCTGCTAGAGTCTAGAAAGTGGATAGTTAGGCATGTCTAATAGAGTTTTATAGCTGCAGTCCTTTGTTTCGTTTGGACCCCGATCAGGTCCCCGTTTGGTTCCTCGCGAACCCTATGTGTTTGGATCTTGTTTAAGATCCCTTTTGAAAATATTTTGTGAAAGTAAAAGTATCTTGATTTATCGATTTGTACCCGTAAGGTACTGTCCGTATCGGCTCGTACCCGTAAAGTACTGTCCGTACACTCGTTATCCACTCCCTTGAGTCAGCAGGTGCCTGGTATGAATTATGTTATGAAGAAATGTATGTAATATATGTGTGAACTCATAAATGAAAAGTATAATCTGTTTTGGGAATACGAATATTGTTATGAGTTTCTGAATGTGTGGCTTTAGTATATATGCATGCTTACGCAATTGATATGCTATGAGTATGGTAATGTTGATGTACGCTTGTGTTTTGCTTTGACGACCGTTGTGAATGGTTTTCCTTATGCTATATATGTGTTTTTCCACTAAGCGTTTATCGCTTAGCATGGTGTGTTTACCCGTGCAGGTGCAGAAGGAGTTGCTTTGGGAGAGTCGCAGCCAACGAAGCCAACATAGCTGGGTCTTTAGTATAGGGCCTAATTTTTGTATCTAGATGATTCTTTTTGTATAGAACTCTCGTACTTCAGTTTTGTAATAGCCTCCGCATTTGTATCTGTATATTTTGAAAGATGTAACTATCGTTTGTATTTAGGGTTGATCAAACAGTAATGTAATGATTTCCATTATATTAATGCATGATCAGCTTATTTCATGAATGGTTTTGTAAAGTTTTAAATTACCCTGTATTTTGGTATGTATGTTTATGTATGAATGTATGTATATCCTGTATCTGTGTGTGGCACCTCTACTCATACAGAATCTCACTCCTTATCGGATGGAATCGCCTAAGTACGGGTGTAAGCACCGTGTCCTGGAGTGGTCCGGATCGGAGGTTACCCTATGATGAAATCAATGTTCAAGGCCTGTACAGGAGGCTGAAGTTGGAGGTTTTAGTCCCACGTTCCATGAGAAATGAGGTTTTTCTACACTTCAGGGGCAGAGGGGGAGAAAGCGGGAGTTTTCTGAGTAAAAATGTTTTTTCGTCCTCCACAGACGGCCAGCCCGTCTGTGGAGATAGCCCGTCGCTCCGAGTCACCGACGGCTCAGGGTTTTTTTCCGACGCCCGTCGGAAAGTCACCGCCCCTGTCAGGAGCCGCCTGGTTTCCCGGAGCACGCAACCGTTCCGACGCCCGTCGTTGGATGTGGCAGGGCCGTCGGAAGTGTCCTTGTGTCAGTAGGATTCTTCCGACGCCCGCCCCTACGCACCGACGCCCGTCGGTCGTGTCTGGCTATATAAGGTCCGGATTTTCACTTCAAAAGGGGTTGAAAAATTTTTCAGAAGGGGAAACTCTGCCAAAATTCGAGCACGTTTTCTCTCTCTTCCAAAAACACACATTTTCCAAAGAACTTTACTTAATTAAGGATCAAATCGATCAAAGGAACTAAAAGCTAATTAGTTTTCTTTAGATTTGGGCTCCTAAATCGACTTTCTGAAGGATCGGAGGTGAAATAGCTTATTTTCTCTCTCTAATCTTTCATTCTCTTACTTTCTCGTGGAACGCGCGGGGATCTAACCACATCAAAATTCTACCCAAGGCAACTATCTGAGGGTAAATATTCCGGATTCTCTCTCCATTTTCATCTCCATATTTAATTATTTATCATTTATTTATTCATCCCGTGAAAATTTTGAATACGTGTTATTACTTTTCTTCATTTTGACTCCCTCATCTCCTTCTTGGATAAAACTTTTTTTATCTCGAAAGGCCCTTTCCTCCTTTCTGTTTTCCGGAGACAGAGGTGACCGACGGGTCATCTTTATGACCGACGCCCGTCGGTCACCCACCTACAGACGCCCATTCTTGAGTGACAAACGGGCATAGCGACTAACCAAACCGACGCCCGTCGGTCAACCAGGAAAGGCCGTCGGTGGGTTCTGCCTCCGTTTTTTTTGATCATTTTCCATCTCTATTCAGTCTCTTCGATTTCTTATGTGTTAATTTTATGAATGTTAACATCTCTTAACTTTTTGTGAGTGTATATTGGTCCCCTCGGATAATTTCGAGCTTGAGCGGTTGCCTACCATGCATGGTGGATTTCGTCCGGTTTAGTTTTCTTAAACCTCTTGATTTATTTCTCTCGCTCTTTCATTCATTGATTATTTTATATATGAATAAGCTCTTTTATCCCGTTAAATGTAAGAACAGATCAACGATTTGTACTTAAACAAAATTGAGTTTTGTATAAAATGCAAAAAGGGTCCAACGCCCTATTTTCATCCAATAAAAATAATCACATATTAAATATCTCATTTTTAATGATAATGCATGAGAGGACCAAAGTCCTCAAAATAAACAATGCCCCGATTTGTGTATGAACCGCACATTTACAAAAGGGAGTTGTATTCCGCTCCTTGTGTTATTGTAATTTATCGCTTTTGATATTTATTCTGCCCATTTACTGCTTTCCGAATGTGAATAAATGCGCCTTTTAATCAACTGTATAGTGTGGAGAGAGAGCGAACTAATGACATTAAAATTTGATCAAAAAACTAATCGAGGTAGAAATAGATGAGAAATCCCGGACCCAGCTCTGGTCTTTGGGCTCGAGAGGTTAGAGGTTATCCTCCAAAATACTTCTTGGGTCACGAGGCTTTAGCGCTAATCCTAGGCCTCATGGCCCAACATGGATACTAAGCGCAGTCTTAGGCTCTCCGAGGCGAGAGTAACTTTCCCAATGTTCTATTGGGTGGCGACTCCATGATACCTCCTTGTTGCCCAACATAGACGCACTTGCGATTTATTGCAAGATGCCAACGGACCCGCAAATGCCCCGATCGCCCACGTGCGGGCGGTCCGAAAGGGCGGCGCATCGGGATCCGGCGCGCGTCACAGTGGCGACTCCACTGGGGACGTTTATGGTTCGAGATTTCGATTTGAAAATACCTCTTTTAACATTTATGATTAAAATTTAATTCATAAATTCGCTTTCTCTCAAATTTGCATTTGCATATCATTAGAGCCTTAGAATAAGCTAGTTTGGTCCCTCTTATAGCCCCGGTGCGTTCCTGAAGCACCTCCTCATTTTCACTCAATTTGGGGAAGTGTTAAGGATAATCACCAGCCCAAGCCAGGTACCTCAATGGTATATCAAAATGATGACCCGATCGGTCGCTATGCTCGTGATGAGCTAGACCCGTCGGCAGGGATCATGCTTGGGTAGCCTCAAAGAAACATCTCCCTCGTCCAAAGCTCATGTAATGACTGTAGTCACTCTCCACAGGTGAAATGAACCATAATCTCATGCTTGCTGTATGGATCTTCACATATTGGATGAATCCAAATATCTCGCTCGGTAACCTAGCCAAAGGCTATCATGCCCCGGTAGGGCCATGTCGAAATTTATGGACCGTTCGAATACGTGACGATCATTATCCATCCGCTTGTACATTAGCATAGGAGTGTTATGCTGCCGGTTTTTCGCCGCGCACCATACGCGTCCATTGGGTTCCTCGTTGACCCTTGGGCTAATCCCACCTAGGAAAGAGACTGCACGACCACGTGTGTGGGAGAAATAAGGGTGGAAGGACTTACTTGCTTGCTTGTGCTCTGTAAATGTTGCATATCACGATCATGCATTATACCTACATTTCATGCATCATTCTAACTTTTGTCCCTGAAGCCATCATAGATCTGCCCAGGTGGACTAGATCACCGACCGGGCGACTGATCCGAGTTCTTACTCCTGAGCTGTCAGATAGAGGTCTGCCGGAGATTTTATCAGAAGTAAGTGGCACAGTATCTCAGATGGCAAACTCACCCAGGGGGGAAGACGCCACCAGGGCCATGATTGCCGAAAAAGTGGGCCGTCGATTTGAAGAATTCGAGGGAAGGATGATGAATATGTTGGCCGCCTTGACGCAGCAGAACGCTCAGCCGAATGTTCCCCAGAATCCTCCTCCTCCTCCTCCAGTGAGACTGAATGAGCCTGAAGAAGAAAGGGTTGAAAGGCGAGAGGAGCCCGTTAGGCCGCCACCGGTAGAGTTGAGATCAGTGGCTTCGGGAGAGCTGAGAAGAAGGCCAGTGCTGAGAATTGATGACGATAGAGATATCGAAGATGATAGGTTGAGCATGGCATCCGAAAAGGGGAAGGCACCTCAGGCTGATGATTTTATTTTGAAAAAGATGGAAGAGAGGTTCGAGGCCATGGCTCGTATGATAGGTAGAGCTCACGGGATGAATCCTGAGGATAGGGAGCTGGACGGGGAGGACCCGATCCCTTATAACTTCAAGATGCCGGATGTGCCGAAGTTCGATGGTACTTCTGATCCTACTGCACATGTGAAGCAATATTCTCTGGTCATGAAGGGGACCACATTGTCGAAGAAGCAGAAAGTGGAATACTTTTGTCTGAGTTTAACCTCTCATGCCATAGATTGGTATCACGGCCTTGACCGCCGCACTAAAGAAGATTGGGATCTGCTCACTGAGGAGTTTCTGAAACAGTACGATTGTAATACCAGAATGGAGGTGACTCTGAAAGATCTTGAGCTGCTCCAACAGAAGGCCGGAGAATCCTTCCATGAGTACCTTACCCGATGGCGGAACCGAGTAATGGAGATGCGCCGAAAGCCTGATACCCAAGATCAGATTCGTCTTTTCATTAAGAACGCGAGCCCATACTTGAAGGAGGGACTGAGGATGAAGGGGTTAAAGGACTGGGAGTCTCTCAAGGATATAGCCATCGAAGCAGAAGGGGAGTTCTTGACCCGAAAAGCTAACAATGATAATTTTGCCAAAAGGGTTAACCCTGGTCAAGGAGCCAGCAGGCCGGCAGGTCCCAGTAATAATAATAGAAGAATGGGTGAAGTGTCTGCTACTGAGGTAGCCACCCCGAGAAAATTTTCGAACTTAGGGAGACCATTATCCTGGGTCTTGAAGAGACTGATGAAGGAGGGAAAATTGCGTCCTCTAACTCCTAGGCCGGCTTTGACACAAGGGAAGCCGGGACATAAGGACAACGAATTCTGTGCATTCCACCAGCACTCGGGCCATATCACTGATAAATGCAAAGCACTTCGGCACTCCATTCAAGATTTGATCGATAGCAAACAGATCTCTGACCCTGAGAGGAGGGAAGCTGAGAAGAAGCCTGGTTATAATGCCGTACCCCCACCTGTGTTTATGATCCAATCTAGCCTGCCAGAGTGGTACGTACTACAAGATCTATATGAGAATGAGGAATCTGCTGTCGGTAGTTCCGAGAATGAGAAGGAGAAAGCAGTTGTGGTGACTCTTGATTGCTGGTCTAGCAGTGAGAGCGGTGGAGAAGCCGTTGATGAAGAAGGACTGAACCTTGATCTGTGGGGCTCCGATGGAGAAGATGGGGAGATAAGCGCTGTCACTAGAAGCGGAAGGGTGATCCCCGAGATTGCAAAGCTACCTGAGCCAGTACAGCCAGTGGCAGAGAAAGAGCCAGAGGAGGAACAGATTATAAAGCAATTGAAGAAAACCACGGCTCAGATATCCATTTGGGATTTGTTGAGGCAGTCCCCCTTTCATAGGCAGAAGGTAGTGGAGGCTTTGGTTGAGGCCACAGTTGCCACCACTATTTCCCCATCAGAGCTTTTGGGTCTAATCAAGGGAGGATCCGAGGAGAGGTTGATCTTTGCCGATGCTGACTTACCGGCAGAAGGCCGTAATCATAACCGACCCTTATACATTAAGGCACAGATTAGCGGCAAGCACACTGCTTGCGTTATGGTGGATGATGGGTCTTCTATCAATGTATGCCCTTTGATAGCTTTACAAGCTTTTGGCTTAGGCAAGGACATGCTCAGCGAATCCGACCTGACTATCACGGCCTACGATAACTCAAGAAGGCAAGCCTCGGGAACCTTCAAGACCTTGGTCAAGACAGGACCTATTGAAGTGGAAGTCGAATTTGTGGTTCTGCCCATTCCTGCTAATTTCTCGGCTTTGCTAGGGAGACCCTGGTTTCATAAATTAGGAGGAGTGCCATCCACACTGCATCAGATGATAAAATTCCCGCACGAAGGGGAGGTGGTGACTATCAAGGCGGCCAGGGAAAACCAGGTCTCAGCGCTAGAAATTGCCAATCAGCCCTTCAGTGGTTTTCATGTATCTATGATAAAGGAAGAGCACGAATCAGGAGGTAACCCGGCTGTGGTTAGTATGATGAAGAAGATGCACTATCTTCCTGGGGCTGGTTTGGGTAGAAGCTCCCAAGGGCTGCAGACCGCGATTACCACTCGAGGGCAGAAGAACCGTAAAGGTCTTGGGTACAGAGGTGGTTTTGGCAAGGAGAGGGTAACAGACAGGATTCCCCACATTTCAGAAAGCTTTGTCCCCGCATCCTCAGTATGTGCTTATACTGGTGAAGATGAACCGCAGTGGGTAGATGGGAGGATTGTCCCTGGCTTTGAGATTTTTAATGATGTGTATGATTGGCACATCGGATTTGTCAAGACCGCTGAAGGCTTTTGGGATGAAGAAGTCATGACTCAGGGGATCACTTGGGACAAGTGCGAGCTTGAGGAGATCGTTACTGAGAAAATGGTAGCTGCCAGGCTGAAAGGAAAAGGGAAGATAGCAGATTTAGAGCTGGAAGTGGAGGATTTGAAGATCTCTTCCGACATGCCTGAAGGGCCTCTGCTAAATCAGAAAGTAAGTGAGCAAGCTGCAGCAGCGTCAACCTCGAGAGCGGCAGAGGAAGACTCTAGCCTAGATTGTCTTTTTATTCCAGAACTCTTTTATGATGTAAATGATAACAATAATATTATCAATAAGATGAACAATTTCACTTATTTGTGCGATGTTTCTGATGATTTCAACATGCATGAACATGATCACATTCCATCAATTTTTGACATTGACTCTACTGGCACAACGCCTTTCAATCTTGGAACTTCGGAAAATCCGAGAGAAATTCTAATAGCATCAAACATAACTCCTGAGGAGAGAAAAAATTTTGAGAGAATAATAACAAAACATGAAAAAGTCTTTGCCTGGACCTACGAGGATATGCCGGGGATTGACCGAGCCGTGGCGGAGCATGCCATCCCCACTTACCCAGATTGCAGGCCTGTGAAGCAGAAGTTGAGAAGGCTAAGGCCAGAATGGGCTGATAAGGTTAAGGAGGAAATCCGACAGCAGATCGAAGCTAAGTTTCTGGTGGAAGTCCAGTACCCTACTTGGCTGGCGAATGTGATTCCTGTGGCTAAGAAGAACGGAAAGGTCAGGGTGTGCGTGGATTATCGAGATCTTAACAAAGCCTGTCCTAAGGATGATTTTCCACTGCCCCATATTGATGTATTGATAGACAGTGCCGCCAATTGCGCGATGTACAGCTTTGGGGATGGATATGTGGGCTACAATCAGATCCTGAACAAGATAGCTGACCGGGTCAAGACTGCCTTCATCACAGAGTGGGGTACTTATGCCTATCGGGTTATGCCTTTCGGCTTGAAGAATGCGGGGGCCACATACCAGAGGATGGCGACCAAGATCCTAAGCGACCTGATTCACAAAGAAGTGGAGGTGTATGTTGATGATATGATGGTCAAATCAGCCACCAGAGAGGGACACTTTGAAGCTCTAGAGAAGTTCTTCACCCGGATCGACAAGTATAATCTGCGACTTAACCCCAAGAAGTGCGTTTTTGGGGTGACTTCAGGAAAGCTGTTGGGACATGTCGTCAGTCAGAGGGGGATAGAAATTGACCCCGATAAGGTGAAGGCTATCAGAGAGATGCCTGTGCCACAAAAGGAAAAAGATGTAAGGAGTTTTCTGGGCAAGTTGCAGTATGTTAGCCGGTTTATTGCCAAGCTCACTTCGATATGTGAACCTGTTTTTAAGCTGCTTAGGAAGAATCAGCCCGTAGTCTGGAATGAAGACTGCCAGAGAGCCTTTGATAATATCAGGGAGTACCTGTTAAATCCGCCAGTACTAAGACCTCCGCAACCTGTCAAGCCGCTTATTCTGTACCTGGCGGTAGAAGACGGTTCAGTGGGCGCCATGATGGCTCAAGAGGATGAATTTGGGGTGGAGTTTGCAGTTTATTACCTCAGCAAGAAGTTTCTGGCTTACGAAATAAAATATGCTGAAGTAGAGAAGATCTGCCTTGCAGTGATTTGGGCATCGAAGAAGCTGAGGCATTACTTCCACTCGTACAGGGTTCAGGCTGTAGCCAAGCAGAATCCTTTAAGATATTTGCAGGAGGCGCCGTCTTTGCTTGGAAAGATGGGGAGGTGGTTGCTCTTGCTACAAGAGTTTGATGTGCAATACGTCACCCGCAAGACTATTAAGGGGCGAGCTGTAGCCGAATTTCTTGCTGAGCATCCTATCCAAGGGGACACCCTCGAATTTACCTTTCCTGATGAGAGCATAGGCACGATTTCTGTTCAAGGATGGCAGTTGCATTTTGACGGGGCGGTAAACAACAAAGGAGCCGGAGTCGGAGTCATCCTAACAACCCCAGATAATGAGAAACTTCCTCTCGCTAAGAAACTGAGATACAAAGCAACCAACAACGAAGCTGAGTATGAAGCATGCACTTTCGGGTTGGAAGCTTTGGCTGTGTTGGGGGCAAGAAATGTAGAGGTATTTGGTGACTCGTCCTTGGTGATAAACCAGATCCGAGGTGAGTGGGCTGTTAAGGAAGAGCGACTGGTCCCCTATGTTCAATATCTGAAAGGGATGTGTGGGCAGTTTGAGAGTTGCACCTTCCACTTCGTGCCAAGAGACGAGAACCGTTTGGCTGACGCGTTGGCAACCTTAGTGTCAATATGGGATAACCCTGAGGGAGTGGCCATGAAGCCGGTGCTGATTTCGAGCTCTGATAGGCCCAGCTTTGAAACCGTGCCTGTAATGGAACTAGAGGCGTCAGATGGGAGGCCGTGGTACTTTGATATCATGAATTACTTGGAAAGCAATAGATTTCCAGAAGAAGCCACTGAAAAAGATCAGAAGATGATACGTAAGTTATCTACTCAGTTCATATCCTTGGAGGGGGTGCTGTATAAGAGACGGTCAGATGGGATCCAGCTCAGATGTTTGAATGAGAGAGAAGCGCGCAAGATAATGGAAGAAACCCATGCAGGGGTCTGCGGGGCCCACATGAATGGTTTGACCTTGGCCAAGAAGATAATGAGACAAGGCTTTTATTGGCTTACAATGGACACTGATTGTTCAAAATATGTCAAGCAATGTCAGTTGTGCCAACAGTACGCGGATCTGAGGCACCTGCCGGTATCAGAGCTACATAACTTAACATCTCCTTGGCCGTTTGCCGCCTGGGGGATAGATATCATTGGGGAGATTCGCCCTACGGCGTCCAATGGGCACAGGTATATCATAGTCGCGATCGACTACTTCACCAAATGGGTCGAGGCAGAATCTTTTAAGAAAATTGACGCAAGGGATATGGCCAGGTTCATAGAGAGGAACTTGATCTGCAGATATGGTCTCCCTCACCACATAGTGTCTGATAATGGAGTGCAGTTTATGGGAGAGACCAGAAAACTTCTTGAGAAGTACGGTGTTGAGCATCATAAATCCTCTCCCTACCGACCGCAAGCGAATGGAGCAGTAGAAGCCGCCAATAAGAATGTGAAGAAGATCTTGTCCAAGATGGTCCAAACCTACAAAGATTGGGCTGAGAAGTTGCCCTTCGCCCTGTGGGGATACAGAACGACAGTAAGGTCATCTACGGGCGCTACACCATTTTCTCTGGTGTACGGAACAGAAGCAGTATTGCCGGTAGAGATAGAGCTTAAATCATTAAGGGTGGTCATGGAGGCCCAGATCCCGGAAGCCGAATGGGCGCAGCAGAGATTGCAGCACTTGAACTTGCTGGATGAGAGTAGGCTGAAAGCTTATTATCATAATCAGATATATCAGAAGAGATTAGCGAGAACTTTCGGAAAGAAGGTGAGGAAGCACCCGCTGAAAGAGGGGGACTTGGTGTTCAAGCAGATGAGGCCAGGAATACCAGATATCAGGGGGAAATTCAGACCTACCTGGGAAGGGCCGTACATCCTTAAGAAGCTGTTGTCCAGAGGGGCTGCAATCTTATCAGACAGCGATGGGAACGAGTTCAAGGAGCCAGTCAATGTCGACAGACTCAAAAGGTTCCACGGCTAAAGACCAAAATAAAAAGAAGAGAATAAAATGCCCTGCAAGTCGAAAACCGAAAAAAGGCGGCTGTGCTAAAATTGGGTGCCTCGACAGGGTGAAAACCGAAAAAAGGCATCCTGTGCAAAAATTAGAGGCATGAGAGAAAATGTCCGATTGTGAAAACCCGAGAGGGCCGATCGGTAACAGGAGTTGATGCTGTTAAAATTTGGTTTCATGTATTGATAAGGCATAAGCAGCTGAGTAAACGCCATAACTGATCATGTATGTTGAAATTATCTAGAAATGCACACGAAACTTGTGAAAGGGATGGATATTATTCTTTTCACTTTTGTCATTTTCTAGTTCTGCATTAAAAAGAAATGTAGCAAAAAATACACATGTAGGCTAAACTAGGTCTTGCTGCTGCTCTCGCCGATCAGATGCTTGAGCCCTCGAGTCCTATTATCGGAGGTTGGGCTGAGGATCCACTTCTTGTACCCGCTGGTTGACGAGGCAGAATGATTGCCAAACATCGGGATGACAGTCTTCACAGGTAATCTACCCCATAGCTCATGATACCGGGAGGCAAATATGACCGAGAGATCCCCCCCTCGGAAAGAGAGGGGAACCCTCACTATATCCTGGGTCATCCCAAGCTGCCGTGAACATCGCGAGGTAATGCAGAAGGTAGCCTGGCGGAGGCCGCAGAGGGGGATGCAACCTGATGACCCATCGGTGACCGCATGAGACTGCGGGAGCCAAGCGGATGTAAAACTGATATCGTCATCTGACAGCTCACTAAATCTGGTAATGCCTTCACCAGTCGTGGCACACCCATACAGTCGCCAACGAGGCAAGAAATGGCTCGGCATGTACCGCGGAATGACCCGGGGAGGTGGTTCAGACAGCATCTTCAGTTTTTCCTGTAGCCAGATCTGAAAAAAAAAAAAAAAAAAAAAAAAAAAAAAAAAAAAAAAAAAAAACCGCTGGAGTAAGTAGGGTTTGCTTCAGGCAAAAATAAGGCACATGGTTGTGTGAAAATCCGAAAGGACGCACCTCCCGCAAAGAAAAGCTAGTGTGAAAATCCATAAGGGACGCACTACCTTTAAAATAATGACGTACCTGGAGTAATAAGGGGCTACCGGTAAATGTTGTAGTGGACCCAGAGCTCACAGCGTCCAGACCTAAGATGGTTTCGGCCAAGACAAGTGGTAGAGGGGACAATCCCAGATGAAAGTCGCTCAGAACTCCAAGCAGATGAAAGTCGCCTGTCAAGCCTCCTGGAACAACAGTAAGGAAGTTCACCATGCAGAATAGGAACGTGATACTTACCCGATAGGTGGGGGTGTCAGTGAACTGATCTAGGGCCTCGATCAGGGGCTCCAGAGAGAAGGAGGAACTCAGAGGAATCAGCCGGTTGGCCGCCGAGGGGGATATGCCCAGGGCTAGGGCTACGTCCCGGGTCTGAAGTAGGCCGCAGCGGGGGATGCAAGGCAAGGCGCCAGGAGGGAACTGGGCTCCCAGAATGGAAGCCAATTCTTCAGAAAGAGGGCACAGTTCCTGATAGGTGAACTGGAAGACGTGAAATCGAGGGTTCCAGAAGTGGGTCGCCGCCAGGAGGAGGTTCTGGTTGATTTTCACCCGACACAGATATTTCAGCCCAGCCAGAGAGGAAAGGGCGCCTTCTCCCCAAGTGTGTTTGTCATCTAAAATATGGTGCATCCTTTGAGCAGGAGAGGAGAACATTTTTGAGAAGAATGAAAGCCCAAGGTGCTGGAAAATGAAGAGACAAGAAAATCTTGCAGATTTTATAGGAGAAGGTCACCGACGGCCTACCCGCCCCTCCATAGAGGCGGCCTGTCCGTCGAAAGTCCACCGGGCAGAAACACGCGTCATCATCGCATTCATCACGAAATTAAATTGCATTCATTTCGCGACAGACGGCCAGCCCGTCGGTCGCTTTTACAGACGCCCTGCCCGTCGGTCACGAAATTCTATATAAGGGCGAGTGACAGACGGCGCAAACGTTGCTGTCCCTTTCTCCTTCCTCTCTCAAGCGGTTTCTAAGTAGTTTTTGGCAGTTTTTGAGTCTTTTCTTCTTATTTTTTCGCGATTTCTTCGTTTTTTCGCATTATATACTCACCCGGTGCTCGGATATTTGTATTTCCCTAATTTCTACACTTCTCCGGATTGCAAGTAAGTAAATAATTACTTCTTTATTATTTATTTATTTATTTATTTAAGCCAGTTCTACATTCTTTCTTCTTTTAACTCTAAGGAATCTTAAATAACTTTAGAATTCAGGGGGAAATGCTGCCCAATTTTCTATATTATTTTGTAGTTAAATCCGAACTTTTTGCATGATCACATAAAAATAGAGTTTTTCTATAACCTTGGTGCTGTAGGATTACACCCTTTTTAGCGCACCATTTTGTGCATTTCTTTGCTTTTATGGCCTGAGGCAATTATTTTGATTTGTTGGGGGCACACTCTTGCCGGGGTGCGCCCCATTTAAAAGCATTTATTATTGCTAGGGCCTGAGGCCTGTTGTATTGCTTTTTTTCACGCAGGGGGTAGGGCACGTCCCTGCCCGGGTGCTGCCCAAATTTTTATCTTTTATTCTAGAATTGAATATTTATTTACTTTCCAAGTATGATGCATGCCTTAGGACTTAGAAAGCCCATCTTTATTCTCTTTAATTATCTCCGTGAGGATTACATGTTCCTTTGCCATGATGCGTGCAAGGCATGTTAGGATACTTCCGTAGACAGGATGTTTGCTATTTTTATATGTCATTACTTTTTTATCCCATGTTGGGCCGCCATTGCCCATGATAAGGCCCAGATGGACCTTAAATTTTGGAAAATAAAACTGATAGTGCTTGTTTCGCCAAGTTTTCGCTATCTGACTCTTTCCTTTTTACAGGATGCCTCCCAGATGCAGAGCACCACAGGCCCAGCCCGAGCTTGAGGCCCCGGCTTGGATGGATGACGAGTCCGCCCAGAGGTATAGGGCGTTGGCTCAGGTGGAGTTTCGGGCCAGCCGCTTTGTATCTCGCCCTTTTCTAGAGGCCCTCGGGTTGGCCCCGGAGTTTGATTTACTTGCCGAAGGGGCGGGTTGGACCGAGTTTCTTGAGCCTGCCTTCCAGACATTCCCAGAGGCTACCCGCCAGGTTTTGGCCACTCTCCGTTACACAGGCTTTCAGAGCGCAGATACTGACCCGGGGGTGATACAGTTTTGGTTTGATGGCGACCATGTCAGCATCACCAGGCAGAGGTTTGCTCAGGCTATGGGGCTTCCTTCGGGGGAGGAGGTTGAGATCCCGCGGCGAGCGGTGAGACGCGCCCATTGGGCGGCTATTGCTATACCAGGAGTGCTGTATGATCACGATACAGCAAAGAGCACCGTACTGGTGTCTCAGGCACTCCGGTATCTGCACAGAGTGCTTTCCAGCTCGTACCTCGGTCGAGCTGGTAATCCAGGGTCGCTTAACGCGGCCGAGATCTGGAGCCTCTGGGCTATGGTGGCAGGCCAGCGTCTCAACATTAGCCACGAGATCTTGGCCAACCTGGCCAGAGTGGGCAGAGGGTCGACACCGGTGGTGATGGTAGGAGGGGTCATCACCCGATTACTGTTGGGATTGGGGTTCACACCCGAGAGACTGAGAGGACCTCTACCGGAGGGGATCCATGTAGATGCTGCAGCAGCGGTTCAGATGGGGATGATCTCCCCGATTTCTGGCCAGGCAGAGGCCTACAGGGTGTTGACTATCCATGAGACCCGGCGGTTGTTCTCGCTTCCACCCTTGGGGGCAGACCCTGATCACCCAGAGCACCAGGAGGAGCAGCCTCCACAGCCCGAGCCACAGGCCGAACCACAGCTTCAGCCTCCGCAGGTACAGCTGCAGCCTCCACAGACTGAGCCTCAGCCGGAGCACCAGCCTCCTCCACCTCCTCAGTCCCAGGCAGTGCCTCCGCCACAGCACCAGGAGCCTCCTAGGACCCCCATGGATTTTGATTTTGAGGTCACGATGGACGAGCTCTTCGGCTCTTCACCGGCATCTAGGGCCCCGACTCCGGCCACGTCACCGGGTACCAAGATACAGAGGCCTGCCCGCGAGCCCTTCGAGAGATACCATCCGTACTCCCGAGGCGATCCTGGGGCATCCACTTCTTCGGCACCACCACCAGAGCCAGCGCTAAATCAGCCAGCTCAGCCGGACTATTTCCAGCTCCTCTCCTCCATGTTTACGGCTTTTGAGCGGCGACAGGATGAGAGGGATCGGGCCATTCATGAGAGGTTGGATCGCCAGCAGACTGCTATCCAGAAGCAGTCTCAGGCAGTGGAGCGCCTATCCCGAGAGCAGGCAGGCTACATGGAGCATGCAGCGAGGGAGCAGACTCGGGCCATGGATGCCCTTAGAGATGAGCAGATTCGAGTTCTGGAGGCCTTCAGGGGAGAGCAGATGAGGCTAGTTGAGCAGATTGCTCAGGGGCAGAGAGAGTTGAGGCATCAGCTCGCTCATGATGTGGGGACGTCGCAGGACCAGGCGTCTCAGAGGGTTGACACGACCCTTCAGATGATTGACGAGTCACTGGACTCTCTGAGATCCCGCGTCCAGACGATAGAGGGGATTCTCCCTCATCTTTCCCAGACCATGAGAGAGTTCAGGGAGCAGACGGAGCAGAGCTTAGAGCGTAGGAGAGCGGCCGCCGTTGAGCAGACCACTCAGCTGAGCCAAGCCTTCAAGAAGTTGGGGGACAAGATCTCTGAGACCTTAGGGTTTCTGGGCACTTGTACCCAGCCCTTCTTAGATGGCTATGCTCAGGTACAGTTCAGGCGAGCCCATGATCACGAGGCAGGACCCTCTACAGCACCATCACCACCTCAGGCCCGTCCACCTCCGCCAGGGACCGTGCATATATCAGATGATGAGGATCCCGATGAGCCTTCAGACTATACACCTCTCTGAGCTTCAGGGAGTTATTTTTGTATCTCTTGTATTTTGTATATGCATTGTACAAAAATGACATTTCTAGTGGAAAACTTTTGCTTCATTATTTGCATGTTTTTCTTTTCGATTAATTACTTAAATAACACCACAGGAAGTGTATATTCTCATATTTAATAATGTGTCGATAAAAATGACAATAAAAAAATAAAAAATAAATAACACGAAACAAAGACAAACAACAAAAGAATAATAATCAATAACAGGTCAAAAGATGACCTTTCAAACATGAATTAACAAAATCTTTTATCTCACAGGTACAAAGGAATACCAACCTAAGCACGGACATCGATTAAGGAGGTCTCCTTCGAAACAAGGAGACCAGCGGAGTTTTCACACTCCAAGATCGAAGCTGCAGTTGAAGAAACACTGCTCTTCACCCCGAAGCTGCGGTTGAAGAAACACCGCTCTTCATCAGATCGAAGCTGCAGTTGAAGAAACACTGCTCTTCACCCCGAAGCTGCGGTTGAAGAAACACCGCTCTTCATCAGATCGAAGCTGCAGTTGAAGAAACACTGCTCTTCACCCCGAAGCTGCGGTTGAGGAAACGCCGCTCTTCACCAGATCGAGATTGAAGCCAAAGCTTGCTGCATCTCACCAAGCCCTACGGATCGAGATGAGGTCTAACTGGCAAAAAGGCATGGAAAGTGAAAAGCCGCCGAAGGTACGCTTTCTTTCCAACCTTTCTCTGAGTTTTGGCTTATCTAGGCACTTGTGCGCTAGTTTCCCCAAAACTGGGGGCAACTGTAAGCACCGTGTCCTGGAGTGGTCCGGATCGGAGGTTACCCTATGATGAAATCAATGTTCAAGGCCTGTACAGGAGGCTGAAGTTGGAGGTTTTAGTCCCACGTTCCATGAGAAATGAGGTTTTTCTACACTTCAGGGGCAGAGGGGGAGAAAGCGGGAGTTTTCTGAGTAAAAAAGTTTTTTCGTCCTCCACAGACGGCCAGCCCGTCTGTGGAGATAGCCCGTCGCTCCGAGTCACCGACGGCTCAGGGTTTTTTTCCGACGCCCGTCGGAAAGTCACCGCCCCTGTCAGGAGCCGCCTGGTTTCCCGGAGCACGCAACCGTTCCGACGCCCGTCGTTGGATGTGGCAGGGCCGTCGGAAGTGTCCTTGTGTCAGTAGGATTCTTCCGACGCCCGCCCCTATGCACCGACGCCCGTCGGTCGTGTCTGGCTATATAAGGTCCGGATTTTCACTTCAAAAGGGGTTGAAAAATTTTTCAGAAGGGGAAACTCTGCCAAAATTCGAGCACGTTTTCTCTCTCTTCCAAAAACACACATTTTCCAAAGAACTTTACTTAATTAAGGATCAAATCGATCAAAGGAACTAAAAGCTAATTAGTTTTCTTTAGATTTGGGCTCCTAAATCGACTTTCTGAAGGATCGGAGGTGAAATAGCTTATTTTCTCTCTCTAATCTTTCATTCTCTTACTTTCTCGTGGAACGCGCGGGGATCTAACCACATCAAAATTCTACCCAAGGCAACTATCTGAGGGTAAATATTCCGGATTCTCTCTCCATTTTCATCTCCATATTTAATTATTTATCATTTATTTATTCATCCCGTGAAAATTTTGAATACGTGTTATTACTTTTCTTCATTTTGACTCCCTCATCTCCTTCTTGGATAAAACTTTTTTTTATCTCGAAAGGCCCTTTCCTCCTTTCTGTTTTCCGGAGACAGAGGTGACCGACGGGTCATCTTTATGACCGACGCCCGTCGGTCACCCACCTACAGACGCCCATTCTTGAGTGACAAACGGGCATAGCGACTAACCAAACCGACGCCCGTCGGTCAACCAGGAAAGGCCGTCGGTGGGTTCTGCCTCCGTTTTTTTTGATCATTTTCCATCTCTATTCAGTCTCTTCGATTTCTTATGTGTTAATTTTATGAATGTTAACATCTCTTAACTTTTTGTGAGTGTATATTGGTCCCCTCGGATAATTTCGAGCTTGAGCGGTTGCCTACCATGCATGGTGGATTTCGTCCGGTTTAGTTTTCTTAAACCTCTTGATTTATTTCTCTCGCTCTTTCATTCATTGATTATTTTATATATGAATAAGCTCTTTTATCCCGTTAAATGTAAGAATAGATCAACGATTTGTACTTAAACAAAATTGAGTTTTGTATAAAATGCAAAAAGGGTCCAACGCCCTATTTTCATCCAATAAAAATAATCACATATTAAATATCTCATTTTTAATGATAATGCATGAGAGGACCAAAGTCCTCAAAATAAACAATGCCCCGATTTGTGTATGAACCGCACATTTACAAAAGGGAGTTGTATTCCGCTCCTTGTGTTATTGTAATTTATCGCTTTTGATATTTATTCTGCCCATTTACTGCTTTCCGAATGTGAATAAATGCGCCTTTTAATCAACTGTATAGTGTGGAGAGAGAGCGAACTAATGACATTAAAATTTGATCAAAAAACTAATCGAGGTAGAAATAGATGAGAAATCCCGGACCCAGCTCTGGTCTTTGGGCTCGAGAGGTTAGAGGTTATCCTCCAAAATACTTCTTGGGTCACGAGGCTTTAGCGCTAATCCTAGGCCTCATGGCCCAACATGGATACTAAGCGCAGTCTTAGGCTCTCCGAGGCGAGAGTAACTTTCCCAATGTTCTATTGGGTGGCGACTCCATGATACCTCCTTGTTGCCCAACATAGACGCACTTGCGATTTATTGCAAGATGCCAACGGACCCGCAAATGCCCCGATCGCCCACGTGCGGGCGGTCCAAAAGGGCGGCACATCGGGATCCGGCGCGCGTCACAGTGGCGACTCCACTGGGGACGTTTATGGTTCGAGATTTCGATTTGAAAATACCTCTTTTAACATTTATGATTAAAATTTAATTCATAAATTCGCTTTCTCTCAAATTTGCATTTGCATATCATTAGAGCCTTAGAATAAGCTAGTTTGGTCCCTCTTATAGCCCCGGTGCGTTCCTGAAGCACCTCCTCATTTTCACTCAATTTGGGGAAGTGTTAAGGATAATCACCAGCCCAAGCCAGGTACCTCAATGGTATATCAAAATGATGACCCGATCGGTCGCTATGCTCGTGATGAGCTAGACCCGTCGGCAGGGATCATGCTTGGGTAGCCTCAAAGAAACATCTCCCTCGTCCAAAGCTCATGTAATGACTGTAGTCACTCTCCACAGGTGAAATGAACCATAATCTCATGCTTGCTGTATGGATCTTCACATATTGGATGAATCCAAATATCTCGCTCGGTAACCTAGCCAAAGGCTATCATGCCCCGGTAGGGCCATGTCGAAATTTATGGACCGTTCGAATACGTGACGATCATTATCCATCCGCTTGTACATTAGCATAGGAGTGTTATGCTGCCGGTTTTTCGCCGCGCACCATACGCGTCCATTGGGTTCCTCGTTGACCCTTGGGCTAATCCCACCTAGGAAAGAGACTGCACGACCACGTGTGTGGGAGAAATAAGGGTGGAAGGACTTACTTGCTTGCTTGTGCTCTGTAAATGTTGCATATCACGATCATGCATTATACCTACATTTCATGCATCATTCTAACTTTTGTCCCTGAAGCCATCATAGATCTGCCCAGGTGGACTAGATCACCGACCGGGCGACTGATCCGAGTTCTTACTCCTGAGCTGTCAGATAGAGGTCTGCCGGAGATTTTATCAGAAGTAAGTGGCACAGTATCTCAGATGGCAAACTCACCCAGGGGGGAAGACGCCACCAGGGCCATGATTGCCGAAAAAGTGGGCCGTCGATTTGAAGAATTCGAGGGAAGGATGATGAATATGTTGGCCGCCTTGACGCAGCAGAACGCTCAGCCGAATGTTCCCCAGAATCCTCCTCCTCCTCCTCCAGTGAGACTGAATGAGCCTGAAGAAGAAAGGGTTGAAAGGCGAGAGGAGCCCGTTAGGCCGCCACCGGTAGAGTTGAGATCAGTGGCTTCGGGAGAGCTGAGAAGAAGGCCAGTGCTGAGAATTGATGACGATAGAGATATCGAAGATGATAGGTTGAGCATGGCATCCGAAAAGGGGAAGGCACCTCAGGCTGATGATTTTATTTTGAAAAAGATGGAAGAGAGGTTCGAGGCCATGGCTCGTATGATAGGTAGAGCTCACGGGATGAATCCTGAGGATAGGGAGCTGGACGGGGAGGACCCGATCCCTTATAACTTCAAGATGCCGGATGTGCCGAAGTTCGATGGTACTTCTGATCCTACTGCACATGTGAAGCAATATTCTCTGGTCATGAAGGGGACCACATTGTCGAAGAAGCAGAAAGTGGAATACTTTTGTCTGAGTTTAACCTCTCATGCCATAGATTGGTATCACGGCCTTGACCGCCGCACTAAAGAAGATTGGGATCTGCTCACTGAGGAGTTTCTGAAACAGTACGATTGTAATACCAGAATGGAGGTGACTCTGAAAGATCTTGAGCTGCTCCAACAGAAGGCCGGAGAATCCTTCCATGAGTACCTTACCCGATGGCGGAACCGAGTAATGGAGATGCGCCGAAAGCCTGATACCCAAGATCAGATTCGTCTTTTCATTAAGAACGCGAGCCCATACTTGAAGGAGGGACTGAGGATGAAGGGGTTAAAGGACTGGGAGTCTCTCAAGGATATAGCCATCGAAGCAGAAGGGGAGTTCTTGACCCGAAAAGCTAACAATGATAATTTTGCCAAAAGGGTTAACCCTGGTCAAGGAGCCAGCAGGCCGGCAGGTCCCAGTAATAATAATAGAAGAATGGGTGAAGTGTCTGCTACTGAGGTAGCCACCCCGAGGAAATTTTCGAACTTAGGGAGACCATTATCCTGGGTCTTGAAGAGACTGATGAAGGAGGGAAAATTGCGTCCTCTAACTCCTAGGCCGGCTTTGACACAAGGGAAGCCGGGACATAAGGACAACGAATTCTGTGCATTCCACCAGCACTCGGGCCATATCACTGATAAATGCAAAGCACTTCGGCACTCCATTCAAGATTTGATCGATAGCAAACAGATCTCTGACCCTGAGAGGAGGGAAGCTGAGAAGAAGCCTGGTTATAATGCCGTACCCCCACCTGTGTTTATGATCCAATCTAGCCTGCCAGAGTGGTACGTACTACAAGATCTATATGAGAATGAGGAATCTGCTGTCGGTAGTTCCGAGAATGAGAAGGAGAAAGCAGTTGTGGCGACTCTTGATTGCTAGTCTAGCAGTGAGAGCGGTGGAGAAGCCGTTGATGAAGAAGGACTGAACCTTGATCTGTGGGGCTCCGATGGAGAAGATGGGGAGATAAGCGCTGTCACTAGAAGCGGAAGGGTGATCCCCGAGATTGCAAAGCTACCTGAGCCAGTACAGCCAGTGGCAGAGAAAGAGCCAGAGGAGGAACAGATTATAAAGCAATTGAAGAAAACCACGGCTCAGATATCCATTTGGGATTTGTTGAGGCAGTCCCCCTCTCATAGGCAGAAGGTAGTGGAGGCTTTGGTTGAGGCCACAGTTGCCACCACTATTTCCCCATCAGAGCTTTTGGGTCTAATCAAGGGAGGATCCGAGGAGAGGTTGATCTTTGCCGATGCTGACTTACCGGCAGAAGGCCGTAATCATAACCGACCCTTATACATTAAGGCACAGATTAGCGGCAAGCACACTGCTTGCGTTATGGTGGATGATGGGTCTTCTATCAATGTATGCCCTTTGATAGCTTTACAAGCTTTTGGCTTAGGCAAGGACATGCTCAGCGAATCCGACCTGACTATCACGGCCTACGATAACTCAAGAAGGCAAGCCTCGGGAACCTTCAAGACCTTGGTCAAGACAGGACCTATTGAAGTGGAAGTCGAATTTGTGGTTCTGCCCATTCCTGCTAATTTCTCAGCTTTGCTAGGGAGACCCTGGTTTCATAAATTAGGAGGAGTGCCATCCACACTGCATCAGATGATAAAATTCCCACACGAAGGGGAGGTGGTGACTATCAAGGCGGCCAGGGAAAACCAGGTCTCAGCGCTAGAAATTGCCAATCAGCCCTTCAGTGGTTTTCATGTATCTATGATAAAGGAAGAGCACGAATCAGGAGGTAACCCGGCTGTGGTTAGTATGATGAAGAAGATGCACTATCTTCCTGGGGCTGGTTTGGGTAGAAGCTCCCAAGGGCTGCAGACCGCGATTACCACTCGAGGGCAGAAGAACCGTAAAGGTCTTGCGTACAGAGGTGGTTTTGGCAAGGAGAGGGTAACAGACAGGATTCCCCACATTTCAGAAAGCTTTGTCCCCGCATCCTCAGTATGTGCTTATACTGGTGAAGATGAACCGCAGTGGGTAGATGGGAGGATTGTCCCTGGCTTTGAGATTTTTAATGATGTGTATGATTGGCACATCGGATTTGTCAAGACCGCTGAAGGCTTTTGGGATGAAGAAGTCATGACTCAGGGGATCACTTGGGACAAGTGCGAGCTTGAGGAGATCGTTACTGAGAAAATGGTAGCTGCCAGGCTGAAAGGAAAAGGGAAGATAGCAGATTTAGAGCTGGAAGTGGAGGATTTGAAGATCTCTTCCGACATGCCTGAAGGGCCTCTGCTAAATCAGAAAGTAAGTGAGCAAGCTGCAGCAGCGTCAACCTCGAGAGCGGCAGAGGAAGACTCTAGCCTAGATTGTCTTTTTATTCCAGAACTCTTTTATGATGTAAATGATAACAATAATATTATCAATAAGATGAACAATTTCACTTATTTGTGCGATGTTTCTGATGATTTCAACATGCATGAACATGATCACATTCCATCAATTTTTGACATTGACTCTACTGGCACAACGCCTTTCAATCTTGGAACTTCGGAAAATCCGAGAGAAATTCTAATAGCATCAAACATAACTCCTGAGGAGAGAAAAAATTTTGAGAGAATAATAACAAAACATGAAAAAGTCTTTGCCTGGACCTACGAGGATATGCCGGGGATTGACCGAGCCGTGGCGGAGCATGCCATCCCCACTTACCCAGATTGCAGGCCTGTGAAGCAGAAGTTGAGAAGGCTAAGGCCAGAATGGGCTGATAAGGTTAAGGAGGAAATCCGACAGCAGATCGAAGCTAAGTTTCTGGTGGAAGTCCAGTACCCTACTTGGCTGGCGAATGTGGTTCCTGTGGCTAAGAAGAACGGAAAGGTCAGGGTGTGCGTGGATTATCGAGATCTTAACAAAGTCTGTCCTAAGGATGATTTTCCACTGCCCCATATTGATGTATTGATAGACAGTGCCGCCAATTGCGCGATGTACAGCTTTGGGGATGGATATGTGGGCTACAATCAGATCCTGAACAAGATAGCTGACCGGGTCAAGACTGCCTTCATCACAGAGTGGGGTACTTATGCCTATCGGGTTATGCCTTTCGGCTTGAAGAATGCGGGGGCCACATACCAGAGGATGGCGACCAAGATCCTAAGCGACCTGATTCACAAAGAAGTGGAGGTGTATGTTGATGATATGATGGTCAAATCAGCCACCAGAGAGGGACACTTTGAAGCTCTAGAGAAGTTCTTCACCCGGATCGACAAGTATAATCTGCGACTTAACCCCAAGAAGTGCGTTTTTGGGGTGACTTCAGGAAAGCTGTTGGGACATGTCGTCAGTCAGAGGGGGATAGAAATTGACCCCGATAAGGTGAAGGCTATCAGAGAGATGCCTGTGCCACAAAAGGAAAAAGATGTAAGGAGTTTTCTGGGCAAGTTGCAGTATGTTAGCCGGTTTATTGCCAAGCTCACTTCGATATGTGAACCTGTTTTTAAGCTGCTTAGGAAGAATCAGCCCGTAGTCTGGAATGAAGACTGCCAGAGAGCCTTTGATAATATCAGGGAGTACCTGTTAAATCCGCCAGTACTAAGACCTCCGCAACCTGTCAAGCCGCTTATTCTGTACCTGGCGGTAGAAGACGGTTCAGTGGGCGCCATGATGGCTCAAGAGGATGAATTTGGGGTGGAGTTTGCAGTTTATTACCTCAGCAAGAAGTTTCTGGCTTACGAAATAAAATATGCTGAAGTAGAGAAGATCTGCCTTGCAGTGATTTGGGCATCGAAGAAGCTGAGGCATTACTTCCACTCGTACAGGGTTCAGGCTGTAGCCAAGCAGAATCCTTTAAGATATTTGCAGGAGGCGCCGTCTTTGCTTGGAAAGATGGGGAGGTGGTTGCTCTTGCTACAAGAGTTTGATGTGCAATACGTCACCCGCAAGACTATTAAGGGGCGAGCTGTAGCCGAATTTCTTGCTGAGCATCCTATCCAAGGGGACACCCTCGAATTTACCTTTCCTGATGAGAGCATAGGCACGATTTCTGTTCAAGGATGGCAGTTGCATTTTGACGGGGCGGTAAACAACAAAGGAGCCGGAGTCGGAGTCATCCTAACAACCCCAGATAATGAGAAACTTCCTCTCGCTAAGAAACTGAGATACAAAGCAACCAACAACGAAGCTGAGTATGAAGCATGCACTTTCGGGTTGGAAGCTTTGGCTGTGTTGGGGGCAAGAAATGTAGAGGTATTTGGTGACTCGTCCTTGGTGATAAACCAGATCCGAGGTGAGTGGGCTGTTAAGGAAGAGCGACTGGTCCCCTATGTTCAATATCTGAAAGGGATGTGTGGGCAGTTTGAGAGTTGCACCTTCCACTTCGTGCCAAGAGACGAGAACCGTTTGGCTGACGCGTTGGCAACCTTAGTGTCAATATGGGATAACCCTGAGGGAGTGGCCATGAAGCCGGTGCTGATTTCGAGCTCTGATAGGCCCAGCTTTGAAACCGTGCCTGTAATGGAACTAGAGGCGTCAGATGGGAGGCCGTGGTACTTTGATATCATGAATTACTTGGAAAGCAATAGATTTCCAGAAGAAGCCACTGAAAAAGATCAGAAGATGATACGTAAGTTATCTACTCAGTTCATATCCTTGGAGGGGGTGCTGTATAAGAGACGGTCAGATGGGATCCAGCTCAGATGTTTGAATGAGAGAGAAGCGCGCAAGATAATGGAAGAAACCCATGCAGGGGTCTGCGGGGCCCACATGAATGGTTTGACCTTGGCCAAGAAGATAATGAGACAAGGCTTTTATTGGCTTACAATGGACACTGATTGTTCAAAATATGTCAAGCAATGTCAGTTGTGCCAACAGTACGCGGATCTGAGGCACCTGCCGGTATCAGAGCTACATAACTTAACATCTCCTTGGCCGTTTGCCGCCTGGGGGATAGATATCATTGGGGAGATTCGCCCTACGGCGTCCAATGGGCACAGGTATATCATAGTCGCGATCGACTACTTCACCAAATGGGTCGAGGCAGAATCTTTTAAGAAAATTGACGCAAGGGATATGGCCAGGTTCATAGAGAGGAACTTGATCTGCAGATATGGTCTCCCTCACCACATAGTGTCTGATAATGGAGTGCAGTTTATGGAGAGACCAGAAAACTTCTTGAGAAGTACGGTGTTGAGCATCATAAATCCTCTCCCTACCGACCGCAAGCGAATGGAGCAGTAGAAGCCGCCAATAAGAATGTGAAGAAGATCTTGTCCAAGATGGTCCAAACCTACAAAGATTGGGCTGAGAAGTTGCCCTTCGCCCTGTGGGGATACAGAACGACAGTAAGGTCATCTACGGGCGCTACACCATTTTCTCTGGTGTACGGAACAGAAGCAGTATTGCCGTAGAGATAGAGCTTAAATCATTAAGGGTGGTCATGGAGGCCCAGATCCCGGAAGCCGAATGGGCGCAGCAGAGATTGCAGCACTTGAACTTGCTGGATGAGAGTAGGCTGAAAGCTTATTATCATAATCAGATATATCAGAAGAGATTAGCGAGAACTTTCGGAAAGAAGGTGAGGAAGCACCCGCTGAAAGAGGGGGACTTGGTGTTCAAGCAGATGAGGCCAGGAATACCAGATATCAGGGGGAAATTCAGACCTACCTGGGAAGGGCCGTACATCCTTAAGAAGCTGTTGTCCAGAGGGGCTGCAATCTTATCAGACAGCGATGGGAACGAGTTCAAGGAGCCAGTCAATGTCGACAGACTCAAAAGGTTCCACGGCTAAAGACCAAAATAAAAAGAAGAGAATAAAATGCCCTGCAAGTCGAAAACCGAAAAAAGGCGGTTGTGCTAAAATTGGGTGCCTCGACAGGGTGAAAACCGAAAAAAGGCATCCTGTGCAAAAATTAGAGGCATGAGAGAAAATGTCCGATTGTGAAAACCCGAGAGGGCCGATCGGTAACAGGAGTTGATGCTGTTAAAATTTGGTTTCATGTATTGATAAGGCATAAGCAGCTGAGTAAACGCCATAACTGATCATGTATGCTGAAATTATCTAGAAATGCACACGAAACTTGTGAAAGGGATGGATATTATTCTTTTCACTTTTGTCATTTTCTAGTTCTGCATTAAAAAGAAATGTAGCAAAAAATACACATGTAGGCTAAACTAGGTCTTGCTGCTGCTCTCGCCGATCAGATGCTTGAGCCCTCGAGTCCTATTATCGGAGGTTGGGCTGAGGATCCACTTCTTGTACCCGCTGGTTGACGAGGCAGAATGATTGCCAAACATCGGGATGACAGTCTTCACAGGTAATCTGCCCCATAGCTCATGATACCGGGAGGCAAATGTGACCGAGAGATCCCCCCCTCGGAAAGAGAGGGGAACCCTCACTATATCCTGGGTCATCCCAAGCTGCCGTGAACATCGCGAGGTAATGCAGAAGGTAGCCTGGCGGAGGCCGCAGAGGGGGATGCAACCTGATAACCCATCGGTGACCGCATGAGACAGCGGGAGCCAGGCGGATGTAAAACTGATATCGTCATCTGACAGCTCACTAAATCTGGTAATGCCTTCACCAGTCGTGGCACACCCATACAGTCGCCAACGAGGCAAGAAATGGCTCGGCATGTACC